>VYXB01002305.1:831557-867190 GCA_013397135.1 Pachyramphus minor
ATAAAAATATTAGTTTTGTTATTACATTTATTGAAATTATACATATCTGTCAAAATTATAGATATAATATAAAAATATATATTATTAAAACATAAAGCAGGTAGGGGGCAGGTAGGAGCCTGCTTGAACTGAAATCGGTGGAAACTGGAAGTTTTCACTTTGGAGTTGTTTATCATCCATATTCTTGGAGGGTGATGGTGGTAATACTGAAAACATCACAGAGCACTCAGCTGCACAGTTTCTGATGCTTTTTTTTTTAAAAAAACCCCAACTCACCTTTCCCCTCTTCAGTTTTGTGATTGATGTATTGTTTTTCAGTGGTCTAGCTGCGGGAGGGGAGGGAGTTTTTGGGTTGAGTGATACATCTGTGGACGAAGGGGGATGGAAATACCTGTTACCCACTTCACTTCGGGTCATTTTTGCCGTACAAAATTCACTTTGCAGCGAAGCCAAGGATTGTTCTTCAGTTCAGTTAATGGCAAAACTACATTGCTAAAAATAGCCCAAATCACTTCAGATCTTACTCTAGAAGTTCAGGGAAATCCAGGCAGTGTCACAATGCTCAAATCCAGGTTTGATTCATAGCTCTGTGTTTTAAAAGTCACACTTGGCTCATAGGCCATGAAACTCCTCCCCTGTTGATGCTGCTATAAATCAGTCCCAGCTAATGAAATGGTCATTCTGACTCAGTCACCACTCAGGTGATCTTATATCGATAAAAACACATTGGTTGTTTGCAATTTATGTCCCAAATACTCAAAATTATTTTGAGAGAGCTTTATACATATTTCCATAGTTCACTATTATGGTCGCAGTCTTCAAATACATGAAAAGAGAACTGGAATAAATCACCTGTGCTGGAATTGGGAATGTTGGCATAAGCTGCAGCAAAAGGACACTGGGAAAACTGTATTGCAGTTTGCCTGCTTTTAGTGATTTCCTTGGGAAGGTTTGTATTCCTCTCTGCAGACAGGGTTTGACATCAGTGATGGAACTGTAGGTGATCTTGGTTTGGGACAGAAGAAGCAGACACAGTTTCTTGAAGTTACTACCAGCTGGTATTTTTGCCATGAGAGCTCAAAGTAAGTGAAATAGTGCCCTGGTTCATGTTTTTCCCTCTTTAAATGATCCAAGAGGCTGAGGTGTTGTGATACACGAACATAAAGGCCAATTTTGCCCAGTTCAGCACAAGGGCAAACTGCAACTGTTAAACTGAGGTACCAATGTAGTAATGGGCTAGTGAGAAATGCAAGTTTAGATTCTTGATTTATCCTTGGCTTAAAATAAATGTAAACACAGAAAATCAGTAAGCTGAGCAAGAATGGTGGAGCCTGAGGAAACTCCAGTGTACAACATCAGCAGTGCTCGGATGTGTTAATCATATTTCTGAGTGCAGTTATTTGTGTGGATTTGTTGATTTTTCAGGTTTTACACGGAGGTGTCATCAGCAGTTCAGGTCTGTACCTTAGTCTGGCAGCTCTAAATGCTGGGCATAGTTCTGTGGAAGTAGAATTTGCCCTCAGTAATGTGTTCAGGAGCATAATAATATGAGTTATTATGTCGAGTTCAGAGCACCTCAGTGCCAGCAGGTGTTTTATATGTGGTGTATATAAGTACTGGGTTTTTCTGCTTTCAGTTCAAACTGAACAGGGAGGTCAAACACCATCTTGCTATTTTCCACTGCTGTCCTGACTTAAAACAGGAGTTCACTATGGAAAAAAAAAGCAAAGAAGTTCCAGTTCTCAAGCCAATGGCAAGCTCGTTTGTGATGGCATAGTCAAATTTTCACTGAGTGAATCAGAAAACAAATTAAAAAATAACTGATTTTTCTAGATGTACAAAACAGTAGCAAGTTTATGTTGTCGTTGGAAGAGTTGTGGGAGCCTTTTTTCATGAATAAGTACGTTAGATTCATTCATGTGAACATATAAGGTTGTATTTTAATCACCATCCTGACACAAAGGATATTAAAAGCCTGAGTAAATTGAATATTAGTTTAGAATCTCAGATTTTTGGCTATTTTGTAGTCTCAAAGTACTAATCAGAGACAGTTCTAAAATAATCTTTTTTGTCTTTATGTTGCAATTATTGGGTAATCAGTTTCTCTCTTTTTTGTTTGTTTGGTTTTGGTTTTATTTCTCCTTACTTTATTTATTTATCTCTCCAAAACACAAATCAAAGGCCTGCTTTGCTTTACAATTTAGGAAGTTTTCCTTCTGCTTTTAAGTAGCCCTTTCACCTGCTGCATTGTCCTACCAAAGATCAGGAGGTTCATTCACTTTAGACATGTTTACCATTCTATTTGGCTGTGGAATATTGTTAATTGTTGTCCCATACCTCCAACTCTGTCCTACCTGTGCTCCTCAGTGTCTAAAAATCTGCCTACTAATATATTCATCTGTGTGTATCCACACGATTTACATGTGCTCCCATAACACTAAATCGTGAATAATTCAATTTCAGGATCCCTCCAGTATTTTGTTTCCTAAGGTTCTCGCCTGCTCACAATAGGGACTAATCCTCTCTTTCTTCCAACCATGTGTTTATGGTTACCCCACACAATGAGGAGTTTAAGTTCTGTTTCTAGGGACTTCTTGAAATGTCCCCTGAGACTTTTTATGAGTTACTTAGGCCCTTAAGTTCCTCATCTATCAGTAATTTTAACAGGTACGGGCTTGGGCTCTCCTTTTATAAACACAACCAGTGTATTACTGGGCTAATTCCTCAGCACTTTGCATTTTGTGAATGGAATATGCTCTTTTTTTTTGAGACAATGGCAGAATTTTGGGAGTTGTTGGCTTTTTGGGGATAATTAGAGCAGTGGGGAGTAACTGAACAGAGAAATCCCTCGTCTCTGATTTCTGACCAACTTTAAAATATCTCAGATATAGGTTTTCCTGTTTTGTGGGCACATCTAAACTAAGAGGCTGTAAGAGGAAAACCTGCAGTTGGGCTGGCAGAGTATGGAACTACATCATACAGCAACTTCTAATGTGCTTAAGAGCACTTGTAGATTGAATAACTTCTAAAAGCTTGGCTAGAGCCCAAAGGTCCAGGCTGCATATTTGTGCATCTGCAGTTAGGTAGTATGTTTAAGGAAAAGTTAAAGAGCAAGATGTATTAATGGAAGACAGAAATAAAGAGTGTCTTAAGAAATGCAGGAATACCATAAACAGGTTAGGGTGGTGTTACTGATGGCTTCTTTTAGTGGATGTAGTTCAATGGTCTCTCCTGTTTCACTGGACTTCTACCAAAAGCCATCTGGTAGAACTCAAAAGTAATTTTTCAAAAAAGCTTCGATAGAGCAGAAAGCAAATCGTATATTTCTAATGAAAATAAAGGTTCTTTGCTTGCTTATTTTTAAGATGCGTTTTTTGGTGAAAGTTGGTTTCAGAAGCATCTGGCACTTCCTCTTTTTAATAAATGTTCTTATTCTGTAAGTAAACAAAAATAGTGCTTACTGACATGCACGTGGATTTTTGTTTGTTTTTTTGTAGTCTGTCATTGTGCCTGTTCACAACAGTGAGTGCTGGTTAGATGAATGCCTGAAGTCAGTTTGGGAACAAGATTTTGAAGGAACCATGGAGCTGTCAATTTTTAATGATGCCAGTAAGGTATGTTTTAGACCTTCCTTAAAATAGTGTCCAAGTCAATGCTGTGTCTGACAGGAATTTTTGGTTTAGTTCACCATGCAAACTGAAATAGCTGCATCTATGTCGTTATTTTTTCTAGGATGGTTCAGCTGAAATAATTGAAAAATGGAAGATCAAGTTGGAAGAAGTTGGTATTCCAGTAATCATTGGGAGTAATGATTCATCTGAACCTGGAGGTGGTATGTAGCTTGATAGACATTTTGGGAGAATTAGATTTTTATTGCAGGCACCTTCTGGGTTTTAGTTGGAAAAGTGTCTTGTAGCTGTTTGCATTGCAATGGAAAAAAGCCACATTGTTTTCCAGACCT
The DNA here is from genome assembly GCA_013397135.1 of Pachyramphus minor. Taxonomy (NCBI): domain Eukaryota; kingdom Metazoa; phylum Chordata; class Aves; order Passeriformes; family Tyrannidae; genus Pachyramphus; species Pachyramphus minor. Next base: position 835,519 of record VYXB01002305.1, read on the forward strand.
CTCTGTTCAAAAACTCATTCCAGTTTAGAATTTGGCCCTGTTGGGATGTGTAGAATTTGTTTATATGTCCAGGAAAGAAGAACTTGGCTTAGCACTTGTGCTCTACTCTGCAAAAGAATGTTGTTTAATTGTAGTGTACACAATGTTGTTAATGCTTACAGCTTTACTGTGGCTTTCTGATATCTGATTTATCTTCAGGAGGTGGGTTTTAAGAAAAAAAGGAATGTAAGATTTTGTACATAAAGATTTTAAAATCGAATGCATTTCTTTCAGTCTTGTAAAATAGGCCTTGAAATAGAAAAAAAATATACATTTTTGATCCCTTTGATGATCTAATAGAAACAGAGGTTTCAGAAAAGTTTTGATGTGAGCTAAAAGCTCTCACTAAACCCCTAAGTATTCTCTCAAAGGACTAACCAAGTATGTTTACTGAGCTGCCAGATACGTGTGTGGTGTGATTCCCTGTTGATTTACATGCTCATGTGAATCACATTTACCCACTGCAGGAGATGACAAACAAACCTCTCCAAGAGATTTTCTTTTGCTTAATTTGGTTGGTTTATGGTTAGGGTTCTTTAGCACAAAAGCTTCCTAAAATGTAAAATAGAAATACATTGCTCTTGAAGAAGCTGCTGTTGAGTGACACTGAAGTTGGCAGATCGTGGCTGTGGAGGAGAACAGCAGGACAAAGCAGGAACAGGGTGCTCACATTTTGTATCTGAGCTGTGGAACTAATGTTTCTGTCGTTCTGGACATTGTTGCAATGAGTAAACAGGTAGGGATTGTTATGAAACTGGTCCAAATTTGTGCCTTTCAAGTTATCTCACTTAAAAGTCAGGCTTTGGAAACACTGTAATACCAAACGCTGAACAGTTTCTGCTTTTTAACTAAATGCCCTGTTAGCAAGTGGAGAGAAACCAAGGTTTATTAGAGTCTCTTCAAAATGATCCTCTTATGCAAAAGCCCAGTTTTGTTTCAGAAGGTTTTATTTTCATCCCCAGTTGAAACATGCAAATAAATTGGGAGTTTGGGCACTGAATTAATCTGCAACCTGGTAGAGGCCCCAGGCTTTATTTACTGTCATTCATCTGACTGTAGATTTTACAGCTGGTGTTAAACAGTTGTCAGACCCAGCAAGACTGAAGTAACACAGCATAACTGTTCCTATAAATATTTTTAGTATTGTAGTATCTCTAACATGAACTGGTGTTGTTTTGACAGTGCAGCTTGCAATATTAGCATTATTGGGCGGGTGATGAGAAAAGACAGGGTCTGTAAAGGGAATTTTTCTCTTTTGGGCCACTGATACAGCTGGAATTGAGCAATGTCAAGAATTACTCGTATTCCTGGAAATTTGTCTTCTTTTGTTTCCTCCCTCCACTGGGGGTGATCAGCCTCCTTTCAACTCTCACTTCTCTTAGTAGTTGATGATCTAGAAGCTAAGTAGGTTGCAATTTCTCAAGTCACAGAATAATCCCAGAGGTTGTTAATTATTATCTTTGGTTGGTTAGTAACATTTTTGTTAATACTATCGTGCTGTGTAACATCTTTTCCATTTTTATAAATATTTTCTATGTCTGAAGTCTTGTTGCTAATAGAGTTTCTAGTTTGCCAGAACACACAGGCACACAACTTATGTCAGAATTCTGACTTCACCTTTGCACTGCAGGAAACTGAACCTAAAAATGAGTTCTGGTTGTGAATTACAAGTCCATTGTGCCATTAGGGATATGTCAGGTTATATTTTGCCTTAACATCCATTTCTCAACGTTGGTGTAGCTGCAACCTGAGCAGATCTTTAATTAATTAGGGATGGGGGATGCAGCTGTGAGTATTGTTTTAAATAATAGTATGAAATGCATAGCTGTGCTAAAAACCAAAGCTCATTCATGTGGAAGTCACTCTCAGGCCACCATTAAAACAAAGACATCTTTCCTTCACAGTTGTTACATTTTAGGAGCAGGTTACTTGAAATCCATAGTATTTGTTTGCTTTCAGTGATTTACTTTCATTATGTTAAGGGCTAGGTACAACTGTAAGGAGTCTTGCCTTTAAAAGAAGATGCTTTGGTACAGAAACAATGTACTAGTCAGGCTTCACATCTTCAACTATTTACACAAGATTAGGATTTATTTCTGATTCTTTTCTAACATGTAAAAGAAAGGGGGGGGGGAACCTAGAAAAAAAGAAAGGGTCACTTGCCTAAAAAAAAGGAAACCTTTTTCTTTCCAAGAGTGAGGAATGTTAATATCTCACTGAGGCTTAAGTTTTTACGGCTGTAACCATGGTAACAGGCTCTTTTCACCAAGTAAGCAGGCCTTACAAAACTCAGAGACCTGGCACAAACATTTCATTTTGTTCAGCAGAGTAATATTAAAGACATTTTTTTACTCATGCCAAACATAGAATTTGTTGTGGTGAAGCAATTTTTAATACCTCGTTTCTTCTATGGGGATTTTTATCTCCCTAATTAATAATTTAAGATATGTGTGTGTTTTCTTTGCTCCTCTCTAAAAAATAGCTGGTATGTGGAGAACTTCAGGATGGTTCTATCTTAATCCTAGAAAGAAATATTTTCCAACTCTCTCTCATAACAAATACTAGATATGTCATGATTTTATTTAAACTAGTTTATTTGAAAGTGAGATCTCAAATATTTCAGAAAGTTCATAGATAATTATCAAGTAAAATAATTGTCATCTTGTCTTTGAGTGTCCTTCATTTTTTTCCTGTGTTTTTGGTTCCTTGTACTTCATTATTGTCAACTGAAGGTGGTTGAAATATTGGGGTATGGTAATGAAATTAATTGAAATGGAAGTACAGGCTGGTTTACACCTGGTAATTGCTGTAAAGTATGAATTGTGTGATAGTACTAATTTGTTTGATGTTGGGCAAATTTAATTCTGTCCTGTTTTTCTGTCCTGTTCTTTTACCTCTTGCTTTAGTAGGAACCTCCTCAGTATTGGGGTTTTGCTGGCTTGGCATGTCCAGACCTGCTGAGTTGCACTCAGTTGTTTCCCACTAAAACTGCTCATGCCAGGATTCAGCTCTGCTCTTGGGGCAGCTCCTGTCTTTGCCAGCTGCTTTCTCACTGCCAATAGGAAGGAGACTGAGAGTCACTGTATGTGTGAGATTAGATATTCATGTGTGTATAAAAGGGAGTATGTAAATAAACTGTAAGATAATAAGTCCAAGAAATCCACACTGAAGAGATGTTAAAGTGAGGATTAAAGTACATAAGAGTAACAGAGTTATAAGGAAGAGCCTTTATTAGTAGTGTTCTGGTGGTAGTTGACATAATGTTCCTTGGAGGCAGCAAGAAATGCAGTCATAAGTCTTTTTCTGTACTTGGACAATTCAGCAAAACAGCCAAGAAGCACGTGCATTACAGCTCAGGGAACCTTTGAGCCCAGTTAAGTTTGTTCCCTGAGCAAACTTACTCACATAAAAAGAGTAGAGAATTAGAGAAGTCTGCATTTTTCAAATGCCAAATCTGCAACACTGGGGGTAATGTTAGTTGAAATTATTCTCCTCTGCTTCATGATGAGATATTTTGGCTTTACATTTCCAGTTTTCCCATTAAAGAATAAAACTCCCATCTCGTATTGTGTATCTTCACATCATTTGGTTCACAAGTCAGGGCACTCTTTTGCTGGATTCCCTGACTTGATTCCATAAATACTTCAAAGCTCAAGTGTTGCATATGTGACCCAGTGGAATTCATACAGAATTTTTCAGAATGATGCTGGATACAGTGTGGTCTTTTCATATAATGCTGCCCAGGAGAAGAATTCAGAATGTTCTTAGGTAGACCTTGGCTACCTGCAGAAGTTATTACTCCTGCCTTGCAGATGTATTTCATGTTATGGTATAAATAAGCCAGCTTTGTGCTCCTTGTGTATATCTAATTAATCCTGCTCTGGCTCCCCTCTGCATTACATGTGTCATTACATAAATGGCACTTAAAGTTTTTGTGTTTGCAAACTTTATGTTTAACAAGCATCACAGAACAGAACTTGTTTTGAGTCCTTCTGAGGACCTGTCTCCCTGATGGAAAGAACAGCAGTTTGTGGATCTTTTTTTGCCTCTTTTATGATTTGTTGGTATTTGTTATGACTTTAATGTATATACAGCCAAGGGTTTTCAGCATCTTCTCTTTGCAGGGGATGGAACTAGGTTCCTTCAAACCCAAACCATTCTGGGATTCCATGATCTGAAGTTCTGGATGTGAAACCTAAACTGCTGGACTTTTCAAGATATGTATTACACATTAATGGAGGGCCAGCAAAAGTATTCTAATTCTGCTTGATGGTAGAATGCTGTTAGTTACTCAGAGAAGGAGACTGAAGTAGGCATCCTATTTAAATATTAACTAATTACCTCATTTTAAATATGGAAAAATCGTGGACTTTATGTGATACTGATTCTTGTATTTTCTTTCATCTGTTCCTGACAATAGTAAGATTTAAAAAAATACAATGGTAAAAACTACCCCATAATTTTATCTTTGTTTTCTCAACAGTTGGATTTGCTAAAAATCAAGCAGTAATTCAGAGCTCAGGAACCTATCTCTGCTTTCTGGATTCAGTAAGTTAACACATTTTATCTAACTTGATTTTGTCCATATAATTTTATGGGGTTTAATGTAGTTGTTAATTGTTTGATTTGCTTTAAAGACAAGCTGTTTAAAGGTGTTTGAGTGTTAAATGTGCTGGTTACTATTTATAGCTCTAAAGTTGTCTTCCAACCTGTAGAAAGCCTCACACCATTCTTTGATTGTATCAGATTCCACAAGCTGGTGTGAGCAGGGCTGGGCCAGGTTGGTATTTAGGTGTTTTCAGGATTTTTCTTTCCCACATTCTACAGAAAATTGTACTGATGGGAAACTAAGAGCTAATCTATGGCTTTGTGATGCAGAACAGGAGAGGTCTCACCTTCCATCTTGAATTTTTTCTGTGAAGCCATTGAGCTCAATAACCCAGAGATAAATATCTGACTCGGTGCAGCTGAATGTGCAGAGAAGGGTTTCAGAGGCTGCAGAGCTGAGCTGGGGAGAGGAGCAGGACCTTTAGGGCTCGCTGATCTCGTGTAATTTCACCTGGAGATTGATTCTTTCCTCTGAATTTGGAGCTGAACTGGCGGCTGTGTGTAAAGGATGAACTGGCTGCTGACAGGGTGGAGTTTTGGGTACAATCCAACTTAATATTGTGATTGTGCTTGTTAGAAAGTGTCATGAGAGCAGGGATGTGAACTCTACAGGCTTACTCAGCTTTAATTAGGGTAATCTTTCAGCTTGCAAACTCCATTTGCTGTATCAACTACATAGAAGGATTTTTTTTTTGTTCATGCGTTAAAATTCTGTGAATTATTCAGTGTACTGTTGCAAGACATGGTTAAGAGGTACTATATTTCTGCTGACCCAAAGAAATGCAGCTGAAATATCTTGTACCATTTGAAAAATTAAATTTTGCAGGTGGCTTTCTTGGCCTTTATTCTTGCTTTTGTTAAGTTATTACTGTGCTCAGTGTGCCTTGTAAAATGTGTTTATTTGAATTTGTCCTCGTTTAATAGTTTGTTGGTTTGGGGGTTTTGTTTGTTTGTTTTACAGAGTGTATTTCATGTAAATTTTTGTATATAAGTTTATGGAAGGTGGAGTATCTGATACACAGGAGTGTATGTGAGTATCACAGAAGTGGAAATTTGAATATCCATTGAACACACAGAACTCACAATCACATGTACAAGTTACTGGGGTTTGGAAAAGTCATTTTCAAAGACATCAGAAAGTAAGTGTTTCCTATCCAGCACTGAGCATCAGTGTCCATTCCATGAGCAAAGTATTCTGATGTGATTTTGGTCACCTGACTGGGCAGGTCATCAAAGAGTGTAGGGACCTCATAAATTATGGCAGGAAGTCATTGGAGTGATGCCATTTGTGCTGAGGTGGATGAACTCAGGATCAAGCTGTTTTTGCTTTACTTGGGCAGACACAAACCCAAATGCCATTTTGTTTATATGAATGATTTAACTCTCCTGTGTTTGGAGTGAGTGAGGCTGTTTATATATATAAAATGAAAAAAAACCCAGATCTTACGATTTCCAAAGCTCAGGTATTCCAGGCTTGGACAGATCCCACGTGGCAGGAGGCATTCCAGGCAGTCTGTATGAGTTACAGATGTACTTCTGTTGACTGGAATTAATTGAGTCCACATGTACATGAATGAGAAATCAACCTACCATTGTCCCATAGAGCTTCATATCTTCTATCTCAAAACAATTTACTGAGGCAAATTATAGCTTAGTTTTCCTTTTCCATCCAGACAGATCTAAGTGTTTGTAAATCACTAGCAGCAAGCTAGAGAATTAAATTCTCTAAATGAACTTAATTCATATTTTTAGAGTGATATCTTCAGAATTCTACATTTGTTATTTGCCATGTGGTGTACACCTTCATGCTGCTGTGTTGTTTCTGTTTGCTGGCTCACTATGCAGGAAAACAAAACAACAGGGAAACAAATTACAACTACTAAGGAATATAACAGGGGATGGTTTTATATTTCTGTAATATTATCACTAGCATAAATTTATATTTAATATCATTAAGATCTACTTGAAGTGAGTTGAGAATTTTATGACTTACAGCATGGACAAGCTTGGGAGGAGTTACAAAGATGTTCTGTTCTATGCACTTTTATTTCTACTTCAAAACAGAGGCATTTTGAAGTTAAGAACATAAGAAGCTTAATCTTGATACAAAAGAAATACCAAAATTAATGTTTTGCATTAATAATTTGCATTAATTAAATGCATTTTCTACTGTCTCCTCCCACCATTTTTTTTTGTTGTTGTTGAAAACATATCGGAGGAAATAAAATGACTGTGGAAACTGCTCCAAGTCTAAAAATTGCTCAATGTTTTAGCTGTAGCTGGTAAATGTTGTGTGATAAATGCTGAAACCCAGATGTTGCCAGCTGTTTAACAACTCTGCTTCCACACACCACCTACCTTCTTCACTGCAAGTCACCGATCCAGCACCCAGCTCTCTAGGAAGGAATGTTGATATCAGCCTTTTGGAATGTGCTGCAGCAGTGCCAGGGAAATGACCTTCAGAAGTGCAGCCACAAATTCAGGTTTGCTGTAGGTGGAACAGGAGAGAAATGGGGCTGGGAATGGGGACTTTTGCACAGAGGTGGAGAAATACATCCTGGCTCTTTGTGCATTCCTTTGTCTTCTCAGAGTAAATGGATGTAGGAACATATGTGGGAGCATCTTTGGAAGTGCTGGCTCCAGAGAGACTGTTTTGCTTGCCATTCCAGCTGGAGTCAAGCTGCTTGTGTTATGTCTCTCAACACAGATTTGTGAGGACAACAAACTGGGAAGAAATGTGGAAAAAAAAGGCTGCAGAGCTCAGAACTGTCAGAATTTGATCAGCCCATTCTAGTATGAAGTGGCAGCTGTTAGACTAACAGCTATTGTGCAGGTTTTTTGCCATGGTTGTTCTTACAGATTTCACCTCTAAGCTACTGAGGCATTTTTTTCCCCCACTGGGAAAACAAGTAGAAAAATTGAAGATACTTCACACATTTTTCATATTTAACATTTATAGTACCAGGAAATGAGAGCTAATTATGCAAAATATTTCAGTGTTAGCTTTACTCTCCTAAAACTGTCTGCAGTTATGACTTTATCTACCAGTTTCATTGTGCTGTAGCTGTAGTTTGTCAGTTCTCTGGGGTCAGAAGCATTTCCCCAGTTGCAGCACAGCAGAACTCTTACACTGAAAATGCTGCTTCCTGCTTTGAACTACTGTTTTCATTGACATTCACTTAAACATGCCTGTACTTGTATAAAACTGTACTTCTTTAAACAGGAACATGCTTCCATTTCATCTTAATCATCTGTGTAGTTCCCAATTCTTTCAGGTTTAATCAGTGTGTTGTTAGAGATTGTTAAAGCAGAAATATAAAAATGTGTCCTTTTTTGACCTGCAGTATTTCAAAGCCAGTCATATTCACTTGAGTCCTTGACACGCTTGTTTTAATCTTTTGAAAGGCTCTGTTGGCAATGTATCACTATTCCAGAGATTCTCAGGCAATTCAAAGATGTGACTCTAAACCATGTTGCCACTAAGAGCAGGGACACAGCTGAGTTTTATTCACCAAAAGTGAATCCAGGACCACTGGCTTTGGCATTCCCATGTTTTATTGGCAGCTGCTGGCCTGGCCCTTTCTGGTTGTGAGATTTGTTTGTATGATTTAAGCTGGGAATGGTAATTTTTAATTGCTGTGAAATTTCATGTGTTCCTAGAGTTTCAAGTTCAAACCCACTTCCTTGAGGGGGTGTTGATAAAGGTCTTGGAGGAAGGAGGTTGGAGCTCAGCTAAATGTTTCAGCCTTCAGAATAACATTCAGTTCTAAACAGAGCTGCTTGGTTTTACTGTCTCTGTAACCTGCTGGGTTTGAAAACATTAATTTCTTGTTAGTTGCCATTATATATATATTACAGGCACAAATAAACTTTTAAAATAGTCTCCCTTTCTGTCAAATTAACACCTGTGTAGCTTAGGAAATGAAGCAGTGATCAGGCTTCGTGGTTTTGGTTTCTGTTGTTTTTTGAAGTGCCATTCCTTGAGAATTTCATCCTCTGGTTTAAAGACTGAAATAAAGCTGTTACTCAAAGAGCAGGTACATGGATGTAGAGGTGAACTCCATTAATAGAAGACCCTTTCTGTGCAGAAGAGTTGTCCATGTTTCTGAATCACTAATGAGCCCCAAAAATCAAATTAGGAGTGTTCAAAGGCATAATTGCTTTTATTGTTCTGTAAGGACATGCTTCAACTAAAAACAGATTAAATGCCTTTATCTGCTAGGTGAAATGTTAATTTTCTGTTTCATAAATGAAGAAGCAAACCTTCTGGATTTGGTTGCCATAACATCTCTCTGTTTGGAGTGTTTGGAATTGACAGTGAGGATTTGACTCTTCTCTGAGTTTAGTGTCTTTGCCATGGAGCACTGCATGAGTTACTTGCTTCCCTCGACTGCAAACACTCACATACTTTATTTTCAGTGGCCCAACTGTGAGAAAAACCAAAGGTGAACTCCAACAACCACAGAAAAGTGAGATATGGAAAGGCATTGTCTGCATGTATTGAACACATGCACCAAGGTGGGAGCTACTTTGAATATGTCCTGATCAGTAGTAATGCTGAATTAAAACATTCCATAAGAATACTGTGAGGCCCATAAGAACACCAGTATATCTTCCATGTAGACCTGTTTGTTACCATGCTTAAGAACAGAAAGGTGTTCAGTGCAGTCAGCTTCTTACACTTTCGAGTGTTTTCTTTCTTGTCCCCTTCTTTCTCAATTGAAATCAGGAGTACAAACAGAAAAGTAGTATTTTTTTCCCTATGATCTTGCAAGTACTGACAGATCATTAGTCTCAGGTGACTTGTGGGTGCCATTAGAGTGCCTGGTTCTGTTGAGTTTGATAGTGTGAGGCTGTTTAAAAATCCTGCCCCTGGAGAACTGCCTGGGATCAGGGTATTTGCTTTGGTAGAGCTGTTGACAGGCTGAGCTTTGGAGGTCCCAGACCTTTCATTTCCCTGGTTCAAGGAGTTGAACTGAACAATAGCAAAGAAAGATTTTCACTATAGTCTGAGCAGGTGCAGCACAAATGAATGACCATTTGATGGATTGAAAGACTTTGGAGATGCCATATTGTTGCTCAGTGAGTGAAACATTCCTCCTGGTGCTTCTACTGCTTGTATTTTACATGTAATAACTGCAGTAGAAAGAAGGTGCTGTTATTATGGGGCTGGAGGATATCAGCTCTCAGTTTTTTTGGGTTTTTTTGACCAGCCAAACACGAAGGGAATTTGGAAAAGCCTGTGATGCTGAGTCTGTAATGTGAGCCTAAGAAAGCACTACAGTACTGAGCTACAATTAATGTCTCATTTTTTGTGAACTTGTCCTTGGTCACAAAAAGTATATTTTACATTGAGCTGTATATTTTGTTTTACTTTCTGAAGTTCAGAGCTCCCCATTTTTAAGGGAAAACCATGAAGTTATCCCTGTGGAGCTCAGTGTGGTGCAGGCAGCCTGGTTGAAGAGGCCAGTGAATGCTTGTCATTTGAATTTACTCCAATTGATTTAGGAAACCCATCCTGAAACAACAGCTTTGAGTAGTATCCTTAAGCTCAGCCTGTTGATTTAGTTTTCCTTTCCTCCAACGAAACATATGAGTTAAGTGAAACAAAACAATCAGTGTAAAGTGTGTGTGTTTTTATCAAGCCTGGTGCCTGTGGCTGGAAGGAGAACAGCCCAGCTGAGGATGTGGAACCCATGGGAGCAGGGCAGCTCTGCAGAGGGATGAGTGGGATGGGACAGGAGCAGACAGGGCTGGGAGGTGCTGGGGATCACAGCTCCCACTGCCCCAAACTCATCTGGGCTGCCCCAGCAATCCCCTCTGCCTTCTCCTGTGAAATAAACTCCTTTTCATTCCCCAACTTCCAGCAAATTGTTCTCCTGCTCAGAATGGATGCTGCACAAGAAGCAGCACGTTTGTATTCGCCAAAAGTCCTGCAAATTCTGGGTTATTTTGAGTGTCTGGAGTAGTTTCTATTTGTTGCTTTGTTTCCTGCTGTGTACCTGTTTGCCTTGTTTGCACTGCATGGATGCACATATTTAGGTGACAGCAAACCCAGCTGTTACCTGAGGCTTTTCTAAATTTTTCTGCTAAGTTTGATGAGTGAGGTCACAGGAAAATAGATTTATTTACAGATTCATTCTTACTTACCTACAGTATTGCAAATATAGGGTTAGGGAAGGCATGCATTTATCTAACATTTATTTTAAACCTGTTATTTCCATTCTTTCAGCAGGGAAAATCTCTCTTCATGCTGTCTGCTGTATATCTGCTAGGGGACAACCATTAGAAACTTCCATGTAAACAGAGAAAATTGAATTTCAGTAGAAACTTCTGTTAAACTTCTGTTTTTTAAAATTATGTATTCAGTGTAACTCACTGCTGGCATTGTTATCTCCCCTCCTCTCACCTAGGAGACAGAAACAAACTGAATTTACTTCCCTTTTTTGGCTACATTCAGATAGGCCCTTTTTTTTTTCCTGTCTGACATGAGAAGAGTGAAAAATAATTTTGAAAGTGTTTGTCTAATTACTGAGGCTTTGTTCACAGTTTTAAACCAAAATAAGGTGACCAGACTTTAACTGCAGAAACCAGGGTCTGCCAACATGTCCCCTGAATTCAATATCGTAAATACAACAATATTTGTAATTGCATAATGTACAGCTGGATAAAATACTTTAACTTCTTAATTGTCCAATATTAAAGTTGCTAAAATTCCATAAACTCTTATCACTGCAGTGCATGGTTGGGCCTCTCACTGCTATCAGTGGCCTCTAAAATTGAAAAAAATTTTAAACTGCTCTTATTTTGTGGTACAATTGGTTTGGGTTTACTCATTAGAATTTCATTTGGTTTTTAAACACTGGTTTCAAATATATCCACATTACTTAAGATGATTTGACTGTAAATATGTTCTGCTTTCCATTTTGGCCCAGTCATCAATACTGAAGAAGCTGCTGAAGATGGATTTTGCAACTGCCTTTCTTTCATAGTTGCCCAAGCTGAGTCCAAGAATGACTGATGTGTCTCAGTTTTGTCTGGGATGTGATTTGTATTTTGTGCTGTTCTTCCTCATTGCCTAATTCCTGTATTATTTTATTTGAGATTATGTCTTAAACTGTTATATTCTTTTTTTCCCCCTTCTTCCTTTCTCCTTTCCTGATCTTGGAAGTATCACAGAACAGCACATCAGTGCAGCATATGTGTAAAACTGTTAATAAAAGAAAAAAAGAGACAAAATTATAAAAAACCCCAAAGGTCATTTAGGATAAGAGTTCAGAGAGTTTTCCAGTGTTAGAGAACAAAGCTGTATTAATAAAAAAGAGGCATTTTGAAGTTTTTGTGGTTCTAGTGCCCCCTCTTTAGCTGCAGTTTGCAGAACACTGATGCTCTCTGATAGCCTGAGACCCAGATCTGTAGATGTGTGTTTTGCCAATAGCATCAAAATGACACAGAGTTTTGTTAAGGGAATGAGGCCATTCCTGTCAAATTGTCCTCTTCTGAAAACTTGGCATTGACCTGTTTGGTGAATAGGATATTTTAATTTGGTTTGAATACCTCCCACACTGATTTAACGTTTTTAAATCAAGATTGTCAGTGAAATCTTTTAGCACATATTTTATATCTTCTAAGAGATTATAGTAACAGTGTTATAAGCATTGAAATTCCATACTTTGGGGTAGATTTCTTTTTCGTTCTCTCTTTTTTCACATTTAACAAGAAGGCATGTAAAAATCTTTATTTACTTGTAAAGGAGTGAACAAAGCTCAGTTAAAATTTATCTCCTATTGTTTATATGAAAACCAGGTTTTAATTTACAAAAATCAGCTCAGTATTTGGCAATAGGATTATGGTTCTTCTGGGAAATAGGAAAAAGGCTTTATTGGAACATTTGCTTGATAAATACAGGAATTCTGGTGCCTTATTGATAAAATGGATTAAGTGGTAAATAATTGTGTTGTAGTTTAGAAGTAAGTCATGTACAGAGGTTGAGAAATCAGAATGGCTTTTTCACTCTCTTGGCTTTCAAAATCAGTAACAGCTGTCATGCTTATTACAAAATATATCCTAAATACAAAATACAGAAAAATGCTTTTGACAATGTATTCCTTCCATCTTTTATAAACTTGCGTGTGATAAGGGTCAGTTTTATTATTCATTTGTTTTATCTTTAACCTTGAATTGTATTAAATAGTTGGATCTACTTCTAAAACTTTTTTCATCATGAGTTGTTTTGATAAAACTATAGTGGCACCTTTATAGCAAGGTCGTTCAACCCTTGAAGCTTGAGATATTTAAGCACCAATATATATTTTTGTTGCCATTGATTTGATGGAAAGTTTTGATGTGAAAGTTGTTGCAAATTCCATAATGGGGTTTTTGGCTTTAGTAGGAATTTCCTTGGAGTGACAAACTGTTAAAAGAGTGGCTGTAGAATAGGAATTCAGGGCTCCTTTGAATTATGTTTCCCTGATAAAGTTATTTGGAAATATTCTGAGAAGAAATAGGCTGTGTTAGCTTTCACCAGCATCCAAGAAAGTCTGATCCTTTAAAAGGGAGGAAATATGGCACCAAAATGGAAAACAATACAGTTAGAAACCTTAGGAGGCTAAATTTAGGGAAGAGAATTTGTGCTAAAGTTTTTATAGACTGTAAAATCATGGTCTAGAAAGGATTTAATTCTGAACAGGAAATAATCTGATTTTGTAAGGAATCTCTCCTAGCTGTCCAGGGAAGGAATGCAAGGTCACTAACTCCTCACAAAGCAACCTGTCTTTGTCTGTGTAAGTAAAATACGTGGTGTTTTTTAAAGCCAGTGCCAATGCTGATGCATTTTAAGAGTGTGGGTACTTTCCTTTTTTCCTTTTTCTCTAGAATTTTATCATTTCACAAGTGCTCGTTTCTGTGCTCATATGTGACATATTTCTAGATCTGGAGACCAAAGGCTTTTCATTGTCAATGAAACAAGGTACAGCCAGACTAAAGAGAACATTTCCTTATATTGCTGAGGTGGCTCAAATCAAGGTTTTTAATCAAGGTTAGTTCCTTGTGCTGACACTACCAGTGCTGCTCTGGGAGTTGTGCAAGAGTTGGTGAGTTTTTGAGAAATAAATGTGTGGGTGCTGTGGATGTGCATTGAGATCCCAGAGCTGTTGTCACGTCATAGTTTTGATCACTTCCAGCTTGAGCAGCACTGAGTTTAATCCATGAAAAGTGTGAAGGCTCTTTAATATCTGTTCCATTTGCATTTCTGACTGCAGGCCAGTAAAATGATGTTAATTTAGCAGCATATTCTAATGTGTGTCAGTACTGTACTGTGACCCTTTTTATGTTCAGTAACAGTGTGCTATTTATTCCAGGATGATGTGATGATGCCACAGCGGGTTAGGCTGCAGCACCAAGTTGCCATTCAACACCCAAACAGTGTGAGTACTTTTTTCTTGTGTGTATTTGTGGGTTTTTCTTCTACAGAGTTCCGGATACATCTTTAAAAGGATATGAAAATTTCACAGTAGGGCTGGTGGAGGCAAAGCAATAACTAGTGCATTCTTTTCCTTTATTTTTAATCCTTGCACTGAATAGGAGCTTTGATTGAACTTCTTCTCTTCCTTTTATTTTCTCCATTCAGAAAACCAGATCTCGTTATAACAGTGATATTCTTTTGCAAAGGAGTATACAGGTTTGGCTAATGTCTGTAGTCTAAAGGAGAATGCTCTTTTTATGTAGCTTAAGTCATGTGAAAAGCTGCAAAGGGTTGGCTACAGCTATGGTTTATCTGGTTTTAATATTTGAGAGACTATAAACCATGGGGAATGTATGGGTTGCTATTACTGAAAAATTGGCCTACAGTTCAGATGATGTTTCTCCCTATATCTGCCTGCAAAAGAAAGATTAGAATGCCATTCCTTATTCCTGTGAAATAAACTCTCCAAAACATTGTGAGATAGTTCTCTGATCTATTTGCTTTTGATTTTAAATGATTTTCTGTGATTAGAATCAGTATTTGGTAGAGAAAGTTTGTGTATATGTTCTACTTACCTGAATATATAAATAATTTGTTATGACTCTAACTTTCTTTGTCCATGTTATTGACATAGATATTCCTTTATAGACTGGAAAATTGAGTTTGTATTCTTATCAGGCATTTGAAAATCAGCCTTATTGTTTGCACATCTCTGACATTTCCTCTTGTGAAAGTTATTTCAATGTGCAAGAGGTGTCTGGAAAGGGAAGGTCAACTTGATCTGTCAAGTAGGTATTTCCTGCAGGTCTCTGAACAAAACAGACAGTTTTAGGATTATCACTGTCTGGGAATTAAACACCTTTTGAACTTTTCCTCCAAAACACTCTTGCTTCAAAGTAGAGATGATTGTGGCCATTTCAGCTGAGGAATGTCTGCCAAACAACCTGCTGCTTGGTGGTGGGATGTGAACCTGCTCATCACCCCACCTGTAGTAGGCTCTTTTGAAATCTGATAATCCTTACAATGTGATTTATTAAATTATAGTTTTGGTACTGCCTGAGTAGCAGCTAACCTAATTCACATTGTGAACATAATAAAATGATAAGTCAAAAGTTGTTTTTGTTCTGATACCAATCAGTTAATGTAATTCCACAGTCAAATGCCAGAAAACCGGAGAGGCAAGTTGATCCAGTAAGCTTGTTTTATGGAAATTAGTTTCAAGACCTATCCTATTTCTTGCTTATGTGGCATCTATAGCTGTATATGAAGACCTTTTAAAAGACACTTTTAGACTAAATTCAACTAAGCAGTTTGTAGTCTGTTTACAAAACACTTCAACTTATTTGTTTATAATATTTTTTGGTTTTGTTTTTAATCTAATTTGTTTATAATGCTTTAGTGCCCAACAACATTCAGTATGAACTGTTAAATGACAATCAAACAAGTAATAAAGGGGGCCTGAGTAGACTGAAGGGTATGTCTTCATGATCTGTTCTAAGCAACACGAACTTGTTACTCCCATGTTCTAAACTCCCCTGAACTTATGGTCCTGTTGCAGTACTTGTGGTGGGCTGGCCCTGGCTGGACTCTGTCACTCCTCTCAGCAGGACGGGGTGGTGGGAGAAAACCAGATGGAAAAGACTGCTGGGTCAAGAGAAAGGCAATTTAATAAAAGCAAAAGCAAAGGAATATCCCTTTGGTCAGTTTGGGTTAGCTGTCCTGGCTGTGTCCCCTCCCCATCCCCAGCCTCCTGAAGAGGCATCCCTGCTGTGGGAGCACTGCCCAGCAGGAGCCAGAACACCAGTGTGTTACCAACACCTCTCCAGTTACCAATACACAGCACTGGGAGGGCTGTCGTGGGCAAAATTAACTCCATCTCTGCCAGATCCAGGACATTTTCCTTGTTGCAGATACAGAAATGTTTGTAATGCCTATGGGAGGTATAACCTTCTGAGTTAACGTTGTATTTTGCAGAACTCTGATTCAAAGGCCCGAAGGAGAAAGGGAAACATGTCCAGCTCTTTCTAACTTCAAGAAAAGTTGACCTTTTGGTCACAAATCTACTGACCAGTGTCAGGGTGGACTGCTGTTCTTAAAAGAATAATCTCTCTGCTGCCCTCAGAATAACTGTGCCATTCAGTTTTCTGGCCTTGGAAGATGGTTGGGTGTGTTTGAATGTTTTGTTCTGCGTTTGAAGTTGTGGCCACAGCTTCAGTCAGTCTGATAAGGCAGGGTAGGTGGAGGGGCAAAAATAAAAGCAAAAAAAAAGCAGAAGCAGTGAACTTTTTTGGTTTGTTCCTGAAATTCTAATTTGCAGACTTGGACTTTCCACTGTTTTGCAACTTTTTCTGACCTGGATTTTTAACTTTATGTAATCTCAGTGTATTTTCAGAAATTTTATTCCTAATCCTGACCCTGCTGATTGTTACTGGGAGTCAGATTTGAAGACTGGGCTCTAATATTAGAGGCTCCAGTCTACTGTTGTTACCACTATAGATTTACAGGTAGGAAAAGTCTCCAGCTTTCTCCACCAAGAGAAATCTCCCAGATCCAAACTAATCCCCGAGGTTCTTCCTCTTTTGTGTTACTCTTAAATGCAAATTGCCTTACCCTGACTGGAAGCCTGGTTACTAAACAGCAGAACCGAGGATATCAGATGCCTCTGGGATATTCCCCAACAAGTTGTTCTTCAAGGAAACATGTGTCTCTATCTCTGAAAAAGCAAAAAGCTTGTCCCCTGGTTCAGGTGCTGGAACGTGACTGGGGGAACCCTGCAGCAGCCTAAACCTTTGTGTCTCATTTCCTGTATCACAGACCACAAAACTGTGCTTTAAAGAGCAAGGTAATACCTATTCTCTTAAGCTGCTCTTATCTGGAAGACTTTAAAAAAAAATAAAATTATTGTAGGGTGGAACTGTTTTGTCCTTGGTAAGTTTAGAGTGGAGGATTTGGGATCTCAAAAGACAAACCACTAATACACTGTGCTTTTTATTAAAAGCAGCTGTCCAGGACTGCTGTCATCCTGTCCTCTGGTGACTATTTCACATCATCTCCAAGCCCTGTTGACAGGGATTCTATAAATAGAAACTCCCAGAAGACACCAGTTTTTAAGACTTTGAGTATTTACACTACAAATTCGCAAGTTTGCTTAAGAAATATCAAGCTCAATGTGAATCCCTGCTTTTAGCAGTTAGAAAACTTAGGGACATCATGCTGCCTATTGATAATGCAATGACTACCAACCTTTGGTGTTTTTGGACACCACAGTGTCTGCTGGGCGTGGTGTAACTATTCTTTCTCTCACCACTCTTTTTTTGAGTAAATGTTCCCCCCCACAATACGGCTTTGCACAGGAGCAGCACGTGGCTTCAAGTTTTTGTATAGTTCTTTTGGGCAGAGTTGCTTATCAAACAGCTAAACCTTTCCTCACTGTCTCTCACCTCAGTGAGGAAACAACAGCTGGAATCAGAATGTGGGCAGTGGAGATAAAGACATTATTTCCTTTTGTTTTCACTGGCTGAATAAGAGGTGAATCAGTACCAGTGTCACAAGGAACACCTTTCTTTTTGTTGTGAAATTACAGGCTCTGTCTCAAACCTGTAGTATACCCAGGCATGTGAGAGAAAACTGAATATACCATTTGCATTTCTTCAATGAGAAATTCTCACTATTTTGCATCTCTAAAGCAGATTTTTGGCATATTCTGCAGCTTGGATTTGGAGCAAGAGGTTGCAGTGCCTGAGGCCGTTTTTATCTGTTGCATTATCTGCCTGTGTTAACCAACTGACTGAATTCTGCATATCTTTGATGGTTAATGTGACTCTAAGACAGATGATTGGAAGGAGTGCACTCGAACAATGCCTGGCTCTGGGGGCTCACAGACCTGTTCACCTGCCTCTGGGAGAGCTGGAAACAAATACAGTGCAATGGGCAAATGAGTTGGAGAAATGAGCAAATGAAAGGGAGAAATGAGCTGGTCCTTTCTAGAAGGCACAGCTTTAGGCCAAAGGTATTGGCTGTTTCTCTCCCACCCCTGCTGAACAAATTAACTACGTTTAGAAATTAAATCATTGTGGGTTTTTTCTCTTGTTCTGGAAGCACAGTTTTTAAATTTATTTTGAAAGTCATAATCTAATAGATAAATTTTTTGAAGTATCACCGTACCCTGTGCTGTTCTACTTGTCTGGACCTCTCACACATTTCTGTTACATGTTAGAAAGCAGAAAGACTTTTTTTCCCCTTCTCTCTGACTTGCCTGTTGAGCACTAGTTTGAATCATTTCACTCTTTTTTGTGACTAAAATTGTCAGGTCCAGTTGATTCTTAATTATGTCAGTCCTTTTACCTTCCACCTTATGAATTTAAATCAATATCTGAAATTGCAAGTAAAGATTTGCTTCTAGTAGCAACAGAAAAATTATACAATAAATGAGTGGATTCCTTCTTACAGGTTTCATTAAACACAGTTTTAGTGGTACATGAAGTAGATATTGAGGTGGAGCAGAACTCTTAAGATCAGCATTCTGAGTGTTTATGTGGCTACTGTGATAATGAGATCTGATTTAAAGATTAACAATATTTCAACTATTTTTGCACTGACAGTACACAGGTGTTTTTATAGGAGAGAGTTCTGGGGAAATGGCTTAACAAATATTGAGCTTTGTTTTGTTCAGAGTGGAAAAAGATTCATTGACATTCTTACATCATCTCTCAGTTCCATATTTGAGGTGTCCCTGGAGGTGGGGAGAGAAGGAATTGCAGGTAGTCTGGAGCAGTTCCCATACATTGTCTTGCACATCAGAGCAGTTCTTACAGGCAGAGTGTGCACTGGATTATTTTGTACACAAAAGAGCACTGGATGTAAATAGTGTATTCCAAGTGATTTGTTTTGCTGAGTAGTTTAAACATTGTGTACCCAACCAGTGGAGAAAACATCCAGACAACTGTTTCCATCCCACCTCAGGTGTGTAACTGCACATGTAGAAACGCCTGTGTTTTGCCATCCCTTGTCTGTTGTTACAAAGAAGTGTCAACAACATTGTTCTGTAGTCTGAGCCTCTGTTCCTGGGGGATTTTGTTACCTTTTCTCTACTTAAATTACACAGTGTTTTAGTCTGGACTGCAAAAGCAGGTAAGCAGTGTCTTGTGTGTAATTCTGTGGTGTGAAAAGACAAAAAGCATGTTTGAAGTTTTATTAAACTGTCATTAAACATAACTACATAATGTTGAGTATTACCTCTCTGTACCTCAATTTAAATTCCATCCTTCCTGTGTGCAACAAGTTAATGGTTGTTGGTGATCTTCCCTCACTGTGTTTTACACTCAAATCCAGGTTTTACCAATCTCCCTTGGATTGTTTTTATTTCCACTTGTGGCTTAGCAGATCTTATTTTGATAAATGGTTTCATTTGGACATGAAGTTGATTAAAATCTTCATCGTGTAGAACTTAAATAATCTTTGTTTCTCCTGAGTTAATTTGCATCAGCTCTCCTTGTGAGTCCCTTACTCAGCATGTTTGAGAGAGATCAGTGTGTGTTGCCCAGGCACGTCCCAGCAAGCACTGCCTCTGGAGTTTAGCTTTAATATAGGCATTAATTCATGCAACAGCTATAAAAGAGAAATTAATTGAGTACTGTCATGTCTTGAATGATGAATAAATCAAATTTGTTTGTGTAACCCCGTTAGTAGGAATTTGCTCCACCAAATGGGCTGAGTAGATCTGAAGAGGCTCCGGTCCATCTTTGGTATAGACAGAGGGGAAAATGAGATTATATTCTTGAGGTGAATAAATACAGTTGTTGATTATCCAACATCAGTTAAGTTTTGATTTAGGAGGAAAAAATGTCTAGAGAAATATTTTCATGAACCAGTCCTAACTATTCTGGTCAGTAGAACTTTTTATACTCACTTCCCTTATGCTGCACACTGTAATCAAACTACCAAGTCTTTAACATTTTTCTCCAGCTTGTATACATATAAATATAAATATAGATATAGATATTAGTATAGATGCTTATAAAAATATTTATAGTTATGACTTCAGGAAATTGTCATTAGGTATTTTTAAGAATTATTTGTAATATTTCAATAATCTCTTGGTGTGGAGGGTAGAAAACAGAGCAGCAGTTGTGCAAAGGTTTTGTTCTGAAATGGTGACAGTGGAGTATGTTTACAAGATAAAAATATGCTTCTTTTTCTTTCTCTGCACTGAAGAATATGAAAATTCTTTCTTTGACAATGTGAGAGTATTATTCTTACATTTTCCTTAGTTGTGCCTTTCCATGAATATCACTGGAATTTTGCTGTGTCTTTGCTTTTTATTAGGCAGCTTCCTTAAAGAGTCTTTTTAACTTGTTATTTCTGAAAAACCACAGTGCATTTTCAAAGTCACAGTGTCAATCTAAGTCTGTTCTACATTTAATCAAATATCCCAAATGGGAAACATCCCAACCTACACCACTTTGTAATTAAATTTGTGTTTAATATGGCTTCCACATGCCAATAACCCCATCAAACGACTGTGATTACTGGAGTTTGATATTCATGAGCATCTGATTGTAATACTTTCAGCATATTTACTTTTTTAAACTATGTCTGAAACATAAAATGTTTGAAAATCAAGATCCCCTCCTCCTTATGTTCAGGCATTTTGCTCTGGTGATAACTATTATAATCATACTTTGTGGAGCTACAGACAGGAGAAATCGGGTTTAAAACAGAAACAGTGCAAACACATTGCTCTTTTTGACTGTTCTTAAGCCTTATGTGAAGGACTGGTTCTGGAAACATCTTGGCAGGATCTGAAGAGTTTATTTAATTCCAGTTGCACGAGCATTTGCCTTTATACAGAGGTTGAGTCTTTGGATCTTGTTTATCCCGGGGTGGCAGGTTTTGAACGAGGGCTGCTGAGGCCTGGTGCTTTTTCCTGCCTGAGCTTGTTATCAGTATATTGGCCTTCAGGACTTCTGAAACTCATTTAATTTGCTGTATTATCTACAGATTTACTGTAGTATCTCTTCTTACTTGAAGTTTTCCCAAAAATGTCATATTCATACTTCGTGATTTCACATGAGCAACAACATCCTTTTAAATCTTCGTGTGTCAGTCACAGCTGGGCTCGTTCCGATTACACCACCTTGACTTCTTGTTTTTCCATAGAAATTCACTAAAGAAAATCCAGACTTCCTTGGCTTTTAATTACTCCCTTTTTACATGCTGAAAATAAACACGTAACATCCTTTTGTGGACTTTGGACTTGAACCAGTGTCAAAGTAGAATGTTTAACAGGTGTTCTTAAATATGGATTGCTCCAAGATAAGAACATCTGTGGAAATGGATATTCATCTGACCTAAAGGATTCTCTGGGGAGTCAGCACTATCAACATATTTTATAATTTTTAAGACATGATTTAAATACACCAGGGTGTGTTTTGTATATTTACACCTAATGCAAATTAGGTGTTTTGAAGAACAGTTTCCTGCTTTGGAAATGAAAGGGAGAGGAAATACATTTTCCTCCCTTCCTCCCCCAGTATATAATTTTGGAAAGATTTTAACCACATAAAAATATTCCTTCTGTTTATTTTTCTTTTTTCATTGAATTAAATGATGATCACTAAATCCTTCTTAAAGGAGATTGCTGTGTGGAAATTGCTGGAACAAAAATAAGTAGGGTTTAGGGACAGCAGAGGTGACATCTACCTTTCCTTTACACTTCAAGATGTAGGCTTGATTAACTAAAGCTGTTCTTAAACATTCAGGGTAACATAAATAACTGTTATTAGCCCTTTAGTTTAGAATTTTTCCCTCTGTGGGCACTCATAAACAGACTTACTGGGCAAAAAGGTGTCGTGCCCTAGAGATAATCCTTCCTATATTACTTGTTATTTGAATAGTCTTTCTTACAGAACATTATCTAGGATCAGATGTTATGATACTTCTAATTAAAGCTTCACCAAGTAGTTAATTATGTTCTCTTCTAGGAGGAGGTTTCTCTCATTCTGTCATATTTCTAACACAAAACTCGACACTGCACGTTCTTCCTCAGAATGTGCAGGAAGCTCTTGTACTTTACACAGTCTTTGAAAGTTGTATTTATGTTGTACAGGAAAGCTGTGGATTTTTTCATAAACCAAAGAATATTTTTCCAATACCAGTTTCAGTATCAACATTGGTTGCTCAATTAAAAAAAAAAAAAACCAAACCAAAACCTTAAAAAAATTAAGCTCCTTCAAATAAGACCTATCATATGAAGGACTCCCGTGTGTTTGTTCACCCACAGCCTACAGCTTTATGGAGAGTTCATGGTTTTTCTGTATTTATTCATTTCCTATTTTTATAAAACAAGGATGGAAAATACTGGGATAAAATTGGAGACCAATTAATTAATTTTTCATCCTCATTTCCTCTTGAGTACAACGGGAGAGTTCTGACCTATAGGCTGCCTCTTGAATAAAAAAGGTTGTGGTAAAGGAAGTTGTAGTGATTAAAAAACCCAAAAATGCCACATCTGCAGAAAGTGTGTTGGTTTTTTTAATTACTGTTAACTGATTTCAACTTTGTTTCCTCTCACCCGCTTCCTTTTCCATTTATATGTTCAAGGGGAAACTTAAAAACCTAAAATGATGAAAAGAAGGAACATCTCCACCTGCATATTGAATTTAAAACTAATCTCTGCTGTTGGTACAGGGTGTTGGGGTTTGGACCTATCAGATGTGGGACTGAAATAACCTTGTGTTTCAGGGGAACAATTTTGTAACTCACAGAACTGTGACTATATGTGCTCCTAGTACCATTTAGGGATGTATTTAGTAATCCTGCCTAGTTCCTCTGAGCTTTGTATTGATCAACAAGTTATTGAATGTGCTCATTAAATCTAAATTTCAGACATCATGGCTAACCCAGAGCCCAACTTAGAGCAACTGTTTCATGGAGAACCTTCCTTTATATTGTTATTTGTACTCTTTGAATTGTATCATTGTCATATTGCATTGGCTTTATAGTTCTCTAACTCCTGAAAATGTTTTAAGTGTAGTGCTATAAAGTACATAACTGTGACATTGATTCTGATAATCTTATTTAGATATGATTCATTAACTCCACTCCTAATGATGTGAAGTGGGAGAGTTATTACAGGTGCTTAAACATAGACCTGTAATGCTATTTTGGCATCTTAGGCTGTCTGAGACCATCTAGAGAGAGTTGGAAGATCCTGGTGGAATATTTGCCCTCTTCTTCCCACAAAGCTCATTTTAAGCTGTTTATATTTTTAAATTTTACTTGTATGGCCTTTCAGTGAATGTATTTGTTGGCAGTTAAGACAAACCCACTATTTTGTGCTCTTACTATTCTTTCCTATCACTGTCTCTTGCTGCCATAAAGTATAAATCCTTTTGTATTTTTTTTCTCAGAGAGGCCAATGCTGATTGCAATTAAATAAATAGCTAAATAAACTCTAATTTACCTTTAATACATTAAAAAAGTAATTGTCTGTCTAGAAAGCAAATTACCTTATCTGCTGTTGTAGAAGAAAGGATTGTCATGATTTTCTCTCCTGATGAGTTTTGCTTTTCCATGAACTGCCAGAGCCCTTTGCTTCGAGCCAGAAACATTTTTTCTTCATGGGTCATGTTACTGCTTCCTATACAAGGAATATTAATAGTGCATTTCAGCAAGTTTCCAATTGGAATAAGACATGTATTGTACTTGTTGTATATATTACATAGTTTAATCTTGGTACAGGTATGTGCCAGTATACAGTTGGCATTTGTAATAATAAAAACAAATTTGTCTAATTAGGTCAAAAAGTTGAAACTTGGCTGAACTGTATTTTTGCACAGAAACTCATTCTCAAAATACTGAAAAACACATTTATAATATGGAGTTTCTTGTACTTTCTGGAAGGTCTGAATTGGTGTAAAATAAGCCAGAAGGATTTTTATCAAAGTATTTTAAAAGTTATGAAAGAAGCGACAGTGAGAAGACTTTCACTTGAGTTTAGGAGCTATGAAGAAATATTCAGTGAAGTGAATATAGAAGCTCTGTGATACAGTGAGGAAATGAGGATCACTATGCAGTTGTTTCTGCTGCCACACCTTACACAGGGGAGCTGGAGGAAGCTGTTTGTACTCTAAATAATCTGATTTTCGTTGTCTGGTTACATGAGCTGGGCTTTACAGACACTGTATCAAAGACTCAGGTTGGTGGTGTTTATCTTGCAACCATAAGTCAAAAACCCCAGTCATGTGTCAGAGTCCTGTTGGGAGAGAAATAGTCCAGCTAAAGAGCAGAAAGGTGTGGAATGTGTTTGGCTGAGGATCTAGAAATAAATTTGGTTGCATAGCCACAATTTTAAGATTTGTCTGTAAAACAAAGCTCTTAAGATGATGCTAAAAGCAGTCTTGAGTCGTGTTGGTTCTGAAAAGGGAAAGAAAGCAGGAGGTCTTAGGGCAGAGGGGAGTACAAACATTTCACCTCTTACAGCGTGGTGACTTTGTTATGTGTTTGTAGCTATTTTCCTGTTGTGTTAAAGATCAAAATGCAGCTGTTCCCAGGAACAAGCACTGGTGCTGTATTTTGTGTATTTTGATGTGATGCCATTATAAATAAAGAAGGTGGTTAAATGATGCTGTATTATATCATCTTCTGCAGGAGGGAGGTCCTTTCTTTTGTGTGTCCTGCTGATGGGTTTGGTACATCCATGAAAATCCAGTGAAAGGCCACCAAGAACACCAACCATGGCTGTTGTGTTCCTTTCCTTGTAAAGAAAGGAATGGCCAGGTTGCTGTGTAGATTTGGTTTTTTGAATGAGGAGGAGGAGTGAAGACAGCAATTCAACTTGCTTGTAAAAGAATAGATTTTAGGAATAATTAGAAAGCCTTCTGGGAAAAAGTACTTTAGATGTGTGTGTGCATAGCACATTTAGGTAATTTAAGAAAAAGCAAATTTAAAGCCATTATTATTCTTAAATAAAAATAATCCTTGAAGAACAGGATGTATGTACATCTGACACAGCTTCTGTCAAGTTTTTACCTCTGGGGAGTGCCCCTACTAAAAACATCTCTATGAACTCTACTAATTAATATTCACTTTGAAAGAATTTTAGCTTAACCTTCTGAAAATGTTTTAGTATTACCTGGCTGTAATTGAGGATTAAGTTAGGATAAGGATTGAAGTTTTCCATAGTAATTCATCATTGTCATTGAGGGAAAATTTCATAGTTCAGAGACATTCTGGTTTATTCTTACGGGATAAGCAAATCTTGCTTGGTTTTTTTTTTTCCATGGTTGTTATTTTGATTGTATTTAATCATAGTCTAAAGGGTGATGTTTCATTGCCAGCAGTCCCCCAGCAAGGTCTCCTCGTGGTGTTTTTGTTCCCACATCAAAAGTATCCTTAACTGCACGTGCAGAATTCCAGCCTGACTGCTCCCATCTGTGTGGGGTTTACAGCTCTGTCAATACAGATACCTGGAAGATTTAAACTTGCTGTGCTCAGTATGTGCTCTTCATTCCTTAGGGTGGAAAATAAACCAAGGAAGTTTTCCACCTGTTCTTGAACAGAACTTGATTATCTGAAGATTAATACAGTTTGGGGTTTTTTTCTTTATTTTGTATGAATTAAAAGTCATGTGTGGTATTGTGGCTTATGGCACTGTTGGTACAATTGCCTGGTGTTATTCAACTTCCCATTTTCCTTTGCCAAACTTTAATTATTTTGGGTGAAATTTTGCACTTTAGGTGTCTACATTCATCTGAAGATTTTAATGGAAATGGTTCAAATATTCCCATGAACAAAACTATTGGAAAGACACTTCTCAGTGTTAGTTTTCTAGAGAGCCTCAGAGTCTGTAACTAATTAACATTTGAGCAGAGCAACTGTGCCATATTATATTATGGACATGAAAGGGGGGGATAACAAGGACTGGATAATTGTTGGACTTGCCATGTTTTGAATGTTTATTTTATGATCTTGTTTTGTTGCCACGTGGGTGTACAGCAGTTTACACTGTGGGATTTATCTCATTTTGCTTTAGATTGTTGGTTGCCAAGTCAGGAGAGAGCCACTGGACTCCACTGAGCGATACACCCGCTGGATCAATAACCTGACCCAAGAGCAACTTCTCACACAGGTATTTTTGTTCCAGCTGTGCCTGAAATTACAGCAGGAAAATAGAGCAGGAGGTTTCTCTAGATGGATTTTTTCAGTCATTAGCAATACTTGATAACTTACTGAGGTTATCAGATTCTTATATTTAAAGGCCAGTCTGTTTGATAAGAGCCAAGGTTATGGTGCATGTGAAGGATGGCTTCACACTGGCTGAGAATGAAGCTTTCACTTCAGCTCAGTGTGAGCCTTCCATGCCTCACTGCTGTCTGTGCTTAAATACATCTGCTTCTGTGTTCTAATAATCAGGGATTTGCTTTTAAAAGGTGTATTCAAACACAAAAGGAAAAAAATCTTTCCTGAGAACAATTCCTTCCCTACCCAAGGTACCAACCACTCCCATGTCTGTTTAAAGTTTTGCTCAGGATCATTTTAAAATAGCAGTTCTTCAGGCATTAAACATTGGGCTCATTACACATGTTTGTAAGTGAGATGCATCTTGTGCAACTGAAGATGACAGTTTTGGCACAAAGAAAGGTTGTTTCATTAGGCAGGAGGCCAGTGCTGAACTGAAAGAGACTTTGGCAAAAACAAGTTAAGCCGTGGAAGAAATCAATCCAGCTTGTGGAGGAACGTTGTATGGAATATTGTAAGAAATCTAATGGATGGTTTGCAGAAAACATCCCAGCAGGCATTAAGATCCAAGTATTTGGGGTTGGGTTTTGGGATGCTATGGTAAGAAGACATTTGCTTTTGATTTCCCTGGATTTTAAGTGGCTGAAAAGATTAACATACCCAGTTTGTTAGACTTCATTATAAACTCTCTTGTGTTCCCCATTACCAAACCCCAAAGACATGCTCACAGGCTCTTAGGGGCTGTAACACAGGAAGGAATCTCCAGACCCTGTTTTAAAATCAGTAGTGATATGACAGTTCCCTGTAATTCACCAAGTAATTACAGAAAAAGTTACCCATGGAATATTTGGATTTGCCTCTGAGTATTGGCATTGGGAAAAACAGAGATTTAAACCAGTGAATTTATGTGACAGCAGCATCTGGATCACTGTGTTGCTGAAGGGAAAGAAAAAGTTGAGGATGTAAAAACTTGTCCTACACAGTCTGTAGTGTTTCATCTAAATGGCCACTGGATGGGGTCTTTAATGAATTAAGCTGAAAATGAAAAGAAATATCCTAATTTTGAGGTTATTTGAGAGGGGATATGAAAAAAAAGACAACTCATTTTAAGATGGGGATGTATTTGTTCTGGAAGAGATGACTTAACACAGTGGTTTTGATAGTAGGATGCAAATATGGTGACCTGGGAAGTCCCTTGCAACCTCATGTGCCTACAGATACCTCTAAAGCCTTAATAAATCCATTATTTTTACAGATGATTTAGATTCATCCATTTTACAGAGAAATTAGGAATCTTGAAAAATACATTAGGTTTGGGACTAGGAGGCTTCATAGCAGAATTTTAATTAGGAACTAGTTCCTAATTAATTTTTAATGTGTTACTTGTTCTCCACCAAATTTAAGGCAGAAACAGGCACCACATTTCTGAGAACTTTATGCAAGTCTGAAGCTTGGAGAGATTGTGCTGCACCAGCTGTAGCTCGTATGTTGTTAAGAAGCCCCTCAGAGGGAGCTTTGGGTGCCCAATCATGGGACGAGCTTCAGCTGTGGCACAAGGCTGGGGCAGGTGGGTTTTTCTGGCTCTGGTGCAAAACAACTGCTTGGTCTCCAGAGCATGTCAGCACTTCTTCTGCCTTTGTGTCCCTTCTTCTGATCAGGAATTCAGGTAGGGGAATGGTTATTTTGCTTTTTCTTACTTAAAATGTATGTGGCTGAGGAGGAACTGGGAATAAAAGCCCTCTCAGCTGTGCTCTAATAATCAGGGTATGAATCAATTATGTAAGGTTAGGCCTGATTTGTGCCACTTCTCTGCCCCTGATACTCCATACACTTTATTTTGGGTGTGCTTTTTTTAATTCTCTTCAGAAAATGAACCCCAAGAAAACTCTAATGAGGGACCTGTGCTAATGGGTTTGTAGAATCTCTGAGAGGAGCATCCTCCAGGGAATTCAGGAAAATTTGCTTTAATTTACAACATATTGTCTCCAGCAGTTTCCTGTACTTGATGCCCAGCTTTCTTTCCAGCTGATTCTGTATTTCTGTATCATGCATATGCAGATTATTTGTGCTGTAAATTGGGAAAGCATTAAAAAAGGAAAAAGAGCCAATTGTCATGATCACGTTGTCTCCTCATAATGTTCCTGTTATTGATCAAACAGCACTGGATTTCTGTCCTGGCCAGTGCCCAAAGCCCAGTTTGGGAGGGGTGAGTGGGAGCAGATATTTTGGTAGGTGCCTTCATACCCTCCATGCTGGCTCTGCGTTTGTATCACTTGAGTCAATACCAGATCTTTGGATCAAATGTCCATCCCCTGTCCTCATGCTGGGAAGATCATTCAATATAAAATACTGCCAGCATTTTAACTTCTCTTTTCCCTTAGCCCTGGCCTCTTGATGCTTACTCATCCATTAAATGTTTCTCTAAACAATTATACTGTAACATTCCAAAGATGTTTTTTGGTATGCGTGAAAATTCAGAATATAGACCCCAGAGAGTGTGAGGGGTCTGGCAGAGTACAAAGAGAGCATGGTAATGAAAAAACTGCTTTTTTTTAAGATTAATATTTGGGTTTTTGTGGTTATCTTGTGTATAAATGGTAGGTGATTAAGGCAGGCTTTTATAGGTATAGTGATATAAGCCTTAAAATACATGCATATGTGTTCTGGTGGACCTGCTCTTTCTGGCCAAGAGTGGAAAATCTATTAAAAATGGATAATCTTAACTGTTCAGTAAGTGCAGAGCACAGTGACAGGTACAGGAAGAAAATGAGTAAACAAATTAAGAGAACTGACTGTTTTGATGTTGGAGTAAGTGAAAAAAAATGTAGATTAAAACTAATCCAACAGGAAATCCGAGTCTGGATTGTGCTTGTAAATGTGACCGAGGTTTGATCGTGCAGCCCTTCTTGTATACTGGAAATTTTACTGGGCTGTGTAAGTAAAAAGGCCTGAATGGTTTTATGGTTGGATTAATTGCACAAATATTTATACAAGTAGTTTTTAGGGATTGTCGCAGACTGTAAGGAAAAGAGCTGAGTGCATATCCACGTCTGTTAAATCACTGCTTTAGCTTAGTTTAGTCTCCAGCCTGTGGAGTGTCCTGTTCAGCCTGAAGCATAATTCCATCTGACCTGCCATTTTTTCCTCCCCAAAGACAAGAGGCTTCTCTGCTTTCATATGGTTGTTCACTTAGAAAGCAGAAAGCAGACAGCAAGTCTAGGGTGACACATGAGGAGACTCCTGCCAAAAGGAATGGGCCTGTGGATGATAAGACTGGACTGTCCTAATGTAGATAAATAACAGTCTGAACAAACCACAGTGCTTGTGTCTGTGTGACTTCCTGATACCTGCTGGACTTTGTAGGTTATCTCAGAGCCCTTCCTGTTGGATAAATCTGGAAGTTGTCACAGGTGACTTGTAGTTCTTAAGAATAATCTCTCCCAACCACCTGACAGAAGAGCAGTAAGTAACATTTTATGGTTTTATAGCACACACCTTTCTGTTCACTGATAGGTTTAAAAGCTGTGCTTCTCCACTTAGTAAGTCTTCCTACACTAGAGTTTATTGAATATTTGATAGAGATTCATGCTTCAAATCAGAACTTACTACAGATGCTTGGTTTGGAAATAGATCCAGCACTGTGGTTGAGTCAAATCACGTAGCTTGTTCTTTAAAGCAAGAAGGACCTGGCAGCCTGGCTGGACCTTTTCCATAAATTCAGTGCACTCAGTATTGTATTGTCATAAAGTGTCTCAATAGGCAACTTCTTAGTGCTCAGAAGCTGGTAGGAGTAGATTGCAAGCAAGATGAATTTTCCAGGTGGGCCACAGATTGGATATCTCTGGCATAGAGCATGTTTTGTCTACTTGCAGACAGAAAATCCCACCTTTCTTAGTGCTTGGGTTGGTTGTTGTTGTGTCAGAACTGAAAAAATCATTGAGGCAGCAATCAGAAAGGGGATGGATGTGTGCAATGCCTGATGTCTGGTTATGTTAGTAAAGGCAAAAATTGGACAGAGGGAAAGGCTTTCTTACTAAAAAATGAATAAAACATGAAAAGGCTGATTGAAATCCCCTCCACTGCCCCCCCCATCTTTG
The DNA here is from genome assembly GCA_013397135.1 of Pachyramphus minor. Classification (NCBI taxonomy): domain Eukaryota; kingdom Metazoa; phylum Chordata; class Aves; order Passeriformes; family Tyrannidae; genus Pachyramphus; species Pachyramphus minor. Next base: position 865,966 of record VYXB01002305.1, read on the forward strand.
CCACTATTAATGGCTCACTTGTGTTTGTTGTCTTTCAATAAAAAGATAACACTTTCTTGGGATTTTTTTTTTGTTCACCATTTCCTCTTTCACCCCTTTTATCTAAAAATGTATAATTAATAGTGAGACCATGATGCTTTAATACTGAATGAAACAGCCAAAGTCCCAGACTGGTTATTACAGCAGATTTTAGTGGTTTATATGGGGTTGAGCCTATAGTATATAAGAAAAAAACAACTGGCTGCTTCCTTTTGTGGTTGATCCTTGTTCTCCTCTGGAGGAGAATGAACCAAAGTTTCACAAGCTTGACAGTGTTTATATTTACATGTGAAAATGGGTGTCAAAGGGTTCATGGAGCTCTAGAAAGTTTAATGAGAAGTGGCTTACCCACATCTGTGAACTCAAAGCACAATTAGAACTTCCCAGTGAGGCTTTATGTAAAGGCAGCTCAGGGTCACATATTTTGAACTTAGAAACAGGTTTGGGGGAGTTCAGAAATGTATACAGCTTGTGCTTTGTGTGTGTGCAGTTTTGCATGAGTTTAAAGGTGTCCCATAGGGGGAAGGAGTGTTAAATAACTGGGATTCTTCCTCTTCATATTTTGTTGGATAATTTGCATGCTTAAACAAGGCTGGAATGTGGTTCCTAATGCATGGTAGTGTTTGAATGGAACAGAAATATTATAATACAGTATAAAAGCAACTTGTGACTACAATAAGTTTGGCTTTATTCCAAAGAGTTCTTGATGAATGCAGCCTTACAGCAGGATGGATCCTTGTATGGCAGAAAAAGCATGCTATGATTTTGATGGACATAGAAATTAAAGAAACAAAAAGTTCATCTCTGATTTCAGCTACAACTTGTTTCAGCTATTTTCTTGTATTTTAACTAATTAACTATACCAATATGGAATGCAACATGTTTGCACCCTAAAATCTATTTTTGTTAAGACAGTTGATGTAGGAGATGGACAGGTAATGCCAAGTGTAAACGAAGACTCTCAACAGTTAACTTTTCATATATACATAATTTACTTTCCAAGTTATTATCATTTTTATCTCCTCAATACTTTTGAAAAATAGAGCAAGATGTTGAAATAAGATCAGGACTTAGTTGATTATGTAGGGCTGCAATTAGGGACATGGATGGAACCAACTACTGACTTCCAGTTCCTGAGTGCTCCACTTATGCTTGTTTGATGTTCTGTATTTATCTTGTTGATGTG
>VYXB01002306.1:642-25539 GCA_013397135.1 Pachyramphus minor
TAACCTATAGAAATGTTATGATTTGTAGTTAGTTAAACTTTAATGATAAACATTAAGAGGTAAATTCAAGAGTGTGTTTGTGTGAGTGGAAGGAGGCTTCCACAAAAGTTTGTGAGAGAGTGAGTGTATGAAAACTTGAAAACCCTCAAAGTGTTGAAAAGTTCACAGGTATATCAAGTTCTTCCTTGTTGTCTAAGCCAAAATTTAATAATGAATTCACATAGTTGTTGTTTATTATTAATTTAGAAATCTCTACACGCATCAACACATTTCAATACCCTCTAACCTTAAGCTCTGTAGAGGGTATTTGCAGAGGAATAGTCTCCTGACATGACCAAGGACTAGCCTAGTCGTTTATCAGGAGGTGTCTGTGGCCGGGTTTGGAGGCTGCCCTAATAGGCTTGGGTGGAGCTACCCTCACAGGCTCAGGGTCAGGCCACCCTAACAGGCTTAGGTAACATCTACTTTGGAGATTTATCTTTTAATAATTTCATATAGGGCTTAGCATGTTTAAGTATTAACATAAATTTTAAAATTACCTGGTTTACTCCCTCCCTCATTTCTTCTTCAATATAAAATAAGAAAGGAGGAGATGTCGGGGGTTGGAAATTGTTAACTCTGTGTTTTAATTATTGTGTATTATATGTACTGTGTTTTACTCCTCATGTATGTAAATCCTGTGGTCTCATTGGTTGTCTCACCTGTCCATCCCCGGTTCCTGGGTTCCCATGGTTACTCTATTGTCTCCTCTCATTGGCTGGCAGAGCGGTAAAACCCGTCCCTCCCGGCAGCCTTGTAAGCTGCGGGAAAATTGAATAAACCTCTCTTCTTGTCGACATCAGTGCCTCCGCCACCCGTCTCTGCCCTCGAGAGATGGGTGGTGGGGGGCGATTCCTCCCCCCAAATCCCTACAGGTTCTGCTGTGCTCATTGCTTCCATGAAAGGGTAGAACACAGGGAGTTTGAATTAGATCATTTAGATGCAAATGGACAGAACAGGTAAACTGGGAATTTTTGTTTTGAGTAATAATTCAAAGTCATTCTCTGAAAATATGTTTCAGCATTTAATGGAGGATATCAGCAAGATCTAGAACGTGGTGGTTTTGGTTTTGTTTTTCTGTCTGGAGAGGTGACAAACTTTTTTGGTTTTGATGGCTGGCAAACACAGAAATTACAACATTTTTCTGGGGAATCTGCTTCTGTTTTGTCTCACAATTGTCTTCCAGTTTTTGCATCCATTCTTGGAAGGACAGCAACAACATTGTGGTGTTGTTGCTGTCATATCCACAAGATACAAGGAAGGGGAAAGTGAAGAGTAGTGGTGAAATGCTACAAGAGAAAACTTAGTTCGCTTGGGAAGCTTCTCACAGAAAAAAACCCGGCATAGTGGCGTCTCTAACTTCAGAAGAAATAAGCATCTTCTCGTTTAGAAAACTGGTTTTACCCAACAGTCAGCCTTGAGAAATATTTTCCATGGATTTTGGTGTAAATGAGGTTCAGAATATGTGTCTGAAATACAACCCTCTTGGTTTAGGCATTGCAGGGAGATTGTTTTACCCGGCGATGATTGCTTTGATCGTGTAATGCCTTTGCACTCCAGCACAGGTCTGTAGATTGCCAGGCTTCCTTCTGGCTTACAACCTAACCTAGCTGCAGCCCCTGAGGCTCAGAGCACCACAGTTCTTTTTTTTTAATGTGCAACTTGATTTCTAACTTAACAAAATTCTCACTAATGAGCAAGTAAAATTGAGATTGTTAGCTCATATCAGTTCAGATAGTTGCATTGTAGTGAATGAAGTTAACTCTATTTATAACAAACTTGCCTGTATTATAGATGGTGCTTTTCTTTGTGTTAAAATACATATTGACTGTATAATTGTCATTCTGTATAACGCAGAATGTTCTGATGTTTTACTGTTTGGTTGAACAAAATCTGCATTAAGATAACCATTCATAATAAATAAAAAAAGCATGTGTGTTTTACTGAGAAAGCATGTATTGTCTGTGTAGGGGAGTAAGGTCAGGTGACCATTAGTGTCTTGAAATCAGCTTGCTCTACATGATCTGGCTGCAGAAGTGCTGAAATGCTGAATTTCAGGAAAACACACTTTTGATGAATTGGGAACTGTATGGCAAAGCCTTAAACACAAATTGGGGACACAGTAGAAATTTTGTTCAAGTGAATAACACTGCTGGTATCCACCAGAACAGAGTGAGAAATTAAAGCATCTGTCCCCGCATGATGTGTGGGAACCTCAACTGACCAGGCATGTGACACACTACCTGGAAAAAATGACTAAGAATAAGAAAAGCCCTCATGAAGGAATTCTCAAAAATGGAGAAGAGGGAAAGCATCCAAACAGAAACTTGTTAGGGGAGAAGTTAGAAGCACAAAAGCAGCCAAAAAGTGTACAGGATAGAGAAGTACAAGGAAGAATGTCTGCAGGCAACAAGAATTTGAGTAGTGAGAATTTGCTGAAAGGAGAAATGATGGAATTGCCAGACTTCTCGGGCAGCACAGACCTTTCCAGATCTCTGAGCTTGTCTGATCTTAGATCCAAGTGTGTTAAACCTATGGCAAATGCAGCAGGGCTGGAGTGCAGGCAGGACATGCCCTTGGCTGTGGGACTGTGGTTGTCTTTCCGGTTCCCAGAAAGCTTTTATCCTGTGCCAGCAAGCAGAGATGTTGGGGAGTGAATTCTTTGGAAAGCAGTGTGGCTCCCTGCAAAGGCAGGTGGAGGGGACAGCGTAACCTGCTCAATCTGAGTGCTGCCAGACAAAACTGGAAAGACAGATAAGGTCTCTTGGGTAACGGAAGACTTGGGGAAAAAACCTCCCTGAAATGAAAATACCTATTTTTAAAAAAAGGTGTGGTTGTTAGATGAAGAATAATGGTTATGAATGATTAATGACCCGAAAGAAGGTCACACTCACAATGATAAAAGATATCTGACTGATACAACATCGTCCTTTATCCAGGAGGCAGTTTGGCTTGAGAAATCTGCATCTGATAGCTGTTCCCAGTACAGAAAATGAACATGCTGTCTCTCTGTGTGCCTCCAGAAACCAGTCGCACAAATTCCTAATGGCCTGGCTGGCACTTTGCTTGTTTGATTAAACTGTGTTTCCCTAAGGTTGTCTGCAGGTGATGCTGCCAGTCTGAAAGCAGGCAAAGTGAAAAGCAATTGATTGTGGCAAGCATATTTGTATTAAATATGCAAATATATACATAAGTATACAAAATTTCTGTGTATGTACAATTGTACTTTCTTATTTCAAAATGAGCCATCCACCAGCCTTACAGGCTGATTTTTCAATTTATTTAATTTTTTTTATATCAACCTCTTTTAGTGTCTGAACCCTTTGCTATAGTGGGTCTGCCTTTGTTTAAGACCTATGGCCTGAGTGTGTTTTTAAAGCAATGCAAGGCATTCCTCTTACCCGTTCCCTAGCAGGGCTATTTCCTGGTATTCAAAGCAAGACTTTAAAGTGGGATTTTGTTGTTTGTCAGAATATCAGCCAGAGAGTGCCAGAATGTAATTTTTTTGAGTAGTTGTCCCTTAAGAAACATCATACAATAACCTTTTCTTTTCCGACACTGTGTGTAGCTGTTCCTTGCAAGTGTGATATAGTCAGTCACACTTGGATGACTTCTGTAGGTAATTTGCAGTCATATCCTTTTTCTTGAGCATGTGCAGGCGGGTTTGCTGGCACAGTTCATTTTGTGAGATAATAGCAGCCAATGTGAATGTACTTATATTTGTGTTTGAACACACACGTATTTATAGCAAATGTTGCTTGTAGACAACCATGTAAGGTCAAGGAGTCAGCTGACCTCCTAAGCAGCATGCATGAAAAAATAGGTTTAATGGCCATTAATAGTATGGAGGTTGGACCATGAGTTACTTGTCCTCAAACAATAGGTAGTGGAATTAGTTCAGACAAACTGATGCTGTGTGCCTTGTCTTATGGACAAAACTCTTTTTTTTGACACTCTTATTGGAAAACCACAAATAGTACCAGAACTTAGTTTTCTTTTTTTTTTACTCTTATGTAGCATTTATAAAAACCAAGAAACATAGAAGTGTTGCAGCAAAAGCAGCTCTGTATAAAAAAAGGTGTAGGAAGATGAAAGTCTCAGTTGAAAGTTATGGCAGGCCTCTTTGCAAGATGATTTATGTCATTATTATGTGTGATGAGGAGTAGCTGGTAGCTCTGTCACCACAGCTCCTAAAAAAGACTTGGTGTGAGGTGAAGTGGGTAATGCTTTCCAGTGCTGCCCTGGGTGGCAGGTGTGCAGTGGTAGTGCTCAGGTTTTGTTTCCATGGTTGTTTGTAACTGCTGCAGCGTGGGGCTGATCACCTGAAACAAATCAGAGAAGATTATCAGAAGCAAACAAAAAAAAAAAACCCAACCCCTTCAGGCAGAACTGTATCAAGTTATGTCTTGAAGAGAAGTCATAAGGCTTTATGGCCATTGTACTACATATACAAACTACATGATGCATATGTAGTTCTAAAATTAACTATAAAGGTGTAAAAATCATTATAAAACCTTTTTAAAGCAATTTTGAACTAGAATAATATGCAAAAAACACAGAAAGCTGTTACAAAACACATATTTTACAAAACAAATGTGAGCGAGCAGGTTAAAAACTAATAAGATGACCTGATCTGATGTATTAGGTACGTTCAGGTTTAACTCAGGTTTATGTGCAGTTGTGGATATCTAAGTTGTGTAAATTTAAAAACAAAACCGAACTCAAACTGTACATGCATGATACTTGGATTTTTTGAAAACAGTATTTGAGACCTCCTTCCATTTTGTTTATCCTTCTCATGGATGTATATGGAAAAGAAGTGTTAGTTTTCAGATGCTTTAGCTACAGCATTTGGATACCGCCAAGGTCACTTACCTTTCTGTGAGAGTTCCCTGAGCTTGCTGAAATCCGGAAATCCCCTTGAGATTCACTGGAGTGGATGTGCTTAAGGAAATGCAGGGCATTTTGGCTAGTCCGGTCACAATTCAAAAATGGTTCTTGAGGAAGAAACAAAGCAAAATAAAACCAAACCAATACAAACACCACCAACAAAAAACCCCAAAACCAAATGCAAGCAGCATCTTCAGTTGTCTTGATCTGGGTATGTCCCTGCTGGTATGTACAAGCCAGTATCAGTATTGTTTTGCAGTGCAGTTTAACTTCACTTAGTGTGTGGCACTTGCTTCTAAATTGGCTTTTGATAGTTGGCTTTGATAGTTCCCATTTTATATAGTAACTGATGAAACTTTTGCTATAATGAGAATATATCTCTATGTTGGTAACTGATGAAACTTTTGCTATAATGAGAATATAATCTCTATGTTGTCTTTTCCACTGAGATTTCTGGAGTTTTAAAATATGATATTTAAAATTGGTTATACCTTTTTGTCCCCATCTGATCTCTCCAAAGAGTAGTTTGATCCCCCAGTGGGCGTTCTACTTCAGGAGGACCATACTGTACTTCAGCTGTTTGAGAGTATAATTGAGAAGTTTGGGATTCTTATTTTATATCTGTGAGGATTTTTGTTACGCTGTGGTGCAAAGGCTGTGGTACTAGGTAGGGAAGGAGTAGTGTGTCTCAACTGTAGACAAATATTTGATATAATTAGTGAGTGTTACAGCTTTGGAAAAGTGCATACCTTCTAGAAAGACAGGAATGCATTTATGAAAAATGATTAATCTTGCAGCTCCATACATTCTGATTGACTTTTTTTCACAAGCTAGGGAAAAGAATTCTAAATACTGTCATCCAGTTATAGTTTTTGTTTTCCCCTCTGTAAATTTTTTTTTTAATCCTTGCGCAGCTAAAGACTGTTCTGATGTCTTTTGTTATCAATTATGAACTTGGTCCGTTTGGGATGAGAAAAGACTTAGGTTTTTTTCTACTAATAAGTGTGTATTTTTAGTTTTATTCCTGTAGACCAGGAAACAGGAAGCAGCCGTCAGCAGCTTTTTTCCTTGCACAATATGTGTTGAATTAGTAGGCCACCACAGAAATCTGAAGAGGTCTGTTTGGCCCATGGCAAGGAGTTGTCCCATATTACCCTGCAAAAGAAATGCTAGGTTTTTTGACTGAATGTTAATTTGACTGCTTACCACTCACTTTTCAGCTTAACAGCCAGAATTCTTTTAGTGGCAGGAGAGTACTGTCTCATTGATTGACTGAACTTTCTCCATTGAGGGGAGTTGAACAGCACATGCTTTGTTAGCACTGATTTGGAAAATAGTGGAGACCTTTACCTGTTTTTTGCACTGTCAGATATGCTGCCTTGTGGGTGTCCATTTCAGACGTATTTTACAGAGGCTGTAGCAATGTTATGCCTGCATTTTAAATCATTTTAAACTCAGGCTGCCATGGTCCCATTCTTTTCACTTGCCCTCACTAGCTACCAATACTTGTGCAACCACCGTGAGCCTAATCTGAGTGAAAATATATCTGTATGTGGAGTTTTCAGCTGTGTTGGCTCCCAGACCAGTTCACCAGAGAATTGCATGGATGCCAGTATTTATGAAAGGCTTATCTAATTCAGGAACTCAGGCAGTGAACTGACATGTCTGAAGATTTGTGGAACTCTCCCAGTTTTGATGGAGTGCTATTTCCTCTCTGTCCCCATATCTCTGTTTCCTGGATAGAACAAGTGTGTTCTTGTAGCTGCAGCCTGAGATAGTAAAAATCATTAATGAATTAGGAAAAACACTCCTCGGAATTTGTTGCTTTCCTTGGTCTTTCCAGCAAGGGAGAGAATGAAATAAGAGGAAACATAGCTTTACAAATTGTGTGGTTTACATGCAATATGTGTTGGAAAATATCTGGGAATATGAAGGCTATTCAGGTAGACTAAGAAAAAGGTAAAAATGAAAAGCAGCTGAAATCCATACTTTACTACAGAATCCTACACAGAAGAAAGATAGAGTGGGACTTGGTTTTAGATTAAATCATTTTATGCTAATAATAATTAGACAGGTTCAATAGCATTTCAATTAAGACTTTAGATTTGTTGTTCCAAACTGACCGTAAGATGTACCATGCATTTCCTTGCTTGGTTGGTGTTTTGATACTTCAAGAAAATTGATGCATGAGCCAATATCCTGCATTCCTGTAAAGACACTGTGTTTTTTAGGCACATGTTCAAAGTAATCAGTGTTATGTAGCACAGATAAGTTTTGCTTCTTTAGCAAGCTGGTCATAAACTTGTTGCTTAATGGTTGCGTCATAGAATTTAAGACAACATTGTTATTAAATCTCACCTACTGGCTAACTCTATTAAAAGCCAAAAGCAAACTCATTCTTGAAGTGTTTGTTGTTTCATCAGTATCATGGGCCAAAAGAAGCTACTGTTTGACTTGAGACTTCTTTGTGCCCCAGAATTTATGTGAGCTTATTAATGGAGGACAACCACTAATAATAAATTTGCGCTGCATATGTAGCACAACAGTTCATCTCCTCTGACAACATAATTATGAATAATTTATGGATGTAGTTATCCTGAAATTTGTAGGGGTCATTAGCATTTTAATGAAAAAGATACAGCTGTTGTACTAAATCTTCTCTTTTTTTTTTTTTTTTCCCCTCAGTTAAGAATTTCGATCTGTACTTGGAAAGCAGCTGACAGCGTGTGGTAATGTGCTGACTGGCACTATGGGCAGGCGGTACCCAGGGGCTCACTATCGGCCAAGCAACTCATGTATGTATGCATTTGGTCTCATTTATTTGTTGCTTTATTACATTTAAAGGCTGCTAAGCCTATAAATTTTGAAATAGTATTTATAAAGAATGACATATTCTAATCAATGCCAGCCCTCCTGTGTTTGTACCCAAATGGTAAGTATATTAATCTGTGTTTAAACTGCAAAGGTGTTTTCTAGAACTTTAGAAAGCAGCTTACTGTGTGACTTGACCAAATCTACTGCAGTGTGCTGTGTTTTGTGCTGTGTTTTGTGTTCTCCAGCTTCATTCATTAAAGGGTTCCAAAGTTAGCTGATATTCCTCTTCACTTCCATCCCAGGTTTTCAGTACCAGATGCCTTCAAATTAATAAGCTACTTGAGTTCATCCTAAAATGGCACTGTGCACTATAGCTTCACTTGCTTAAACTGCAAGTAACATCTCCAGTTAAGGTTATTTATATGCTTGAGTTCAATATTACTCACATTTTTTTTACTCTGAATTGTATCCTATTGTGTTATGTTACATCAACTCTTACTATGGATTCTAATGAGCTGATGTGACATTGCTGGAGAGCTGTGTGGGGTAGTGCACCACCTCCAAAAGGCTGCTGCTGGTCCTTGTTCACTCTCTGTTGATCCCTCAGACTGCTGAGGTGAAGCTGTAGTAGGCTAACTTCTGTATTCACTCTTTCTTCTGCTGTAGCAAAGAACATGATCCCACATGGCTTTTCTTGGTGTCAAAGCCAACTCAGTAAGCTCTCATTCTGTACCGTTCTTTCTGTTCCTTAAAAGACTTCTTTGAAACCCTTGATCACTTCAGGCATCCAGCTCCACACATACTTGTGTTGGCTGATCCAAGGAGGAAACTTCTGAGCAGTGAGAGCTTACAGCTGTGGCAGGACAGGGACTTCCTATAGTGGCTTTGCCCATTGGACATGAGGAGCTGCACAGTGAGATTCTGTTTGTGGGGGTTTTTTTAGCCACAAGGCTAAAACTTGGGAGGTAGTGAAGCATGGTTATTCTCTGCTGCACACTAGTCATAGATGTCATAAAGGTATGTTAAAATGGTGCATTAAAGCCAACTTAGATACTATGTTTCCAAGGAGTTTTTTGAGGGATACTCTCTGTACTAGAATGGAGCAAATAAATGGTTGTTACACTTTTGGCAGGTCTTTGATGGTCAAATGCTGGAGTTCTGAGTTGGACTGATCTGTTGAAATCACTTGACATTAAATCTAGACACTGACCTTCAAACATTTCCTGTCGACATATAGCTGGACGTGATATTCACGTCCCAAGCTCAGAGCTTTAAAATGATCTAGTGTAGAAGTATCTAACCAAATCCATTCCTGCTTAGAGAGAACACTAGATTCTTGCCAGAAGAGCCTAAAATGTTTTTCCTGTTGTCTAATTGAACAGTTGCAGACAGTGAAGAAGTGGAATTGTTTGCCTGGGGAAACCCTGGGGCTCCTATCATCTGCCAGGGCCAAAACTTGCGTCAGAATCAATTGGCACCAGAACTCCTTCAGTTTGAGGATAGAGATATCAAAATACCTACTTCATGATTGCTTTATGCTTTTGTTAAGCTAACTTTTCCCTTTCCTTAAGCTGTCAGGGTTTTTAAGCCAGGAAACTTTCTTTGTTTTTTGCTTTTGTTACTGTATGATTTGTGCAGCTTCCTAACATAGCATAAGTGCTTTGGACGTCCAACAGTAATGGTATTGAGATTGGCCAGTATTTGGGAAATGTGGATCATAATGAAATCTCTGATAGAAGAGTAGATCTTGATGAAAGTGCTGGTGAAATACATGGTTTTGCTTTTGTTTTCTTTGCATAAATAGTGAGTAATTGCACCATCTCAGCTATTGTAGTACACGCTTGCAGTTGTTGCAATCTTAATGTAAATCAAGGACTTGGTGCAGCCTTAAGCTTTAGTCCCCAACTTTATCTTGTGTCTGTACATATGCATATACCTAAATAAATCTGTGAAGGGGAGAATTAAATCTTTGTGGAGTATAGCAGTTGTATTGCTTCTTTGGTGGTAAGCTAATATTTCATCCATTTATAGCATTGACTGTTTTGTGGAATGATTTCATAAATTTAAGTAATATAATAGTGTGTGGTCTTAGGAAAATAGCAAAAGGTTTTTTAATCAAGGAAACGCGTAACAGTTTAAATAGGAAACAGTTTATTTGAAGCCCAGTGCTAGGAAATGTATTTCCTTTATGGGTACTGAAGGTTATGAAACAGGGAGATGTGCAAAGCTGTGAATTTAACAGGTGCCTGCTAGTTTAGACTTTTTAAAAATATAATTAAAGAGCAATGATCTCCCTTGATTACTGTCAACAAGCAAAGCAGTCTTGGGTGTATCCCTGACTCTGTATAACACTGCTTGTCCTGACTTAACACTTCCTCCTGTGCTTTGCTTTTCTTTTCTGTATTTTTCTTGTGAAAAAATAATGACTAAGGATGCACTCTGTAGCCTCCAGCTACTGAAAAGCTGGCTTTGTAAACAGACTTCTTTCATTAATTTCTCCTGAGCTTCATTTTTATTTTTTTTATTCTGTTTGGTCACAAACCCCACTTTTCTCAATTGGCTGCAGCAACTCTTGTGAAAACATGGTTCTCTTTGTGTTGTTTAGGTAGCTTCAAATTTTCCTTCCTACTAAAAAATTTTTCTCTCTGCACAGAGTATGTCTGGAAAAAACCCTTTTTTTCCTGGGTCGGTCCATGCATATCTTGTCCAGAGCATAACAACAACAAAAATAATAATAATAACAAAGCACAGAGTTTTGTGAGAGTGCTTTAAGAAAAAAAGCCCATTTTTCAGAGGACATTGGAAGTTAGAAAGTTCAGGAGTATGTGGGTGGTAGTTTTCAGCACTTGCTAACTTTGGGAGTGTGCCAGGGTGGACATGCAGTCCTGGAGTGGCATATCAGCATTTGCTGGGAGAATGGGACCCACTTGAACCTGGAACTCCAAGACCAGCCCTTGCTGCCCACAGGCAGTGGCACCACATCTCCTAACTTTAAGTCATCTTCTTGATTTGTGGCAAGTAGAGGTGGACTTATATTTCTTTTTGAATGATTAGACACCTTTTATTTAAAGTGACTCAGACTAGGGTCCCTGTAGAATTCCCTGTGGAATGGTTTATCAATGTGATTATGCCAGTGTAATTATTAGAGCTGACTGCAGTTTTATTTCAGAAACTTCTGTTGGAGGGTGACTTTTTTGTCCCAAGCAAACTTTTTTGGGGAAATACCATTTTTCTGAAATGTTAATAAATCACGAATGACAATGAACGGAAACATCCCTTATGAAATGGCACTCCCTTGTGCAGGAACTGCAGATGGGAGAGGTTTGAGTCTTTGCTCTACATGATCATCTCCATGCTTAACCTGCTTTTATAAATAATTCAGAATGTTTGAGGGCAGAGAGAGAAGGGGTGATTTTATACTCTTGGGGTTTGATTTCCCTTCAAGAACTCAAATTCCTGCTCTGCCTCTGTCTTTTCAGCTTCCTGAGGAGTTCCCAGCTGTGCCCTTCTTTAGACTGGGGCAACCCCTTGCTGCTGGGCTTGCAAAGGGGCTGTTGTTTCATGAAACTGGAAAGTTTTTGCTTCATTGCAGTGAAATAATGAAACAAATGTGAGAATGATAACATTATAAATAACAGCAAACTGGTGAAAGGAACCCAAAATTCCAGTCTTACAGCCAGTGCTGGTAATTATGTTGCTAACATTAGCCCAAGATGAGGTGATGTGAAAGTGTATACCATGGTGTGGCTCTGTGGGCTTGGAGCCTCTTCTAGAGTAACAGGGAACTCACCCAAAGAGGCACCCTAACCCCAAGGAGGAGTGTATCCACCATGCAACTCATGTTAGAAGCATCCTAGTAAAATTCTACATCTGCAATATCCTGCCCTGTATCTTCTGACCTTTTCTTTTCACAGAAAGACATCTTGGTATAAGTGAGACTCAAACTTTAGCACTGCTCAGATCATACTCTGCAGGGACAGTTTTCTGTAAAGTTGCTTTTAAAGGAAAAGGAAGGAATATAAATGACTGACGGAGTGAAAATTGCCAAAGTACTCAGTGACACATATGTTGCTCTCCCCATTAAAGCCTCTCTTGTTTGGTTTTCTGCCTTTCCTAGGAAGCTGTGTGGAGACTGGCACAAGAACTTCATCAGCCTCTTGGGTGATCCAGCATGTGCTGGTGTCTGCAGATAGGAGCTGACTCAGAGTTTGCAGATAAAAAGCTTTCTTTAAAGACTGTGTAGTACTCTGAATGCATATTGTCGCTTCTGCATTTATTTCTTAGCATAGTTAAATAGTACCCCTATCCCAGAACTCTGACAGGTCCATTTTTTCTTAGTGGTAGAATCAGAGGTAGAGGCTGAAGGTGTTATAATCCATTTAGAGAGGTGCCTCTGCCTGAATTAAGGTGCAGATGAGACCATATGCTGAAGTCAATAGTATGGATTTTATTTAACAGTTAATGACAAGTTCAAGGAAGGAGAGAGATAGGGCAAAGGTGAATGGAGGAGAAAGAGAGTGACAGAGAAAGAGATTAAGTAGAAAAAAGGTATCACTCCGTAGATTCCAACGACATCCCGTTGATGCTCTTCTTCTGGTCTTCTCAGTGGTTGCAGACTGTATCTATCAAGTGGTAGCGGGAAAGAGTCCACAAAACTCTCATTTCATGGAGTTTATATTGGTGCAGAGGCTAGGTGGAAAGGCCCCCTGTACCTCTCCTGGATGATGTAATACTGGATCACGGGACATTTCATGAGTCTTTGAAACCTTTTAAGATGCTGCAGCTGTCAGCGTAGTTGTATCACTCCTGGCCCATTATGGTCATCACATAAGGGAGAACAATGGCATGATAAGAAAGGCTATTCTATCTCATAGAATTTGCCTCTTATCAGCCTTTTCCCTTACCTGGAAGTCCAGTTTGTAGCTTCAGGTATGCAGGCCCTTCTGGACCTGGGAGGCCACTGTGCATCAGTAGCAAAGCAGCCACCCAAGTGTTTGAGCTGTCAGCACCAGTCTCCTACAGCACCTGGGCAGTTACTGCAGGTGGTTGAATGTTAGCAGTTCAATCTCTTACACTTGTGGATACGTTCTTCTCCTTTGACCTGGGATAGTTGGACTGCAGGAACCCCTTATTTTATCCCAAGGTCCTTTCCAAGTCCAAATTAGGAGGCATATTAAGGGAGGACTTTGGTAGATGTGCAGGTGTGTCTTGGCAGTTTGTTATAGTGAACAAAAGTCTTTTGATGATCCTAACAATGTTTAAACCCATTAACCATTTCAGTTTCTGACAGAAGGTTTCCTTGTAACTCCACTTGGGGTTGTGTATGTTCATGGAGAACCACTATGACACTGGATTTGCATCATGTTTGTCCCCTCTCACAGGAACTCTAGTTCCTTTGGTGTTCCAGTGCCTTGTGAAGATCTGTGAGTTAGCAGATAAGAAAGAGAAGCAGAGAATTTTGGCTGGCATGTCAAGAACTCAAGATTCCTTGTTGCAGGCCAGTAATATTAGTAGGTTGTTTTTTCCATTTGTTCAATGTCTTCTGCAGCCAAGTTTGCTGTTTGTTGAAACTGAATCTGCCTTTAGCCACACTTCAGTGTAATTAATATAAATGCCAGTAAGTGTCGTTGCTTTTTTGTTATGTGCTCCTTCCACTTTATTATGGATTGATCCGTTTAGTTTATGGGGACCATAAAGCAAATATGATACTTCAATTTCATTTACATGTGGTTTTGTTTTATATATGCACACTATGGGTAGAGGTTTCTCAGCACAGTACAGCAACCTTCTCAAGGAGTTTTACTGGCTGCATCAGGCCAGGATTAAAGTTATTTCTGTATTATAGTACCGTAATGACATTGGGGGAGTTATTGTAGGATATGGCTGTTTTAGTCATCTCTGTGGTGTTCTGTCAACTTAAGCAGTACTACAAGACTTGGTTATGAACTATTTGTATGTTTAAAATATTTCTGATTTGTCCAGTGACATTTCATTGAAGACAATAGTAGTTTAAAGCTACAAAAAGTAACTCTGCAGGCAACTTTCAGCCTTGCTGAGATGTATGTCTTTGTGTAATGAGTCTTATTTTAGTGCAGCTTTTGATGAAAAAACAGACTAGAAATGTCAAGACCTTTTTTGGTTTGTGCTCTGTTCCATTACTGGAAGAAAGGGGTATGTGGGTAGGACATGTGAGTCCAATTTTAAGACAGTTTTAGCAGATGTAGTTAAAAGTAGACAGATGTAATAACCTTACCTAGGTGAGATACGGAATGTTTTTAGTATGTGGAACTCAAGCAATATTGTCAATGTGCAAAATCTTAATTTGCTCTTCTTGAGAGCTGGGATAGTCTCATTATGCAAATCTCTCTACTGCTCTTGCCTGTAACTGAGACTTGGACTTTTTATTTTTGTTCACTGGTCTCGGCTTACTGGTAGCAATTTGAAATTATTTGTAAACACTTAGGAATTAATTCAATTAGAGATTCTCTTTGTAGTGATCCTTTTGATAAACATATATTTTTATTCTTTATTTCTTTCCATATAGAATTGTAGAGAGTCTACTGGAAGATTATTCTCCATTTTTTTCATTTTTCAGATTTTCATCTCTAGAGCCCAATTATATACTAAGTGCAGTAAAGAGAAAAACAATTTTGGTGTAGAATGCTCTTTAAAATGTGTTTCAAATCTCAACTATGAGGTAATGATAAAATGTGGCTCAAAACTATTGCTACCAGTCTGTGTAATCTGAGGCCAAAAACATTTCTGTGGGGCGGAAAAGTCCCTGGTCTGAAATCGAACTGAGTCAGTCTAAGTCATTTTATGTGCCAAATCTGGCCCTTGATTCCTTTCTAGTACTCCATTAAGTATATGGTTAGGCTGCCTGGCCTACGAAGCATTTTGGCTACCTTTTTTTTGTTGAGACAGCTTATCCTGACTTTCTGTTTTGTAGGACATTGTGCTTGATTTTGGTAAATCTGATCAGGTTTGATTACACATTGTTTACCTTCAGACTTGGTAAGTTATTTTTGGATGGTACTTGAGGTTGAAGTTGCAGGATATGGAAGACCAAGTCCTTATTGCTTTATTGGTCGTCTCAGAAATTTAAGTTACAGTTTCTGAGTTTGTCTGTCTGTTTAAGAGAATGAAGTTTATGCTTGTGCCCTGTACTAGCATGTGCATTTAAAGTAGATTTATTTGTAAATTAGCAAATAAGTCTGAGTTGTGATCTTTATTTTAGAGATTGAGTAATTTATACATCGATTGAAAAAAAAGGAAATGTTAAGGCTCAGGAGTTTCATTTACAAAAGAGGATTAGAGAAATCATGGACGTTTACTTAGAAACATTGCTGTGAACATAGAGATCCAATGACAGAAGGTCTTATTATCTGTGCTCACAAGTAGCCAATAGATAAAACACACTCCATCTTCTTGCTGTGACAGCACTGGTTTGCCTGCCAGACTGTTTTATTCTACACACAGGGGAAAATCTAACTAAAGGGAGAAAATTGAGTTTGGAAAAGACTTAATATGCTATCTTGTTTTTTCGCTTGCTAAATGCAGGATTAGTCGTAATTGCATGTCATGGTTATGCCTTATATAAATGAAAGAATTGCTCTTTATTTCTTAAAGTGATTACTTGATCTAAGAATACTCTAGTAGCATAAGATGATCCAGGCCATCTGCAATATAGTTTCAGTCTGATAGTCAAATATACTGATTATTTAAATGTGTTTATCTTAATAAAATTATAAGCACAGGAGCAGTGGATTTAACCTGTTTCTTTTTGTCGTTATTGGTTTTATTTTTTATTGTTTGTCTTTGTCCTTTGTATCTGTTAGAATTCGATTCTGAGAGGCATCTCTCTGGGTTTTTGCTGGATGAGGAATTTGACTGGCTTTGTGGGAAGTGGGATGGAAAAAAATGGCAAATGGAAAGGCATATTCCACTTGGGCACTAGAACTCATTGCAGAATCTGAAGGTTTTTTCCCTCAATAGCACCATATAAAGACAGATCAGCATTATGGATTTCCATCAATAAGAGCATCACTGGAACAGAAACAGCACTGCTGCTAGGCTGTTGCAGTTGCTTGGCAGCATGATTAGCTCTAAAATGAGAAATGTCATTATTGTGGCAGCAGGGGCTGGCAGGATGCCTCTTGGGAATGGAAGAGCTAGGATAGAAGCTGATTACCAGATGGTGATTTCTGTAGGACTAGGTGAAGCAGGAAATAGCTGGAAATTGGAGAAGCTGCATTTAGCAAGCAGGTTGAAGTGGTGATTTTGATGTGAGGACAGATCCAGGGTGGAGTTGAGAGGGCAGCAGTGATTCCCTGCTTAGGCAGTGGCATCATATTAGGTGATCTGGAGAGGTCCTTCCCATCCTCAGCACTCTGAGGTTTGTGTGGAGGAGTCTGCACATAGATTTGCGAGCATGTGTGCAAGATGCTTGCAGCCTTGCTCCTTCCCTGTGCTTGCATTCCCCAAACTGCTCTGCCCACCATCATTATTTGCTTTCATGGCTTTGCTGAACTTTCTGGTTTCCATGCTCAGTCCAACAGAGATGTCCAGAGGGAGCAGTGAGAAGAAAATCACTGGCTGTAGGCACATTATCAGTTGCTCTGATCTACTACAGCACTTCATTTGAGTATTTTCCTTCCTTTCTCCTTATGAAAGTGTTAGATGTCACCTGGGACTTGTGTAGATATCTAGGTAAGAATGAGCACGATGACACTTGACACAAAGAAAGCTTCTAATCTTGATTCTGGTTTCAGCTACAATAATGTAAATCTAGACTTTCTTAGAATGCTTTTGGCTGACATTTGTTTAACTATTAGCATTTAGCTGGTCATAGATTAAGAATGAATGTTTTAACATTGGAATTCATCGTTTGAAGTGAAGGGGGTTACCTAGTGTTGAGCATTAATCCTTGTATAATGAAGGCATTCTCTCCAGCTGTTTAGGCTTTAACTAGAGCCAAAGTGTACAAGACCTGAGGCTGTAACTCCATGGCATGAATTTGTCATTAAATGTTTTGTACTCAAGAGATATCCTTGCAGAAAGAAAATCTGCTTTATGAAAAAGTTTCTATTATTTTTTCCTATGTTTCCTAGATGCAGTGGCAAAAATATTCGTAAGTGCATAGAAATACCTTATTTCCCACTGTATGTGTCATTCATACCCAAAACAGAGACGGTAAGGCAAAATGTTCACTTATAAAAGGATGACCAGGAAATATCCCATACAGGAATTTACTGCCTAGCTTTCTTTTTATGATTCTCTCCTGGGATCAAACCCTGCAGACTATGCTTCTTAGTTTCATATGCTAGATCTCATTCTGCGAATTTTCATGTGGACTTGCCTTACTGCTTTGCTAACTTTTACCAGTGCTGCTGTGGTTTCCTGAGTAAGCTGTAGCTGGGTAATTGGGAAAAACCTCGTATTTTCTAATGTATTGAAGTTTTTGCTACACTGTGTTGATTAAAACTGGAGAATAGTTTTCAACTTGTTCTCCAAGTAAAGTGTACATTAACAAAAATATAATAGTTATTTTTAATCACATGTTGCTGTAGACTAGCCTCTCCCACACTTTAATGACTGTCAAATATCATTGAAAGCTTAAAAGATCCTCGCTGTAATGTTGTGGGCTTTGTTTAGAATGCTTAACATCTCTCAGGAGGTTCTGAAATGTGGTGTTTTTCTTTTGTGTTTTTCTTTGGTTTTAATTCTTAAATGATCCCTCTTTTCAGATTTCAAATTATAATCTATTTCCTGATGCATTGCTGAACGCCCCGTGAGCCATGTCAGAAGTACTTCCAGGTCAGATGCCCTTTAAAAGATTCTGCTATGCAAATATGTGAAACTTTCCTCTTATTTTTCTTCTTCTTTCCAGGCCCATATTTCACTTTCATTTTGCACTTATACATGAAAAAGAGCAAGCACTTTCTTTTCTTTTTAACAGTGCCTTTTTGAATAAATTCTCTATTCAGCTTTTTCAAAACTTTCTGTAGACAATACAATGCAAAAAAGTCATTAAATGGTAAACATGAAAAAATTGAAAAACATCAATAAAAGCCATTCAGGTATTGGCATTATTTGTATTATTTTGATGCTTAGAAAATTGTCACTAGTCTGTGTTAAACACATTATAGTGCTAAAAATATATTAATCTATATCTGTAGGTAAGTTTCTAAATATTAGAAGTATGCAGTTGAGACTGTGATTTCTTCTAAAACTTAAGCAAGTTAAAACCCTTAGTGAATTACTATGACAGATCTTCTACCTAACTGCTGTCTTGAAGCACCAAAAATTTAATAATGTTATTATTCCCAGTAATGATAATGTCCTAATTATTGTTAGTTTTTCAGTTATTTTTTAGTATAATACCCTACTTTTACTCACTCAGAACTTACCAGTGTTTACCCACTTTAGTTGAGATACATGTATCAACTCAGTGATTCCTACCCTGGTTGTCTATTTGTTTTCTTTTCAGCAGAAGGCAGAGGAGTTGAAAATATGGAGTGTGCCAGTAGCATTGTCCTTGCTGGTGGCCAGGCAGCAGGACGAGCTGCCTGAGGGGGGGGTGTGGAGTCTTCCTGGGTGCAGGAACCCTGGCACATGGTGTTGGCTAGCTGGTGAGAGGCACAGCACCAGACTGGGTTAGGTACCCTGTGGCAAAGGAGGCAGGGTAAGTGGGAGAGACAAAAGAAAAGATGTGGGAAGTCAGTGATTGGAATTTCAGGCTTGAAATGGCAAGTACGTGAAGAATTTGCATTTTCTTGATGGTTTTAATTAGAAAGTTGGAATGTGCTTCTTCTGGGAAAAGAGATGTGTTTTGAGCATCATCATGTCCTGTATAGAGGAGGAGGGACAGGATGTTGGCCTTCTTTCTTACACTGTCTTTTCTTACACTTTCTTACTATTCAGTCTAGGTTTTCTTCAGTGCACTGAAGCATTTCCTTGCAATCCAGTGTTTTCCAGCACTTTAATTAGTCCTAGTCTAGTAGCAGCTTCTACCCTGATAATCAAGACCTGCCCTTTCCCATCTATATTTCTTGTTCTCATTTTGCCTCTTTTTCTCTTCCCTGCCCCCCCCCTTTTCTCACCTCTGTGTCTCCTTCCAAGAGCAGAGGGAAGCTGGCTGTGTGCATCCCAGAGGCTGGCTGGGAGTGCAGGGTGATGTCCAGCGAGCAGGCTCTTGGCCCTTGAGAGAACAGGCTGTCCCACTCTGTGCACACCTTGTGCAACTGTTTGCATGTTCATTGATCATCCGATCATGATGATTTGATCAATGGATCACTTGAAACAGGGTCAGGAGGGGAGAGAGTGTCTAGTAAAAGATTCATTTTGACATTTTTCAGTTTATGGTCATACACCAACACAACACTCAACTCACGAACACTGTATGGGTTGCAAAGACTCCTTCAGTCTTTGGCTCAGTCATTGATCAATGTGCCAATGTTCATCAAAAGTCAGTGGAGTACCTTTATCAAGCAGATCAGTAAAACATAATACATTTTTTTGCAATGTTTCTAGGGGCTTATTCTAAACAATATTTTTGGTCAGTAAAATGATAACAGCAGGGGATTGTCCCAAGATAAGCTGGCAGGCAAATACTTCAGATTTATCTAGGAAAATTATTTTTTAAGAAATTTGTTCAGTCATAAAAATAGTGGCAAACATTGCATGAAGTAGCTCACTTGTAACAAAGGAGAATAATAAAATTGAATCTTGTTCCATATTGTGGCAGTTGTATTTATTGGTGAAAAATGTAAATGCTTGTTTTAATTTGCTGAAGCATAAAGTAAAATATAATCTGGTGAAATCCCTAGATACTGTGCAATTCCATATGTTCTAAAGGTCAGGTGGTGGGTGGAAATCATCCTGCCCTATTACTTTATTCTTTTATGTGACTTTCAGATTGTCAGACTTTGAACTGATTCAGAAAAAATCCAAAGCAGCCAGTCTTTATACAGAGGTCATTTCATGTAAAGCATGTTCTTTGGTAACATTATATACGATCAGATTTGACCTTGCTTGCATTAGACCTGGTTGGTTTTAGATAAGATCCAGAAAGTTATGTGTAAATTATTTGTTTGTCTGAGAAGTACATTTATAAAGTTCTTGTGAATTTTGTGATAGTTGTGTTTCTAAGTCTCTTGTGTCTAAAGTTGAAATTGTCCTTAGGGTGTTTGTAAACTGTTACCTAAGCTGATGGCTTTTGCACAGTGTGCTTGGGGTGATCTGTTTCCTCAAGAATTTGCAATTGGTTTAGACTGACTGACCCGGGCTTGAGAAATTGGCAAACATGAAAAATTGTAAAATTTAATTTAAATTCTGTTTTTAACAAGTTTTAGAAGTTGTTCTAGGTGAGTGATTCAGGGAACAAAGGGTATTATTAATTGATCTGCTTGGTTTTAAATGAACCAGAGTGATGTTTGCAAGGGAGCAGCTTTGACAGCACATCAAAAAGGAGGGAATGCTAGCAACTGTGCCTGCATTCAGGTAATGTTGTGAAGTGCTCCTTTTCACTCTGTTTATGTATATGTTCTTTTAAAACCCATATATTTAATCTCTTGTAAATCGGTACAGCAGTCGGTTCTGTCATATATCAAATATACAAGGATGCAGCACAACTCGGCTGGAATGATCTGACTAGCTCAAATTACGGCTTTTCATTCCTGGATAAGCCCCAGATACGTTTTTATGTGCAACATAAGCAGTCAGTGATATCTGAGAAGTAGGAACAACAGAAAGAGTGTTTCATGTTGTGGCAGATAGGAGTGATTTATTAATTGGCCTTTAATTTGATTGCCAAAATTCAAACAGCAGTGATTACTACAGTATTTAAATTGAGATGTTCAGGGAGTACTTCTGCAGATTAGTGGAAGCTAGAAATAGACAATACGGGAACAAATTACATTTTTTTTTAAAAAACTATATATTTTGATCATTTTTATTAGTCTAAAAATCTGTTCCCTGAATAAACTTAGTATTTTTTTCATAATGGGAGTTGTGCCCCTAACTATCAAAAGTCAGAAACTTGTCTGCAAGTAGACAAAAGAATAGTATTATTTAATGGTGGAGTTCATGTACTCTGCACTAGGATGAATGCTTTATCCTTAAGCTTGAACTTCGTGAGCTGTAGAAATAGTGAGCCATCTCTGAAGCAGCCTTTTTTTTAAAAGTTGATCCAATTACAGTAGGATATTTTGTCAAGGGATTTTTTTGCCCCCCTCCCCTCCTCCATCTAGAAATCAAATACACCTTTGTGAAATAATCTTCTGCTTCTGTTCCCTGACCCTCTATTTCCCTCCTCCTCCTCAAAAAAAAAAAAAAGCAGGGGAGGGAGGGGAGAGAAAGATGGACAAATAGCAGAGAAAATGCAGATGTTAAGAGTCAACAGCTGACCAGCCAGTCAGGCTTAACAATAACAGTACTACTCTAAGATGAAAAAGGAGCAGCATCTGTCTGCAGTCTGCTTAAAATTTCTCGAATTTTCTGCTTCCTGGTGATGAGCACTTGAGTTCTTTCTCTCCTTGTCAGAGGAAGAGGTGAAATACTAAAATGAAATTATGGTAGGGATGATATCTGGAGTTCCAGATATGCCTGGAAGGCTGAGGGCACCTCTACTATCCCAGAGCTCTCGTGCAACAGAATCAGACATGTGAAATCTGCCCTAAAACTGTCTTGTATAGGGTCAAGCTTTCTGCTTTCTCTTAGCTTCGTGGTCCTGATGATCTCTCTGTAAATTTTTCTGCCTCTGTTTTTCCTTAATAAATAATCTAAGCTTTTGTCTGTTCTCTTACCTGCTTAGGTTGGGGTAATTTTCCTCCTGTAAAACAATTATGTAAAGTGCAACATCCCTTTACCAGAAGCCCTGGCAGAATAGTGCGTATAGTGAATGTGTTTCATGACTGTTTCTTTTGCTTTTCCAGTCGATTCCGGTGTGGACGCGTTGGCAGTGTTTATGGCAAGCAGCAGCACGACGGACGTTGTGAACCGCAACAGCCCCGCCACCCCGCCAAACACCCTTAACCTGCGCTCCTCTCATAACGAACTCCTGAATGCAGAAATTAGGCACACAGAGACCAAGAACAGCACTCCTCCGAAATGCAGGAAAAAATATGCCCTGACTAACATTCAGACAGCCATGGGTCTTTCCGATCCAGCAGCTCAGCCCCTTCTGGGGAACAGCTCTGCCAATATAAAGCTGGTGAAGAATGGAGAAAACCAGCTCAGGAAAGCTGCAGAGCAGGGACAGCAGGATCCCAACAAAAACCTCGGTACCACTGCAGGTGTAAGTGTAACTTCTGAGAAGTTTGAAGGCAAAGAGCCGATCCCACAGGATTCCTCTGGCTGTGAAATACTACCTTTGCAGCCAAGGAGGACCAAGAGCTTCCTGAATTACTATGCGGATCTAGAGACATCAGCTAGAGAGCTTGAGCAGGGTTTTGTTGCGACGGAAGATAAGTCTGCACAAAGCAACAGCCAGGCTTCTACTGTTATTGTCAATGGGGAAGTCCTACCCCGGAAACAAAACAAGCTGCCAAGCCCAGAGGATGGCCAGGTTGCCACAGTGTCATCAAGCCCTGAGACTAAGAAAGATCACCCAAAAACAGGGGCCAAAACAGATTGTGCCCTCCACAGGATTCAAAACCTGGCCCCAAGCGATGAGGACTCCAGCTGGACTACCTTGTCCCAGGACAGTGCCTCACTAAGCTCACCTGATGAAACAGGTACGCAAGCAAAGGCTCCTCACAGCCACTGTTTTAAAAAGACATTGCTTAACTTTTCTCAGCTGGTGGCTGGAAGGAGAGAGATGGCTTAGTATCAGTGGGGAAGTGATTGCATCTCGGTTGGAGAGGCTTTAAGAAAGCCCCCAGCAAGTGCTATAGACAAGGTCATAAAAATATGCTAACTGCGCCTCTTACTAGTTTATAAATAATTGCTTTTCACTGAGAAATGGGCACATGTTGTGAGAAGATGCTAAAGTGCCTAAACACAGCAAACAAACTTCTCTGAGCAGCGATTTTTAGGTTGAGCGAAGATTTTTACTTTTCTAATGCACAGTTTTGTGTGTGCCCACTCCACCCCAGTCATTTGCTGATGGTCTTTTTTTAGAAAAAGTCCCTCCACACTTTGAGGCATTTAATTTCTGTGTTTTATTTTCTTTTTGCAGCAGTTCCATGCAGTAACTCAAAAGGTGAAACCATGGCATTTCATATTTTGGATGCCTGGGCTTACTTAATCAGTAATGATGACTACTGCCTTGGCTCTGTTGTGCTTTACAACACATCTGTACTATTTTTAAAACTCAAAGATTTCATTTACTCTAGTTAATGAACTTTATCACATTTTTTCATATTCAGGACAGTATTTAAAGGTACAGCTTTGTCAAAATGAAGGGAGGCAGTCCAATTTCAGAGATTATATGCTGTTTGAAGGCCACCGTGGTCCAAAGTCACAGGTGCATTACGTCAGTCATGCATGATTAAGACAATAGGGATTTTTATTTAAATGTGTAGCATTTTTTAAAAATCAAACCTGGAAATCCCCACTATGTGACATATTATGGATTTTCTGATCATCTTTTTGATACGTAACAGACCTTCTCTGTTAAGAGACAAAATTTTTTATGAAGTCGTGCAAAATGAAGAAGTTTTCAGTTTACTAAAGTTGCTGTTTGATTTAGTATTATTTCTTGGGATACTTGATGTAGTATGTGTGACATCACTAATAGCATTTTCTAGAGAAACTGTCAGTAAGAGGTAAAGAGACTAAATTAGAATTATCCCAAATAATCTAATTAAGGGTGTGGCCTAAGATGCTAAGAGCTAGCAGTTTGTTTTTTTAAATAATGTTTTTAAAATTTTCATCCCACATCTATATTGCCACTATATGGTGTAGGAGCTCATTCAGCACTCAGGAAGGGGAAATTTTTGAGCTGTTTTGAAATGTTGGCATGTTTACTCAGTCCAGTAACCAAGTGTTACCTGAAATGTGTTTTGTTCGCACTATGGAAATAAAGGGGAATTTTCCCCTGCTGAGTATGGGGGATTTCCTTGTCTTGAAAAAAAAATTAAAAAATTTCAATTAACAAAGTCTTCAGAGCTCATCACTCTTCTAAAGCAGGAATAATAAAGGGCTTTTTAAAATTCTCCACTTCATTCACCATATTAGCAACAAATGTATTATAAACAGTTACAGAAAAGCAGATGTCCAGATATCTGCATTCCGTTTCTATGAAAAAAGCAGAGTTAAAAATAAACAGCAAGCTCTAGAAAACCTCAAAATTGCCTTTCAAGATCAAAGTGGTAGAGGTGTTTCTTTCATCTCCATGGTTGCTATCAGAGAGCACCAAGTAGGACACGGGACCTGCCATAGTGGATTGGATCGTTGGTTTTAAGATCCCTGTATACGTGAGTCTTCATGGACTCTTAAAAACATCCAGCTGTTGCAACTTGCAATTTACAGACATCTGTGCCTTGGGCTTATTTGCTATCTTGAAATTTTGCTTCTCCACTGATAAAATTGTTTCAGTAAGTGTTTATAGTTTCTGTCCAAAATAGACTATCAATTGATACAACAGAAGAGAGCTAAAAAATCAAACGGGGAGCTGCTGTGGATGCCAGGATGGCTTTTGGACATGATAAAACAGGCCAGTTTCTCAGGCTCCTCTACAGCTCCTTCTGGGAGGCTGAAATGCAAGGGACTACAAAAGGCAACACTGCTGGTGTAGAAAATCACAACTGGTGCAAATATCTCTTTGCCCCCAAATGAGTAAGTTATTTAGTGGCAAATTTTCTAGTTGTTCTCAGCGGCTCTAACCTTTTGCAGTTGAGTAATGTTCTGTCCCTAGGCCAGGTCGTGTATCTTCAAGGGTGTTTGAAGAGTAATAAAATAAGAGATGAAATAAAAGCTGAGTATATGAACTGAACTTTCTTTTTTGAGGCAGGGTCAAGAACAGTGATTGGCATTGTAATCATATGTGCCTTTTCCATCTCCCTTTCAAGAGTTGCTTGAGTTACTGTGGGATTGATCAGCAAGAATTAGCTGCTCATCAAACCAGGTCAAAACCAAGTAACTTGGATGCAACAGCGAGGGGAAGAATTAAAAATTCTGAAGGAAACCAAATGGCACTTGCTGCTTCCCAAA
>VYXB01002306.1:25821-143374 GCA_013397135.1 Pachyramphus minor
ATCTCATTTACTCTAGTTATCACATTTTTTCATATTCAGGACAGTATTTAAAGGTACAGCTTTGTCAAAATGAAGGGAGGCAGTCCAATTTCAGAGATTATATGCTGTTTGAAGGCCACCGTGGTCCAAAGTCACAGGTGCATTACGTCAGTCATGCATGATTAAGACAATAGGGATTTTTATTTAAATGTGTAGCATTTTTTAAAAATCAAACCTGGAAATCCCCACTATGTGACATATTATGGATTTTCTGATCATCTTTTTGATACGTAACAGACCTTCTCTGTTAAGAGACAAAATTTTTTATGAAGTCACGTGCAAAATGAAGAAGTTTTCAGTTTACTAAAGTTGCTGTTTGATTTAGTATTATTTCTTGGGATACTTGATGTAGTATGTGTGACATCACTAATAGCATTTTCTAGAGAAACTGTCAGTAAGAGGTAAAGAGACTAAATTAGAATTATCCCAAATAATCTAATTAAGGGTGTGGCCTAAGATGCTAAGAGCTAGCAGTTTGTTTTTTTAAATAATGTTTTTAAAATTTTCATCCCACATCTATATTGCCACTATATGGTGTAGGAGCTCATTCAGCACTCAGGAAGGGGAATTTTTTGAGCTGTTGGCATGTTTACTCAGTCCAGTAACCAAGTGTTACCTGAAATGTGTTTTGTTCGCACTATGGAAATAAAGGGGAATTTTCCCCTGCTGAGTATGGGGGATTTCCTTGTCTTGAAAAAAAAATTAAAAAATTTCAATTAACAAAGTCTTCAGAGCTCATCACTCTTCTAAAGCAGGAATAATAAAGGGCTTTTTAAAATTCTCCACTTCATTCACCATATTAGCAACAAATGTATTATAAACAGTTACAGAAAAGCAGATGTCCAGATATCTGCATTCCGTTTCTATGAAAAAAGCAGAGTTAAAAATAAACAGCAAGCTCTAGAAAACCTCAAAATTGCCTTTCAAGATCAAAGTGGTAGAGGTGTTTCTTTCATCTCCATGGTTGCTATCAGAGAGCACCGAGTAGGACACAGGACCTGCCATAGTGGATTGGATCGTTGGTTTTAAGATCCCTGTATACGTGAGTATTCATGGACTCTTAAAAACATCCAGCTGTTGCAACTTGCAATTTACAGACATCTGTGCCTTGGGCTTATTTGCTATCTTGAAATTTTGCTTCTCCACTGATAAAATTGTTTCAGTAAGTGTTTATAGTTTCTGTCCAAAATAGACTATCAATTGATACAACAGAAGAGAGCTAAAAAATCAAACGGGGAGCTGCTGTGGATGCCAGGATGGCTTTTGGACATGATAAAACAGGCCAGTTTCTCAGGCTCCTCTACAGCTCCTTCTGGGAGGCTGAAATGCAAGGGACTACAAAAGGCAACACTGCTGGTGTAGAAAATCACAACTGGTGCAAATATCTCTTTGCCCCCAAATGAGTAAGTTATTTAGTGGCAAATTTTCTAGTTGTTCTCAGCGGCTCTAACCTTTTGCAGTTGAGTAATGTTCTGTCCCTAGGCAAGGTCGTGTATCTTCAAGGGTGTTTGAAGAGTAATAAAATAAGAGATGAAATAAAAGCTGAGTATATGAACTGAACTTTCTTTTTTGAGGCAGGGTCAAGAACAGTGATTGGCATTGTAATCATATGTGCCTTTTCCATCTCCCTTTCAAGAGTTGCTTGAGTTACTGTGGGATTGATCAGCAAGAATTAGCTGCTCATCAAACCAGGTCAAAACCAAATAACTTGGATGCAACAGCGAGGGGAAGAATTAAAAATTCTGAAGGAAACCAAATGGCACTTGCTGCTTCCCAAAACCCATTGTCAACCTTCTGTCATGCTGGAGACAGAGTAGTAGTTTCCTACAAGCAGAAAATTCGTCCAGGGCATTAATGTCAGTGGTGGTTGAGTGAAAACCCAAGAGATTCCCAGAGGTCCATATCTAGTCCCTCTGAACCCACAGAGCAGATGTGAGAGCCCGTGTTTAGGAGCCGGCAGGAAGAAAAATCCTTGGAAAGAAAGGATTGGTGGTATCTCAGCTGTCTTATGATTGTCTGACCTGGATTTAAACATACTTTATTGGAGGTGTTTCCCCAGCCTGCTCAGGCCATCTGATACAGAGGGATGTGGTGCTGTCCCCCGTGGGAGATCTTTCCAGTCTTTTTAGTGTAATCTTTAAGTCTGTGATGTCCCTGTGTGCCAACATGGGTAAAGGGAAGCTCTCCCAAACGGGGAGTTGTGCAGTGAGCCCTGGTGATGCCTGTCCTACAGGTCTGTGGTTTTGGGCGTGGACAGGGCTCTTCACTGTCACTGCATGTGAGGTAGGAGGAGAGTATCATGTGTAATCTTCAGGGCTCAGTGCTCTTCAACAGTTGAATTTATACTCCGGAGAGTAATAAGTGTTAGTGACCAAAGGGAGAAAGGCATCTAGGAGAAAAATCTGCAGTAGAGTTTGTCATATGACTTCTAGGAAGGGAAGAAATCCCCCAGTTAATCCATAAAATCAAGAGTGTAGTCCAGCAGATACATGAAGAATTATTAGTGTTTGATCTAGAAATTGGTTTCAGCACTTTAGTAATACACAGAAATATGACAGAAATACTGCTTTCCTGAGAGTTTTCCTATTGAAAATAATAATATGTTTCTTTTAGGGCTTCTGAATTGTTTTGTCTTCCTCTTCCCTCTGTTAACACAATTCATTATTCAAATCCTGGAGAACTGAGTTTTGTTTTGTGAGGTGTTTTTATTTTGTTTCCATGTGTTTTCTTCTGGAGTTAGGTAATTCAAAAGCCCTGTAAAATTTACTCTTAATTGATTGCACTGAGGATCCTCCTGAACTCTCCTTAAGGCAGGATACTGCTACATGTGGTTTAATGAAAAGGTGTTTTCAAGAGCCTTGAAAAGTGAGGAGTGAGACAACTCTCTCAGTGAGGAGATGAGACAAAGATACAAAACAAGTGACTTATTTGAACAAATGTTAACCTTGCTAAGCAGATATGATAGAGTCCATTAAGAATGGGGACGCTGAACACCACGAACACAGTACAGTAGAAGAATTGTGTTTTGAGGAAATTCTTCTTTCTTCTCCCAGAAAATTAGCTGTAGCCACATCTTGACAAGAACTTCATTGACTTCAACTTTCAGATAATTTTATGAGCACTTTCAGCTATCTAACCTTCTTTCTGAGATTCAGTGCCTCAAAAAAGAGTCTGAGGTGATTTGAGAAGCAGAAAAGACCTGTAGTCAGGAAAGCAATGGGGTGTCATTGAGATGTTTAGCATGTGCCAAGCCCTAATGTATTTTCAGGCAGCCGTTCCTAGAGACAGGCAGGCACTTGCCACAAGAGCTGATTGACACCAGCACTACAGGCAGTCTTCCCCAAACAAGCAGGCTTGACTCCATCGGCCTCAGGCGCTGCATCTCCTCTGGGATCTACTGTCTCCATCCAGCTGAATCCGCTGTCATTTGGAGAGTCTTGTGAATAACCAGACACCAGCTCCAGGTGTTTTTAAAACAGCAAATGGACTAGAACTGGTTTTAAATCATGGGGAATGCTTCCTCCTTGTCTCTCAAGAAAATTTTGTTAGCCTAGTTTTCAAAGACTTTTCAAAGTTCTCAAAGGAAACACATCTTGTGTTATTACACTGTCTACCTATTTGTGTGCTCTCTCTCTCTCTCTGTATTCAGCAATTTGACCAACATTTTTGAATCTGTGCGATGCAAGCAGCAGCAAAGCACATGCCTCAGGCCCAAACCTTGGAGAAAACGGGGGTGATGCTAGAGCTGTTTTCTGTTTGTGGCTTGTCTCACCCCACTCCAGAGCATCCAGTGGGCCAGAAGTCCCGCATAGAGGGGTGGCCATAGGGGAACCAGAGCAGATAAAACCAAAGATATGGTCTCTGTGTGTTCAGACCCTACTATCTGGACACGTGGAAGCTGGAATTGCATGAGGCTCTGGGTGGTAGCTATAAATATCTCTTTTTCTCTCGCTTTCTTTGCTTCTTCTTCTCCTAATCTCCTTTCTTGATATCTTGGGAAACTTAGAGCTGGACAGGTTGGATTTTGCTAAGTTCTTTGGGTTAGCATGTGCTAAGTCAATGCTTTGTGGAATGCTTTATTTTGGTTAATGTTGCCTTTTAAACATAAACCAGCAAAAGTGTATTTTTGACCTCCTGAGAAAATGTGTGTAGTGGCTTCTCCCTTGCATTCTCTCTCAAGGCATTAAAAGAATTGAAGGCCCTTTTAAAATACCTGGAGAGTGGATATTTTTGGTGCCTTGTATATTTTTTTAAGTAAAACCCCTTTGTTGAGCTCACAGCTTGGAACCGGGGGTCTTACACCCTCCCTCCTCACTTCAGAGCTGTGGGAGACTGTGCAGGGGCAGCAGCCTCCTCTGGCTCTCCAGCCTCTCAGCCTTTGGCTCACACGATGCCTTGCTTCTCCCTGATTGAAATCAAAGGGGTTTCATAAACAGAACTGTCCTCTTTTTCAGGGGTGCTGCTGCTGTATGCAACTGCCGTGCACCAAATGCCTGTCTGCTGCTGGTCTTTGAGCAAATCCAGCAGGGGCAGCTTAATAGCTGGTTATGACTAAATAAGTTCAATCTAGTGCAGAAATGACATCCATGAGACTGGCCCTTGGGGATCAGGAGTGTTGCTCTTGTAAATAGAGCCTGGTACCCTGAAATAACAGTGTGTCTGGGTAGAATAGTCCTCTAATACAATAAAAATTACAGCAAATCATGAACTAGTGGGAAAGATTTATGCCAGTGGTCAGTTCTGCCTCTGATTTTAACCAGTGTCTTTGGCAAAATTAAAATGGATGTTCTCTTAGAAGCACTCTTCTTCTTTGCAGTACGTATCTGATATAGACAACAAGTATATTATTTGCTACAGAACAAGTTTTCCATGTTCCTGAGTGGGAAAAAAGGTTTTTGGTAGTAGAAATCCGTTCAATTACATTGTAGATTAACACAAGTCCTGTAATAATAGAGAAAAAACATATTATCACCTATACAATTTTAGAGTTCTAGGTAAACCCACAATTTTCAGACTTTTACAACTAAGAGGCTCTGATTCACACCTGCTATGCATCCTAAAGGCCTGGCAACTTTTAATATTGAGTTGGTTCTTTTTTTAGTCTTTCATATTACTGATAACCACATCTGAAGAAAAATGCATGTTTTATAGTCTGAGACATCACCATTTGCTGACTGCTGGGAAGGGTGACTATTACCATATATCCCCAGTGTTTATGGAGGTAACATTCTGTATTTGGAATAACTAACTGCATATTTGTCTCTTACTTAGCTACCTCTATGAGAGGATTTTAGGGAAGAAAAAGTAAGCCACTTAAAAAGAAGTAAAACCTGAAAGGCATCACGGTTACCTGGTGTTTGTGGTGTCAGGGTCTACTCTTAGAAACCCATATAATAAATGGAACTTGATAGCAAATTGAACTTGAAAGGTCATTCTCTTGAGTACGCTCTGCCAGTATGGGTTGCACAGGGAAGCTGCTCGCTGCGTTTGGGCAGTCAGGTTGGTTTTACTCTGTGATTCTCAGTGGAGGTTCCTAAATCCATATCTTGGATGCATGGATAAGTGCTCTGAATTCAAATCCAAAAATTCCACAATAAGGAGTGATGGTCAGCCACTATCCCTTTTGAATTGGGATAGTTAATAAAAATAAGTATTTAAAAGTGAATTAATATGCTTAAATTCAGAAATGGAAGGATAGATGTTTTAAACACTGGTGATCTGCATCCCCTCCCAAACTCTGTTTGCAATTACCAGAATTTGGGACTACAGAAGAAGCTTTCCAGGATGTGGTCATGGTTGCAGTTTCATACTTAACTATTTAACAAAAAGATAGAGAACAATTCCTCAGTTCATCAGAACCATTAATTTCCTCCCTAGAGAGGGCTTGAATCAACTACCTTCCCGGTGTCTCTTGAGGTGCCTGATGGTGCCCAAGACAGGCAGCAGACAGGAGGCAAGAACTAGGACTTGAATTCTGAAGAAGCAACCACAGGCTGAGGAGGATGTACACTAAATAACACTCACAGATGAAATAACCAGCTGGACAGAGTCTGAAACACCTGCCCTGCAGTGCAGAAACTAAATTGGTTTGTTTTCTGTGTCTGCCTTTGTTTTAAAAATAACTTTGTATTTAACCTCTGCTGTATTCTGCCTAAAGGGTCTTAGATGGTTTGTCATATTCTTTGTAAACAGAGCTCTCTCCTAGTGTGGCATCTCTCCCAGGGTGCTCCAGGGCTGGGGGAGATAGAGTTCAAAGGCAGTTGTCTTGTGGTGGCTGTGCTTTGACTACTAAAGCGTGTCTGTGGCTAGCTCAGTGCATTGGCTACAAATAGTGCCCAGTGTGGCCCTGTCCTGACTGACACAGATTCATTGATTTTTATCTTAGTCCAGCTGAGCTTCTGGCCACTTGCTGGGAGTCTAACAAGCTGGATTATTTTCCCTCAATACTTCATTTCTTGTTTGATGTTTGTCTTTTCAGGGACACTTTCTGTGCTAGATGAATAAAGCACATAATTCCTTATCTTAGTGCTGCTTTGTATAAATGCAGTACTACAGTTTTGAACTTGCTAAAAATAAATATTTTCTACTCAGTAAAATATGTAGTTGTGGGGTAAACAAATGCATGCAGGGCTGTCTCCCAGAACATGTGGAATACTGACAGGGGAAAGTGAAAAGCAGCAATGGGGAATAGAGGTGGTGGCAGGACTGCACAGGGAAGTGAATCATGCTACTACCTGAGTGGAAGTTGTAGGGTAGTTCACAAGGTGTTCAGAGCACTGCAAGTTTCCCCTAACACTATAATGTAGTTTACACTGATGTGTAATGTTAAGAGATATAAGGACATGCTTTTTGTGTGCTGTAGCAAAGTGGAAAACTCTTCTGAGCATCTGTAGGGCAAACTCAAGTTTAGAAGTGATAAATAGCATAGTAGGGATGAACATATTTAATTCTGGATCCGGCATGTCCTCTCTGAGGTTGAATGGAACTTGCTGAAAAAGCTCTTCTATGCCTAGGATTGTCAGACACAGGACAAAGCAAAGAGGAAGGGAAAACAAATCATAGGAAAAAAACAGAGAAAGTAACGGGAAAAAGTCAGGATCCTGATTTCAGAGGGATGGCAAGACGGGAAGTTGTGCAGAAGAAATGACACCATAAAGTGATACTAGACTAACCACCTCTCCCTGAGGAAAAAAAAAAAAAAGGCTCCCAGTTCATAAAGCTGTTCAAGTAATAACAAATTACGACCAAAATCGATCGAGTAAACCTCTGCCTCAGCACTTCTAAATGGTGCATAGAAGTCAGGCCAAACTTCAGTCTACCTGATTGATGCTCTGAAATGAATATAGAAATCTCTGCAGAAGGGAATTAGAAACAGTGTTACCTTTGGGAGGACTCTTTATGTGCTGGCCCCTGTTCAATAAGGCAAGCTGAGGACGAGGGTGTGTTTTTCTAGGTGGGTTAGGTGTGTTCTGAAGCTCTTTGCAGCTTGTTTGGGTGCTTGCCTGTTATCTTCTGGGCTTCTGTATCTCAGCTGCAGGAGGTGTGGTAGAGGAACAGCATTTCCACTCAGCAGAATCAGTCTCTAGACTTAACAGTGGTCCCTGAGTTTTTGGAGGATCTTGCAGCAATTCATCTAGGTGTACAAGCTGGGGATGACTGGTACAGTTTGGACAGTTTCCTTCACAGAAGTGACTCCTGCCTCTTTACACTCTGCAGACTAGAAAGATAAAGCTTGGGCCATGTGGTTGTTGCTCTGAGCATCTGCATTGATACCAGCATTGGGCCAAGCAGCAGCGGTGAGCTGGTCTCCCTGCTGTTCTCAGCAGAGGAGAAAACTGTTGGGGGAACAAGAGAGTTGTGGGATCGGGAGGATGGGTTGGAGATGGGAGTGTTACCTGGAGGCTTGCTGAGAGGAGGGACTCATTGGAGGGGGAAGCAAAAGGAGAATAACTGCAACTATGGAGCAACTTCTTGAGTTCCTACCCAGTTGCTGTATCTGTAGGTATTTCTTTTAGTCTCTCTGAATTAGTGTCTCCTTTGAGTCTCTCAGTGAGTGCACTTGTTCCTCGTATACTGAGTTCTCACACAAGTCAGCTTTAGCTAATTGAAATCAGCTTTAATTAATGACCTGAGATTGTCTGAACTGGGGTTGTGGGTCCCTTGAGTCACAACTGTGCTGTTGCAAGCTATGGTATTGAATATACAGAAACCTATAGCATATACCACCAAAACATGGAATAGATGATGCTGCAGTCAGCCTTGGGTTCATTGCTGCTGCATTAAGAGAAGGGGGGTAATTTCAGAGCCATACTGAGCACCTCCTTTAACCAGGAGTGTATCATAGGATTTGGCATGCTTCAGAGACCTTGTTCTGAACTCAGTCCTTGCTTGAAAGAGGATGTATTGGCTTGTCTTAAGGGACGTGAAGCCTTTTTTTAAGCAATCCCATGAAAGCACAGACATTTGCCATTAAGACACGATTGCTTCATTTTGAGATGTATGGGGCCCCTGGGTACTCAGCATTAGGTCATAAATGTCCAATATCTGGATGCCACAGAGCTCAAGGTAATGACATTAAGTGGGTTTCTTGCAGTGTCTGAGATCTGGATTGCTAAAGCTTAGCAGTATGTGTCTTTCAGTTTGCACACTGGTTTTATCTGTGATACTTCAGTGATGAGAAATTCTTGGGGAGAGAGTGGGAGTACAAACCCAAATCTGCAGCATATATTTTCAAAAAGCTCCCTGCTCATAGTGACTCTGGGGCATTTAAATCCATTTTTGTATGGTGTTGCATTACAGGGATTGTTTTTAACTGTTACTTATTATGTTAATTATTTTATATGTACGTAATTTGATACACTGGACTAATTTATTACATAGTATGATTTTCAAGCAAAAGCCTTGAAGTAGTCTTTCTAAGAGCTATTCATGAAACTGTTTCTTAATGAAATTATTTTGTCCTAAACAGTGACGCAATTTAACTAAATGCATATTTCCTACTATTTTGGTTTTAATTGCTTGAATTGGGATTCTGCAGGGCTCAATTTATATATCAAACACTGCATCAGTTACTAACTTAACGATCATTGCAGGGCACTGAGAGACAGGACTTTCATAATACACGAGTAAGAGCTTTAACTCTGTAGAGCACATTTCTTGTTTGCACATAACTCTAAGGTTATGGTTTCTTTTACTTTTTGAAAGTGCATTTTGGGCACTTCTCTGAACCTTAGAAGTTTTTAGTGATGAACAAAGGAGCCCATCCCTCCTCCCCTACTCAAAATGAAAGCCAAAAAGCACAATCAGATGGGCCAAATTAATTTTTAAATTAGAATACTTTCTCATTCAGACTTTAATTTCACTTCTACTCTGCAAGACAGAGACAGTCAAGTTACCCTGGTCATTTTGGCTGACATGATTCTTGGCTTTGCTTAAATTATTGATTATAGCAAGAGGAGGGACTTTGCAATGAGAACAACTAATAGAAGCCTTTCACTAAATCAATTTCTACCATGCCTGCAATGCACCTTGGGGGAGTCTGAGGTTTGGAGTCTTAAGAAGAATTTTGTCTTCAGAGAGTGGATCTTTGCTTTACATTTTCTTAATCTTTTACTTTCCATGTTTATAGAGACAGTTGAGGAGAAAAAAACAACATAAATTTATTTCCAGGTGTTGATTTGCAGGATGAGGGGCTATTCTGGTCCGAAGTTGAATTGATTAAATCTTGATGTGATTGATATCTAAAGGCTTGAGGGCTGAAAGTACTGTTTCTGAAGCAAGTCTCTTGAGCAGTCAGTCAGAAAAATACATCAATGTCTTGCAAGCTGGAATCAATTCAGTAGAGAATTCACTGTATGCACATACTGCTGTAATTCCTGTATAGCCATCTCTCATTTTTCCTGGCTTATTAGAGAATGCAGTCATTTATATGGTCAACATGTGGTGTTTCCTCTGTTACATCTGTCGGCAGTTGAATGGGGGTGGCTTTTCTTTCCACCCATCCAAAGTACCATTCCTGGTTAGACCAATTAAGTAAGTGTCTGTTTAAAGATAGCAGTGTATTTTACTATGTTTGAATTGGAGATGCTACACAGAAGGAGAATATGAAGCTGTTGGGATATGTATATAGCAAACTTAAAGGATGCTGGTAGCAGATCAATACATGTTGAACTATACAGGAGCATCTATTAACTGTAAGTAACACTTCTGTTTTACTTTTTCATAGTACTGTGACAATGTCACTTAGCTCTGGATATTGAATGTAATTATTTTATCTGTTTAATGGAAGATCAGCTGGTATCTGACAGGTTAGGTTGCAGTGTGCACAGTTGGTAGTTACTACTGTAAAGGTATCTTTCCGAATGCTCATTATGCAGTAGTAAATTAACAAAGGATGTTTTAGACTTGTGATCCATAGAGCTCACCGACAACATCAAAATTAATGTACATTAATAGAAGATTGATGTTCTATATTTCTCTTGATTTAAACTACAAGGTGATTTTATATATCTCTCTTGATTTCATCTCATGGGTGATTTTGTATATTTCTCTTCAAGTTGTGGGTGAATTCTCTCTTTTATAACTGTGTGCCAGATTTCTGTACTTTAAATATACTCGGTGTACTTCTTTATGGGAAACTCCTCTTTCATAAGATTATCTAATCCTACAGTTAATTGGCAGGGAAAATGCAGCTTCTTAAAAGAAGCTGCCTTGGGAGTAGGGTGATGTGGAAAGTGCAAGGTGTTTGATTGCTGGCTGGGGTTAAACTACAACACCCCCTTCTGTGTTCCTCCCAGTGGCTTCTGTCCACATTCACTTTGTTTTTAGTTTCAAGAAGCTGGTCCGGAAGATAGTGGTGCATGCTCTAGTGTACTGAACATTTCCCAGAGGAAACTGCCTTTTTTGAGTGGATGGGTGTCTCTGACTTGAGAGAGACTGTTGTTAATCTGGGACAAGCTTCAGCTGTTCCACATTAAACCAGCTGAGTAGTGATTCTTAGTTATGAGTTTCCAGAAATGATGCAGAGGGGTTGATTGTCTCTCTGCTAGAAGAAGGTAGAGATGCTATCCATGTGTTCAACCAACATTTTGGGTTCACTACTACCAAATTTTGCTAACATCAGTCCAGTAACTATTTGACAGTGTTTAGAAAAAAAAAGGTGGGGGGGGACACAGACAAAATCTACTGATTTTAGAGTTTCATCTCCTGCAGTCCATACTTAAATACTCTAGTAATAGTAATTACCAGTTGTATTTTAGGTATTCAGGTGTACAACAGAAACTTTATAGTGGGTGGGGGATTATATCTAGCATTTTCACAGTAGATCTCACTTGCTTTCATCTGCAGACAGGGCAGATGGACAGATGGAGCACTGGAAGTAGAAGGCAGGGAAGGGAGTTTTCAGATGTTGCTTCTTTATTATTAACACATTTAATTTTACATCCTCATTTTAATTGCACAGGAATGTTTATAGATATCATGCATTTATAAAAGCTATTACAGAGATGAATAATTGCTTCACTTTACACCAATAAACCAATTTAAAATGAAAACAGAGTTATAAATATTTCTTGAAACAAATACACCTCCCCCAGATGGGAGTCTAACAAGAATATGTATTCAAAAGCAAGAGTAAATTTTAGGTCATTGTTCATTGTTTAGGGTTAAGCTTTCATTCTAATTTTAGTTTTTCGGCTTTTTTTTTTTTTAATGCAAAGGGAGACATTGGAGATTCCATGGGTTGTAATGAGAGATTTCTTGGATGGTTGGTTTTGGGTTTTTTTTAATGGACAAGCTGCAATTTTCTCATGATTCCAGGAGTTGGAGTTTTAAAAAGTACCAGATATCACAAGACAAAAAATTGTAAAAATTTCTTTCAAAAATGCTGAAAAAAGGTGTAAATTGACAAGAGTAGTATTTCATTTCTTTCATGTTTTAAAAGTAAACTTTTTGACAGGAATGAGCTTTGCAGCCTGAATTCTGCAATGATGTAAAGATCAACTGCCTCATGTGGTAATATGCTAAAGATCTTTTGGTGGGATGTGCTTTGGGATTTTGTGACTTGCTGATGGCTAAGGTAGTGGTCAAAGAAGAGAGAGAAAACTCTTTGTTTTCTCCTAGTAGTGTTACTGCAAAAGGGTCAGTGTAAAGGCCACCAGATCGGGTTATTTTGACTTGGTTACTTTTCTTTTGGATTATCATTTTACAGATGCTATGTCAGTAGTGTGTGTTTTGGTGGTCACAGTCTTTTTTTCGGGCCTGAATCAGTTTTCAGAAGGTAACAGGATTAACTGAGTATTCATTACCAGTACATAAACTGAATTTCTGAGTAATATCTCACATACAGGATGTTGCTGTCATCTCTGCTTTTTCTGAAGTTTTCTGCAAATAATATAAGGAAAGTAAGACTGTAAACATTTACTGACATAAGAGCTTTTTTGAACTGTAGTAATTGTCGTGTAGTCTAAGCAGTTAATTATCTCTCCACAGCAGTTGTCTTTGCAGTAATCACTGGACGAGATCTGCTGTTAGTTACTACTCTTTGCAGTAGTTTGAGTATGTTCCCCTTTCCTTATTCATGAGGATATTTAAGACCGATGGTTGTATTTGTCCATAAATACATAAATTTGTATCTGTTAAATAGGTCTGTACAATTTGGTTTAAAAGTAGTAAACTCTTCCTTTCGGCTACATGTTAATATAAAATTGAAAGTGACAAATGTGTAGAGATAATAATATTCAGTCCCATAACTCCTGCATTGCTGTTGTAATATGAGGTTTTTCTGTATCTCAGGGTAGGAAACTGTGTACCTTTGTATTATTGTGTATTTTCCTTCTAGGAATATACATATATATATATATGTATATATATATAAATCCCTTAGAGGAAGCTTGGATATATTGATTTGAGAGTTCTCGTATCAAATGCGGCTTTTTAATCTGACCCAGTATAAATGCTGTGGTAACTTTTATCAAAGTCTTTCAATAATGTTGTTAATTCCACTATTCCCAATGCAAAGTAATGTACTAACGGGACACCTGAGCTGTTACAAGAGTTACAGAGGTTACAGTTATGTATTGTACATCACCAAATGGCCCTATCCAGTAGAACTTAGGCTCATGTAGTTCTTTATGGATTGCCTCTGACAGTGGTCAGTAGCAGAAACTTATGTGTTCACTAAAACAAAAAGCACAGTTAGCATAAAGTGGTCTTCCCCTGTTGTATCTTTTTCAGTTTCAGCAATTGATAGTTTTAGGACTTTCAGTCTTGGTATGTCATTCATGTAATTTTCTTTAATTGCCCTTGACAGACGTTTCTAACATGAATTTGTTTAATCATTTTTTGTCTCATTTATATTTCTGGCATCCACAACATCCTGTGACCACGAACTGCATAATTGAATTATGTACTATATGAAAAAGTATTTCCCTTTGTTATAAAATTGCTCTCCAATAATTTCNTAAATAGGTCTGTACAATTTGGTTTAAAAGTAGTAAACTCTTCCTTTCGGCTACATGTTAATATAAAATTGAAAGTGACAAATGTGTAGAGATAATAATATTCAGTCCCATAACTCCTGCATTGCTGTTGTAATATGAGGTTTTTCTGTATCTCAGGGTAGGAAACTGTGTACCTTTGTATTATTGTGTATTTTCCTTCTAGGAATATACATATATATATATATGTATATATATATAAATCCCTTAGAGGAAGCTTGGATATATTGATTTGAGAGTTCTCGTATCAAATGCGGCTTTTTAATCTGACCCAGTATAAATGCTGTGGTAACTTTTATCAAAGTCTTTCAATAATGTTGTTAATTCCACTATTCCCAATGCAAAGTAATGTACTAACGGGACACCTGAGCTGTTACAAGAGTTACAGAGGTTACAGTTATGTATTGTACATCACCAAATGGCCCTATCCAGTAGAACTTAGGCTCATGTTGTTCTTTATGGATTGCCTCTGACAGTGGTCAGTAGCAGTGTTCACTAAAACAAAAA
This sequence comes from Pachyramphus minor, assembly GCA_013397135.1. Taxonomy (NCBI): domain Eukaryota; kingdom Metazoa; phylum Chordata; class Aves; order Passeriformes; family Tyrannidae; genus Pachyramphus; species Pachyramphus minor. The sequence goes on from VYXB01002306.1 coordinate 39,864, forward strand.
GCACAGTTAGCATAAAGTGGTCTTCCCCTGTTGTATCTTTTTCAGTTTCAGCAATTGATAGTTTTAGGACTTTCAGTCTTGGTATGTCATTCATGTAATTTTCTTTAATTGCCCTTGACAGACATTTCTAACATGAATTTGTTTAATCATTTTTTGTCTCATTTATATTTCTGGCATCCACAACATCCTGTGACCACGAACTGCATAATTGAATTATGTACTATATGAAAAAGTATTTCCCTTTGTTATAAAATTGCTCTCCAATAATTTCATTAGATTCCTATTGCATTTCTGTTTTAGGAAGCAGTAAATAACAGTGAATGATTTCCTTTCCATCCTTGCCTTCTTCCCATCATTCATGATTTTACAGATTTTTGTGACATCCTTCCCTCCTCCCTGGCATTTCTTTTCCAAGCCTGAGAATCCTACTACACTCGGTATCTCTTCCTGCGGAAGCGTTTTTATCTGTGTTTGTCTTTTCTAATTTCACTACATCCATTTCTATAGTAGGCCATCTGGGTGTGCGTGCACTAGTCCTGTGATAGTTCAATTCTACATTAAAACAGTAGGCATAAGGATTTTTGTCTTGATCTTAGTTCCTAACATGTAACTTTTTCAACTGCTAGTGAGTACTAAAGCGTTATCTTCAAAAAACTTGGTGACTGATTCTTCCAGGGTGGCAAAAGGTATTGATGAAAAACAGGAGATGGACATCTTTGTGTATTGAGGGAAACTGAGAAGTGAAGGTTGTGCATTGACAAACAGCACTTGAAACTGTGTGTATCCTCATCTGGTAGGATCTATCTGCAGTCTTTTGGTTTTGCACTGCAACAAAGGTAAATAGAAATCCATGATGGGCAATCTTCTCATCCTATATAAGTGGCTTTCCAGTTTTCTAAGACCTCTGGCATGTCCACAGTTTGTGAGGTTTCACCAATGATTAGCCACTCCTTTCATCTGGGAGAAGGACCATATTGTTGGTCGTGCATCTCTTGTTTTACTGTTTGTGACAAATTGTGATGACAATCAGCTGTATCTTTTCCATAGTGCCGACAGAACTCACTGGCTTCTGGTTTATCGTACATTGGAGATTTTGTCTGTTGTTTTACTTTGCTTTGGTCTATTTATATTCTTACCAAGCAGGTGTTTTGGGTTTTTTTAGGAAGCTTCTGGCTCAGGTTTCACAATAAAAAAACTTTTCAAGTTGTTATATTCTGTGATTATGCAGTTCTAAGGAGAGTTTATCCTCATTTTCAAACCAAGTATCTATTTTGCTAATAGACTTTGAATTGAAGGTGGTGCTCATTGCAAGTGAAATTGTGTTGTGGTTCTTCAGAACTGTAAAATTAATACCTCCATTTTCTCTTTCAAACGGTATCTGGCATAGGACTCCAGTTGCTTTGTGTTGGGTTTGTTTCTGGCTAGTGTTTTCTAACTTAGACTTGTCAGGGTAATCGGTGTGACAGTTATTTTTTTCTGAATTTTCTTCTAATTATTGTTAGGGGTTATATCAGAGATACCATTTGTATCTCCTTAAATGTAGATTTCTGTATCTAACTTCTGTTATGTGTATAAATCCACATCTCTAAAAAATAAATGCAAAATTTTGGTGCTGGAGTGCCAAGAAGTAGATATTTGAATGAAAATAATTATATTTCTAATGTTAGATGAATGCTTTCAAAGATGATTAATATCCTTGAGTTTTCTTAATATCAAATGGTATCTGGACAGCATGAATAAAGATTTTACAGAAAGTTTATACTAGTGCATTGATGTGACATACTTGAATAAAGTGAAGGGCTGTGAGTGCCCTGTGTGCACTATCAGTGTGCTTCCCTCTCCCATGGGGGGCAAAATACAGCCAGTTCCCTGACACTTGCATCCTCTGTCAGAAGCTCCTGTTCATAAAGCCTTCCTGTTGTAGATGCTGTATGTTGGGATTCATGTCTGTCCTACGCATTGTGCAGGAGAAGACTTACTTCATCTGAAGCAAAGTTACTTTTGAAAAGGTTAAAGTTGTTTGGTAATTGGGGTCTTTTTTATAAAAAGTCTCAAAGTTTGAAGGCTGTGAGGTGGAGGTGAGGAGTTCACATCTTTACAACACAGGCTGTAGCTGCCTGCTGTGCCTGAGCTTCTCCCTTAGCACCTGTCTTTTCAGGCAGGCTGTAGGCCTGAGGGACGCTGTATTGCTTCCTACATTAGAGCAATATTTCATGCTTAGGTGTCTCTAATGGCAAGAGTGGATTTTCACCGTAATAAACTTCTTCTCCCTTCTCTTCGGTACTGTAGCAGCATGAAATTAATTTGAAGATGGGGTCTTTAACTTCTGTGTTGGAAAAAACCTGGAGGCTTCAGTTTGATCTCTGATGCACATTTGACTACATCTTTAAAGTATCACGCTAATTCATTTTATAGATTATTAAAAGTAACATTCTGGCTTTTATTAATACTATTAAACTGACTAAGTCGGATGGGATGGGGTAGGAATTACTTTATGCCACATTAGAAAGAGCAGTCCATCATGTAGGATGCAAGGGGACTCTGACATGAGTCACACTGGGAGGACAGTGGCTCGGATGCAAGGGGACTCTTTGCAGAGTTTGGGTGCAGGGAGCCTGCACAGATCCCAAGGAGTACACAGTGTGGGCATGATTCCAGGAGACATATCTCATCTCAGACCCTTCTCCTACATCTGCCTGACTTTGTGTAAAAGAGGGCTTGCACTTTCCTGCCTCACAAGGTTGGTGTGAAGATTAAGTAGTCATTTTCATGGTATCCTAGAGCATCTGCCACACTGTGTGTGGTACTGTGTGTTCACACGGACTGAGAGATGAGCAGAGCTTCCATCTGAGAGGGGAAATGACCATTCTTGCAAATTTTGCTTTTTTGTAAAACACTTAATTTCAGATAGTCACTCCATTGTAATTCAATTTTATGTTCTGTTTTCATTGAATTATTAAATTTAGAAAAGGGTTTTCTAATGCATTTGCACAGTGCTCCAAATGAAGCTGTCAAAGAAAAGCAGCTTTAGTTAAACCACCATTTGAATTGTATGTCTGTGCCACTGGGCAACTTCACTGGCTTTTAATTAACCAGTCATAGATGCAAAAATATTAATGAGTATGTCTCTAAAATTTTAGATATATTAATGTATTTATGTAGGATGTTCTCCAGAGAAGTGCAGTCCTTCTTTATATTGTTCTCCCCTAAAGTCAGTAAGCTTCATTTTAGATGAAGAAAATTGCCATTTGCCTAGTACCTGACTTTCGATGCAAATCTTTTTTCTGCAGTTCCTGTTCTAAAAAGGAGAAGAAAATGGTGACGGCTAGTCAGATTCCTACTTCCATACTCTGTCCTACTACTCCAGGTCATTCACATTAAAGAGGCATTCGCTAACATCACCAAATTTAAACTGTTGGGACTACAGTAGCTATAGAAATATATGTCTATTGATATAGAGAGAAGCTTGTAAAATTCCTCAGTTGAAGCGAATGTGATTGAAATTGTGGAGTCCAAACCTCTTCCTATTCCTTAGTACCAGGACTTGATGTCAGGTATATCACAGTAAAGTAAGGAAATAAGATCTGTCCATCTGTCTTTCATGGCTTGTGTCAAGGTAAGCAGCACTAGCTACTAGCAGAAGGTGTAAGAGAGATGGGAACCACTTGTGTCTGCAGCCAGTCCCAGTAAAATGGAAAGTTATAGATTGAAGCTTGTAAAACAAGGGTGTTAGTTGTAAGTAAAGCACTATGGAGCAGGACTTCCTTTGTGGAGAGTTGAAGCTCTTGCTACTGTATGCCAGATGTTGGCATAGTGTCTGCTCCTGCTCTACAGGCATCTTGTGTCTTGAAGTCAGAAGGACATCTTTTTCTGTCAGTATATATAGTCTGAATCTTTGTGTTTTGTGTGATTGTTCCAGATTATATTCATGGCTCAAAATTAATCATCTTTCCTGTGGGTAGTTTAACACTAACATACTGATTCACTGATGGGACAGGAGAATCACTCTTTATTTTAGGAGGGAAATACGTTTTGTGAGGGTAAGGAAGGCTGGACTCCACACTGTCCTTGGTGAGCTGCACAGTGTGTCTACTGGTGCGACAGTGCATGTGCAGGCTTCGCTGTGTGAGTCTAGCAGTCCTTTGGCTGGGATGACCATTTAATTTTTCCTCTTTAGACCAAACAAGACCCTGCTTCTGAAACAAAGCAAAGTAGTTAAATATGGTATGAACCCAGAACACAAGATCATGTGCTGCAGTTCTGCTTTCTGTGGGGAAAAGCATGGGAAGACGAGTTAGTATGACCAAAAAAAAAAAAAGGCAGATGCGGATTTTTGCTGGACTGGTTTAACCNTGAAAATACCCCTTTTGATGAATTATTTGTTGCTCAGAGTCCTTCATCGTGAGGAGGTCCTTTGGGGTGCAATCACACGAAGCGTGATCACAGTGAATTTAGGCCAAATTAGAGGTACAGTCTGCTGTGTTTTCAACTATTCTTTAAGTAAAAGCTTTTGCCATCTAGTGGAAGGAATAGAGAACTAGCATTTCAATTAAGCTAGAAACCCATTGATACTGGTCATACTCTGTCACCCTCACTTTGAGGGTGACAGAGCACTGGAACAGGCTGGCCACAGAGGTTGTGGAGTCTGCTTCACTGGAGATACTCAAAACCCACTTGGATGTAACCCTGGGTAACCTGCTCTAGGTGAACCTGCTTTAGCAGGGGAATTGGACTACATGATCTCCAGAGGTCCCTTCCCTACCATTCCATCATTCTGTGGTATGCAAAGTCTATTTATAAGCAAGAGTAGATTATGTTCTAGAACATAAGTTATTCTGACTTCTTTGGAAATAACTTGGTAGAAGTCTTCCAAGGTATTGATGCATCTTATTCAGATAGCATCTCATTTAAGCACAGAGTTGGTGAAAAGGGCATTTGTTTGTACGCTGCCCTCACTTGTTTGCGACTCCTTTTCATTCCACCCCAGAGAGTATCTGCTTACTTCTTCTTGGACCTTGCACTGGCCAGTTTACTTTGAATGCCTTTATGGTGGCTCACTCCTCCCATCAGTAGGATAGGGAAGAGAACTAGAAGAATAAAAGTGAGAAAAAGTCATGCATCAAGGTAAAGAAAGCTTAATGAATTAAAGAAAAAATAATTGTATATAAAAAGTGCTGCAAACACTGGCACCAGGAGATCAATGCCCAGCCAGTCTTTCTGTGGGGGCAGAGAAACAGAGAAAGTCTCGGCCCTATGCAAGCACTGCTCAGCAATAACTAAACCACTGGTGTATTTTCAGCACTTTTTTGGTCACAAATGTAATATACACAGTACCTTACAGACTGCTATGAAAAAAAAATTACCTCAATTCCAGCCAGACTCAGTACAGCCTCTTAGTTGCCCAACTCTCCTAATGTTCACCAGTCCCCTAATCAAGAGATGGAGATCTCATGACATAGTAAATTTTGTGGAAGAGCTGTAGGATGTGACTCCAGTACAGCACTTTCAGGTAGCAATTCATCAACTTTTTGCTCAAGCTGAAGTGATCCTTCCTTTATGTCTATCATTTCATGTTGCCACCACTGCTCTACCTGGCTAAGTAGCCACCCTTCTCCATATGGGACAGGTCTTCCCAGAGCCTGGCTTCTTCCCAGTCCACATCTGCTACCTCAACAGCTCCCTTGAGAGAGCACTTCAGGTCACTTCCAAGTCTTCCTTCCTTACCTTGCCACACTCTGCCTGTTTCGTGGACAGGTGTTTTTGTTGGTGAACAGGCCTCTTGTGTTTACCTATTTTTTTACTCATTTTCCAAGAAGGAATGTATGGACCCTTCCTCACAGTCTTACAGCAGTACTTTTTCCTACTGCTGCTGCTGTGTTAGTCTCAACTCCTATAAATGCAAGCTATGGCACTGGTTTCTCACAGCTTTCCCTCTGGACCTGTATTGCCCCTGAGAAAATAACTTGGAGATCCCCAAAATCCTCCCATTTAAACAGGACAACTGGTATCATTCTCTGCCCTTAACCAGGGCTGTCATCAGCAGTTCTTCAGAACTGCTCTGCTGAAGTCACTTGCCTTTGGTTTTCTTTGGTTATTACACTGTTGCTTTGGTCCTTATATTAACAGCTTGGGAGAAAAAGCCAGGACAGCAAAAAAAGTGGGTTTAGTGGAGGAGTTTTTTCCTCATAAATGTTAACAAATCTGCTTTCCTCTCTCTTCCTTGAGGTAGTCATCTCTGCTTGAATGCCTCTTATGCTTGTAGTAACTTATGATTTATAGAACAGGACAAAGATCACATCACATGGGGGGAAAAAATACTGCAGGCAATTCATCCCAAGTTTCCATAGGATTTTTAAGATGTCAGTCTTTTCTGATTATGATTTATGTTACAGTTGATCAAAATAGTGATTCATTTTGGCACAGATATTGTCTGGTTACATGTATGGCTGTAAATTCCACATTTCAGCATGTTTTCCTGGAAACTGTTAGAGAACCTTCCTCTCCCCAAATACATGTGGCTGGTTCAGCAATTCGGCAAGGAGGATGGCAGGGTTGTCATGACAACCAGCTGCATTCTGTGAGCAAAGATGGTGACAAATGACCAGCTTCTGGATATTTATGATTCCTTGTTGAGTAATGTTCCCCAAATTAGACAGACTGGTCTGATTTATAATTACTTGTTCTGGTGGCTTTTATATTTGGTGCATTTGTTTCTGAAATAGCATTCATGCTTCTTGGAATGATGGCCATCATTGGTACGAATCATGAGAGTAGGTAATACCATTGATTTTGTTGTACAGCATGCCAAGTGAGGAGAAAAGTTATCTTTGGAGTCTTCTTTTTGTTAAACCCAAGCAACTTACACATTGAGCCCACTACAGAAATAAATGTGATACAAATACACAAAACCTTTGTTCTTTCTATTGTGCTGTTGAATGGAGAGCTCCTTGAATTTTGTTTGCCTTCACTCTTAAAGCAATGTGTACTTCCCCTCCCTTCCAGTGCCTGCCTTGATGTTCAGGGTGCTTGTGGGCTGGGGGAGGAATATGCTTTGTTTAGGATCAAATACTGGATCTACTGAAGTCATTGGCATCTTTTCAATAAGACTATAGTTTCTGTGGCTTGCTTTTCCTTTAGTTTTGCTTTTGTTTAGAAGATAGAAGGAAAACATTGTTATTTGAAGATTTTGGAACTTCAGAAGAGGAAGAAACACTTTACCCCATCCCTTTCCTTTTTAATGAAATCTTTTTATCCTCCTGTCTTCCCAGTTCCTTTCTTGTGTTTCGCATTGTGTGCCCAGGACAACACCTGTAATACACATGTGATATTCTGGGCCAGCTCTTCATTATGCTTCATCCCAGTGATGAACACAGACATCAGATATGAAGCTAGTGGTTTCCCTTTGGTACCCAAACACTAGGACAGCGTGTTGTTGGATCCTGTTGACATCCTGTTCTTTGCAATTTTTGACCTAGGAAGCTTTGGTGCAGATCTCTTCTTACAAACAAGGTGCTTTTGATTTTGAATTCTTTCATTTAGATTGTGTATCCACTGCTGGAATGTGAGTAGTGGGAGGGCCAGAGATTCAGAAGTGGATTTGTAGATTTATTATTGCCCAGATTATTCTTTTAGATTTGGAGAACTATGAAAGTGTTCCTCTTTGGACCATCATGCTTCCAGCCTGGACACTGAACAATGCTTTTCAGTTCATTTTTTTTTACTGTGGAAATAACACTTTTGAGATGGTGGTAGACAATCAAAGTCTGGATCAAATCCCATGTTTGGGTGGTGTCCCTTTTCTTTGGAGGATCTTTACAGAAGAAAAATTGTTACAAAACAATCGTAAGAATTGAGATAACCAAGCTAGAAGTACAAAGAAGTGATATCTCTCATCTTTATCTCTGTACAGTATGGGTGTTTTATTACTTAACCTATTTAGATAATGTAGATCAAGTGTTTGCAAGTATTGTTGAGCTTTGCAGACAAGAGGTCTCATTTAGTTATTCTGCTACCATGCAGTGAAAGGAGCCCTCCTTAGCTGGAAAGAATGAAAATCAGGTGCTTCCACAAATCCAGCAGAACTGCATTTGTATTAGCTGTGCATTCATATCTGCTGCTGCTTCCAAGTAGGCGAAATGAGGTCCATATGTGGAAGTTAATCCCTTAAAAAGCAAGGCATGTGTACTTTAAATGATGCAGTGATACCACTCAGATTTCCTTGAATATATTTTCTTTCCTACTATGACTCTACTTTGCTGCTGTCTCCCAATTTTCAAAAAATGTGCTTTTAAGCTGTGAAATAACACAGTTAAAATTGTCCTGTGGCATAGGTGCTATTACTGTGCACCTCCCAGATACAGAATTTCCAGCTCTCTGATGACTTTGTACAGCATTTTTAGAGTCTCTGTTTTGAAGCCATGTATGCTGCCAAACTCAAGCCCTTCAGGACTGCATTTCCTCTTATTCAAGAGTAGTCTCTTTGTACATAAATTAATACCTTAACCATGCTGGTTGGTGGGATTTGTTTTCACCTAAAGAAGAGCTGTGCATCCAAAATACATGTCTGTTTTTCCAGATACGTCTTCCGGTTCAAAACAAAAATTTTTGTGCAAGACCTGTTGCCTTACTTAAGAGTATTTTTGGGAGGCACTAAGTTTGTTTGCCCTTTAGTGAGCCAGGTTTCCTCATGCACAAGGGCCTAAGCAGAGAGGCACTGACTCTGGTCTCCATCCCAGCACCTTGCTTATCATCACCACCAAGTTCTCTTTGAAGTGGAGATAACACCTAGTTGCTGCTTTTATTCTTTTTTTGTTAGTCCAAAATGAGAACGTTTGTTTATTACTGTCTATTTTAAACTATCTAGTACTTTTTAAATTCAGAGAGGGAAGGAACTTCCTTATGTTCCTTCCAAAAAGGACTGCTCAGATTTGTTATTTAAATGATGTGGTATATCTTTAGTCTTTATCAATAAAAGATCATGATTAATTGAGCACAAGCACATTGTCATACTAGCTGGGTTTTAGTCCTAGACCAACTTCTGACAATGGTGGAGGGAGTCTTTGGTTTGATTTATGCTGATAGATACAGATTTTGCTAAGGATGGTGGAGAAACCAGTTTTCTAGATAACAGAATTTTAATCTGTAGAAAATGAAGCATCGTGTTAATAGTCCTCCATTCCACCTTTGCTATACCACTAAATCACCCTGTTTGAATATTTTACTCCAATATAGTAATTATTAATTGCTGTTAAATTAAAATATATTGTGTTATATCTTTGCATTCCTGCCCTTACAGAAAGTGCCTCCAGAGCTCCTGCCATTTTCTTTACACCTGTGTTTGTCTCTAAATGACTGCCTTCAGTGTCCAGTGAAAGGGATTTTCAGCTATGCCTGCAGAAGAAAGCCTGAACTAGTTAAAAACTCTTCAGCTTCATGGCATTTAGTGTCTTTAATTATGAAATATCCACAAATTACATCAGCAGAGGATGGTACTGACATAATCGGGAACAGCAGCTGGAAAGCTGCACTCCATTGAGATGCGGAATGTACTATTTGACTCTGTTGTGATGCCACGGACGTGACCTGTACTTGGTGACTGTTGACCTTGCCTTACTCAGGGTGCCTGTTCTGAGGAAACTGTTCATGGCATTGCAAAATGATGGGGAAAAAAAATGCTCTCCATTTACTGCACGGCTTGGTCTGCTCTTAAAGATTCTGCTGAAATGCTGTAGTTTTAATTTCTGTTTAATTGAACAGGAGCTAAAGAGTTATTCAAAATTACAGCAATATCCTTTCCCCTGAAACAACAATAAAGTGATAAAAGTACTAGTTTTACCACAGAGTTTGGTCACCAATTACATATGCTCTTCAGTGAATTATTTATGTTGTTTATTACTGTTTCTTTTCAGTATCATAACACTATTTCCTCAATGAGGCTCAGATAGTAAAATAGTTTTAATTTGAAATAAAAACATAATTACAAAATTGCTAATTATTACCCCAGGCTTAGTATCTGAACTACTGTTACAGCATGGAATTTATTACTGCTGTGTATCAGGTAATTGGCAGAGGCTGACATTTGGAGAAGGGAGTTACAAACAGAAATATATTACATTATGTGGACTTTATCTTATTTAGAATACAAAATGTGTTTACAAGGCTCTCCTAGTCAATATTACCAGTTAAATATGACTGTGTTTATGGTTTTCTGGTAGTACATGTCTATTGCTAGTTGTTTTCAAAGAGTGAATTAAGAGTTCCGTTTTGTATAACAGACTTCATTTTTTCTAGTATTTTTGAAGTTTTAATGATGTCAGGATGAAGGCTGTATTTTTTATTACTATGGGGTTTTTATTACAGGCTTCATGTTTCAGCCATTCAGGCAAAAATTCAGATGCAACTATGTATTTGTTTCTTTATTTATAAAATTATTTATACTCTTAAAAAATATCCTTGCTGCTTTTCTAAAGCTTTACTGAGTATTTTTGAGTTTGTTTTTTCACTTTAATTTTTAAAGAGAAACAACCAATTAGTTCCCCATTTGGTTTTAAAAGGGAATGGACGTTGCAGGCGCTGCCCTCCTGTTGGATTCTCACTTCTGATTATTTAATTTTTTTCTCATAATTTTGCCATTTTTCTAAAAACATTCCGATCACCCTGTGTTGCTGAGTCTCTGAAGACATGAAGCAAAGGCTGTGTGGTGGGATGCAACAGGCTGGTTCCTCTCTCCGAGCTCTGCAGAGACCAGTGCTAAAGGTTTTTGGGCTGTGTGCCCCACCATGTTGGACCCCTAAGAAGGGACTCTGTCTCCAACCCTTAAGCAAGCTTTAGGTAGTGGGGAAAAATGTGTTTTTCCGATGGCCTTGTCAGGTCCTGCTGGAGGCAGGAAAGCCTCAGATGAAGTTAGCTTCTTCTTTTAAATCAAATCTGTCATGTTTTTAGGTAGTCTTCCATTTTGGTCCTCAAAATCCTCTACTGCATCTCCTTTACTGTAATGTTTGTACACCAGAATTGGCTTATGCTTCTTCTCTAATAGCATCCCCATGAATAGTTGGTTTGGGGATCTTCCCCCTGTGTGGACATGGGTTTAAACATCTGTCTTTTGTGAGATAAAAATCCAGCCGAAAAACATCAGTACTCTGTTTGCAACCTCTCTTTTCACATGACTCTGCCTGCAGAAGACCAGCTGTGGATTTCTAACTCTGTTTCAGCGGTCAGCTGGTGACAGCTCATACGAATTTTAGGCAGCTTTCCAAGCAGCAGCTTGCTGATGAGGACTCGCCAGCATCTGTGCCACTGTGGGCAGATCTGGGATGAGAGCCACCTGACTCACTAATGACAGCTTTCATGCACCCCATGTCTGGACAGGGATAGAAATTGAGGTGAAAGATCAGCAGCAGCCTGACTGTCCAGTCTCCTGCAATGAAGGCTGACTTTGGACTTCATCTCCAGGGTGTATCTAGGCAGTGGGGCCACTCTGTTCAGTAAGGGCTTTCTCCAGAAAAAGAGATGGCTTTCAAAAGTCTGCAGTGTGGTGTGAATCTGCATGGTTCCTGGGTAAAGATATAACTCATTCCTGTGTAGAGTTTTGAATCTGTTACATTTTAAATTAGTTTTTCCATTGATAAGAATTTGTCTCTTTCTTGCTGTAGAAAGACAGCTTACACAGATAATATGAATCAAGGTTTCTTAAGGAAACCCAGTGTCTGCTTTCTCATACAGCTTAGTTACAGTGGCTCTTTTATTCTAGTTCAGTGCTTTTTTTTCTTACTCCTGTTGCTTCATGCATTTTATATCAGAAATGTCTAACAGTATAGCCTTTCAGGGGATCATGGTTTGCTCTAATACATGTGATAGGTAAACCAACCCCAGTACAAAAGGATACATTCTTTTTGTGAATCATGCTCTAAAGTTCTGTAGCAAGTCATCATTCCCATATTATCAGAGCAATGATACTTTCAAACCCAGAAGCTTTATAAGCAATCATGAGGTTCTGGTTCATCAACCGTTCATCAACAAATGCATAAAGAAAGGCATGGAAAAGGCCAAGAGATGCCAAGTAAAACTTCGTCTCCTGGGGATGACTTGGAAGAAATCAGAGAAAAGTTCCTGATCACTGTAAATCATTTGCCACTGAGAAAGCAGACCAGAAGGAACCATTTCCATGTAATTTTTTACCTCTAAAACCTTGCAGACATAAGAGGAATTCTCACTTTTAAATTAAGAAGTCCAATGTGATCAGTTTGATTTCCTACTGGATTTGTTTCATGCACATTGGTTTATGTCATATCAACAGAATTGGATTGATGCAGAGCTTTGCATAACAAACATGAGGAATGGTATTTCAGTATGGGCACATGCCATCTGTTGCTTTCCTGTTCAGCCATGCTTGTCAGATGGTCTGAGGCCAGTCTCTCTGTGTGAGGAGTACCTGCACACCAAAATGTGCCTCTTGCACACAGACATATATCATAGTCATTTTGTGTGGAAATGCAGCCCTTTGAAAGTCCTGAGCTACGTTAATTGAAAAAACACCGAAATTTAATTCCTGTTCTATTTCCAAGCATATGCAAACATATTTTGGTTTATTTATTTTTGTTAATGGATATTGTTCAAAGTAAATTAGTATTACATCCGGGTGATATTTTCTCATCTGAATGCTCCCAGATATTTTACATTATTTCCTTCCAACTGTTTGTTCACATACAAGATCATTTCTTCTTTTCTAACTAAGTGTTGCAGGGATCTTTTTGGTTTAGGTCTCTGGATTAACAATTTTTCTGCTGTGAGTTTTGTCTGCTTTTACTTGAAAGTAAATCTTTGTTAGGTTTTTCTGGTGCTGCATGTCATGACAATAATAAATAGCAGTAAGCTGGTTCCTCTTTGTATTTGGTTGATTAGTTTGAAATTAGTAGTTTAATGCAGCCATGGCATAACACTTTCCTGACTGGATATATGAATAGCTGCATATGCATACGTGTGTATGTATAGCAAGGACAGAAGCCGTGCCCACCGTAAGTGAGGAGAATAACAATTCATGTCCTAGCAGTGTTGAAGTATGGCTGTTTAATTCTGTAAATGGTATGAACCTAAACTGATCTGAAGCTTTGCCTCTGTGCATAATAAAGACTTACTATTTTGCTATCCTGGCATGCATTACCCAATATGTAAGTTCTAGGAATGCTGGCATTATTGTGATATTTTGAAGTTTTCTGAACCGGTTATTTAAACTTATCCAAAGGTATCTGGAGTTACAGGTATCGCCACACATACTTCAGTGTATGTTTAAATATTTGATCACATTACTTCTCTGTAAGAGAGACTTGTAGAAAGTGGTTTGTGTTTAATTTCCTTTTATGTGCTTGAAAAGAGTGCAGTTGAGTTGTTCAGTTGGAAAACAAAGCAAGGTTGAACGTGAATGTCCTTTAAAACATGTAAGACCTTGGAGTCAGGAACTGCCTATTTAAATGCAGTAGAGGATACAACAGGGGACATTTAGAAGCAGGTGTTTAGAATATCTGGGAACTTCTGGAACTGAATATAGGAATGTTGCTGACTTCAGATACTGGGCCACAGGTGAGACTCTTTACTGAATTAATTTGGAACTTTATTCTCTAGTATTTCCTCTCCAGAATTTGCTTAGATTATTCATTGAGTGGTAAATCAGTAATTTAAGAACTTTTAAGTGATTCGGAGGAAGAAATAGTCTGGTTTGTGCCATGAAGTGTAAGAGTTATTTTAAGTTATCATGCTCTTTGTGTGTCTGTTTGTATGTATGTGCATAAATGTGGGTAGCAGAAATGAGAGAGATTCAGAAATAAGCAACCGTGATAAAACACCTAGAAAGAGGCTTGAAGGTTAGAGTAATAAGGAAATTTTAATTCCAAAAAGAGATTAAGAGCAGCAATATAACAATAGGTTGTTATCTGTTGCCTGCTGAAGGAGTTTTGAGGACTGTCTTTGAAGGTAAGAAACAAGCTGCTGGACTAGATGAAACACTGGTCATTGGTTTTCTCTCTGTAGCTCAGTTCACTGTGCTGCAGTCAGACATCATCATCTCTGCACAAGTGCTTGTGGAAACATCAGTCCAGGAGGTTGCTTGTTTCTTTCTACAGCTTGATGGTCCTTGGAGTAGACCATAGCAGCTGGTTAATAGCATGTACCACAATAACACAAACAAAGCAGTTTAGCTGGGATATTTAGAAGAGCACTGTCTCCCTTCCCAGCCTCTGGAAAGCATATACCCAGTGTAAGGTAACTGCCTCTGCTGGGGTACAGCTGGTTGGCACAGAAGTGGTGCCCCTGTCTTTTCAAAAAGGCAGGGCTTGCTTTCCATCAGTAACACCTCTTACATGCATCTATACTCCCAAGTGAATCTGGGAATGTCTCTAATTGCAGTATGAATTGATGGTGCGTTCTTAAGTTAGCAGGACGTTTGTCAGTAGTGCCACTGTTTCATTTCTACCTTGCCTTTGTGAATGAGTTTCTGATGGTTTCTTTTCTGTTGCATTATAAAACCAATTGAAAACAGTATGTTTGTTTGTGACAATGAGGGTGTGTGTGAAATGATCACTCAGTTCTCATGTTCTTGTTTAAGTTGTTCTCAAGTTCTCATGTTCTTGTTTTAGAACAAACAGTCTTCTAGATGTTGAAACTCAACCCGGTGTGGTTTGTTTGTTGGTGTGGAGGGGTTTCTGTTGTGGTAAGCTGGCTTTGATGAGCAGAAATACATGGTCATCAATACTGCTGCTGTGCATTGAGAAGGGAAGGTGCTGTGATGAAGAGGATAGGATACATCATAATTTTTAAATTTAACTTTCTATGCTGTGACTTAAGGTACTCAAAGCTAAATCTTACTAGAAGAGCTATCTGATGGTACTGGATAGTTGCCATATTATAACAGCTCTTCAGTAAGTAGTGCCATTTTTATCTCTCTTTATATGCCAAAATCAGGGTTTGTCACATTACTTTGAGCCTGAATAATTTAGTGTGTTTTTCTGCTGTTCATTTACACAAGAACTCTGCAACAGCAGAACCAGCTGTGCAGACTCATGGAAGAACTGTTTGTGTCTTTGTGTGATTCTTTTTACTTTTTCCTGTTCACAGCAGATATATGGAGTGATCATTCATTTCAGACAGACCCAGACTTACCACCTGGCTGGAAAAAAATCAATGACATTGCTGGGATCTACTACTGGCACATACCCACAGGAACAACTCAATGGCAGCGTCCTGTGTCCATCCCAACAGATCTCCAGGGCTCACGAGAAGGATCTCTGGGTTCCATTACTCCGTCTCCTACTCCAGAAACTGAGGTAACATACTGTGTCTTCTTGTGGGCTGCATACTGTAAAGAAAACTGAAATAACTTTTTGAACTTGCAGGTTTAACTCTTAGCTAAGCTGGCCTGATAATGTCCCAAAGTGTAGCTACTTTTTGCTAATGCATCGTAAGTATGTATTTTCTGTGTTCATTTTGTAATGGTTTTGCCTCGTAAAACACCCTAAACTTTGGGTGTGTAGGATGAAATCAAGCATGCCTCAGATAAATTTAGGCAGCCAGTGGCTGATGAATGAGTCACTGATGAATGTGAAACTTATGAAGTTCTGTAGCATATGCTGAAGCATTGCGGCATTATGTGGATACAGGATACATAAAACTTTTGTACATTATAGTAGTCTTTTGACTGAACTCTTTGTTGGCATCTACTTTCTTTTTGGTTCATTTGGTAGGAGTATCACAAAAAGACATATGAGTCTTCATATGAGACACTAGTTCCTTTACAGGGTGCTTTCTATTGAATAAACACGAAGTGTTCTCAAGTGTGAGTCTCTGTACATCCTGCCAGTACAAAATATCTATCAGTGTGTTGCAGTCAGTCTTTAACTAGAAACAGAAATGTGTGCACATATGTGCTGAAAGAGCAGTATGTGATACTTCCTTTTAAAATAATCCTTTCAGGCGCAATCCACAAGTTTGATTGGTGTCATGTAAATAGAAAAATAAAATCAATTATCAAAAAGAAGAGTATGCTTCAAAAAATGCAATCACTTTGTTTTAGTATTCTGGGGAGACTTCTGTGGAATTAAATAGTAATATAAAATAAATTTGGTGTTAAATAATTATTTTTCATATTAACTTTTCAGAAAAATGTCCACAGCTTTATGAAATCAAGGGAAGTCTTTGTACTGGCTTAGAGATTTTGATCGGACAATCCTTAGATGTTTGGTTTTTAATTCATTTAGATACAGCATTTCTTCTGTTCTTGATTTTATTCATATGTGCACCAAACTAACTTAAATGGAAGTTAAGAGGCGTTAAGGATATTCAAGTATGCATTACCATCTTGCCCTTGAAACTTTTATCTTGTATAGGCTCAAATATGTACAGTCTTGTTCATTATTTTAGGAGGATTGCTCCCACATGTTCAAAAATGCTATTCATATGGCTTGCAAACTTGACCACAGCATTTCAGTTACGGTTTACATCAGTCAAGCTCTCATGGAATGTACTGTGCACCAGGCATGCTGGAAGTTATTTCTGAGAGGATTCATGGAGAAAGAACTGTAACTGTTACCATTCCAGTACAAGAAAATAAGAAAAACTCTAGATATGTTGAATGTAAAATGCTGCACATGTTTCCAGTATAAATGCCTGTAATGTACACATGAGGGATATAACTTTACCATTATTATTTTTCTTAGTCTAAAATGTGGAGAATGGGACTTTAATTAGTAAGTTATAGATGCTTTTCACAAGACCCCAGAAATAAGGATGGTTTGTAAACTGCAGAGGAAAAATATGTGTTTTCATTTCAAATATTTTTTTACTTCTGTTTAAAATGCCTTTACAATTAAAAATTCAGACCTGCTGGTAATGTATCAGATGTAGTAATGATCATTAGTTCTCAGCAGCATCATGGAGAATACAAAATGTGTGAGTTGGTTAGAGCATGGTGCTAGTAACAACACCAAGGTTATGGGTTCAATCCCTGTATGGGCCATTCACTTAAAAGTAGGTCTCGATGATCCTTGTGGGTCCCTTCCAACTCAGAATATGCTGTGATTCTGTGAAACAGATTTTAATACAGTATAGATGATAAAATAAAACATGTATGTGAATACATAGTATGTTCATCTAGGTTTTCATGTGGCAGTTCTAATTCAGCAAGGAATTTGTTCCAGCAAAGATTTATGCATAAACAGTTCTGTGGCAGCATCAAGACCATATACTGTGGCATAAAAAATTATATGGAAAATATGATTATTTTTATGGTAGGTATAGGCAAAGGCATTTGGGGTTTTTTTAAGGCTTCTGCATTCATTGATAAGCATCTTACCATTATTGAAACAGTACTGGGTTTTTTCAGTGTTTACTAAGATAGAATTGCAATACAGTACCAGCAGACTTTACACTAACAGAGTTCAAAAGAAGAGCATGAATTGAGCTCTGGACTTTGTCCCCTGCCAAACACAGAAACTACTACAAAGAAAAGGCACAGCTGGAGTTATAACGGGAACTGTTAGGACGAGTCTTGCATTTCTTGAAACCACAGGTGTTGAGCTTTTTTACAAGGGAACTGGAAGAAGAATCCTTTGCGATTCAGCTGGTTCCAAGCAGAACCCTAGTACAAAGTAGTAAGAGGAAAATAAGTCACAGTGTGTTTTTAAGAGATAGGGATAGGTAATGAAATAATTTTGACAATATCAGCTGCCATGAATTTTCGGGGTTTTGTCTCTCTCTGCAAGTGGTACATGCCAGCACTGAATCATCTCCAGGTCACTTGAAGGTGATATTTGTTTCAATTCCTGTTCGCTGCTGCACTGCAGCCTAGCCCAGGTGCTCCTCCTCTCCCTCCCTGTGAAGGATTAATACAGGTGTCTGTGATATGGTCAATCTGACACTTCACAAAAGATGTGGAATTTGATCTAAAATAGGGGCTCCCGACTACCTTTATCCCAGTACTATCACTGGCTGCACCAGCTGTGGTGGAGAGCTTCTACCTCGAAGTTGAATCCACATGTGAGCTATGTACTGCCAGTTCTCTCATTGCTGCTGGAAGCTTGTGCTCCAAGATAATCTTTTGGAGAGGGCTGGTTTAGCTCATTCCCCACATGCTGGAATTTGTATTGCTTTATTATGAAAAGGTTGGGGGGTATACAGGTTTTAGGCAGATGAAAGAGATTAATCTAGGATTGAAGAGTGGCATGGGTAGCATTTCATATCTGTCCCGATAGGCTTCTCTGAGTTCATAAAAATACTTTATCTAGGTCACATTTGGCTGTGAATCGTCATGTGCTAGTTGTGAGGTGAGTTTATTTGGGCTCTTTCAGCTTCTGAGTTTGTCAAATAAACATTTAGAAGCACTTTTTTTCCCCCAGAGTAACATCTTTTTACCCTTTGTCTTGTTTCCTCTTTTTTTCCCCTTCATTTCATTTTCTTGTGTCCCTGTCTCTTAAATGATGTAATATACAGAAGCTTTGCTTCATTTGTTAGAATGTGGCTCACAGCTGAAGGCAGTCCACAAAAAACAGATCAAGTCAGCCATTTTTATTTTGTAGCTTACTCTGGATATGTAGCATAAAGAAAAACAGTTATTACTGTTGAACAGAGAAACAAAAAAAAAAAAAGGGGGAGGAGTAATGATGCTGTAATGCATACTGATGGCAAAAAGCATTTTTAAAAAGGAAGAAAATGCAAAAATGTCTTACTTTTACACAGGCTGAAAGGCATTTTTTCTTTCACAATATAATCAGTAAATTTCAATCCAAAGCAATTATGGGTTTAGCATTATGCAAAAATCCTGCTGATTTAACAAAAATGCTAATAAATGCTAAAGAATAACCTGTAACATTCCTTCCCTTCCACCTCAGAGGCATGAAAATGTATTTTGGTTTTGCATAGCTGTTTAAATTTCACTTAGTTTTAGATTACTCTTTTCTCTTGTGTGTTGCCAAATCACTTCCTTTTTGAGTCCTTGTCTTTTGTAATGTTCTCTTCCAAATTTTAGAAAATTTACTGCCTCTTTTCCATTTCCTGTGCAGAGAAAAAGCTGTAGGGTTTAAGTTTCAATAAGAGTTTCTTTGAGATTGTGTCCGAGTTTGGCGAAAGTAGTTGTCTTTTAGCCTGACTCATCCCAGGCCTGGATCACCTCTTATGTTACCTACAGAAGTTTTTCTGTAGGTAACCGCTAATAATTAAAGAGAAGAGGCTTGGTAGGAAAAGCTAACAAATCAATTAATTCACAGGTGTGTTAGGGACAGCATACTCTGGGGAGCTGTCTGAGAATGCTTCTGAGGTGAGAAGTCCACCCTGCATATTAATGCATTGGGCCACATTAACCACTTCATCTGAGGGCTGAGCTGGACAGCCTGGGAGAACTCATCTTAAAAGGGGAAATAATTTCAGGAATTCTTGATTTGGTGCTCAACAATCAAATCTCCTGTCCCACCTGGCTTTTTTTCAGGACTGTAGGATTTGTTTCTTTGTGTGGTAGAGGAGAGAGGCAGCTCCAACATCAGCTGTTCCTCTCAGGATTTACAGAAAAGGCTGAACCTCAGGTTGTTGTGTAGTGCTAAATGCACTGCTACTTGCTTGATTATACCAAATTTTGAGAAATTTGAATAGAAAATGAGAGGGTAGGTGCTTTGTTTTGCTTTGGTTTGTTTTTTAAAAAAGCAGCTAGACTTCTGAAAACCACCTTTTCAGCAACAAATCTCTGCAGTCATTACTAATCCCCCTTCACTTCCTTCTCCTTTTCTGGTGCTTTCTCTCTAGAAATACTTGATTTTTACCTTGTATGTTTCTTATCCTTGTATATATTGTTGTATTTCAGTATTTCTAGTTCCAGTAGTGTTAGGGTCTTTTAACAAAAGTACCATTCAAATGGAAATCCTAATGTTTCCCCTTAATTGCTGTTTATCAAAGGCTGTAGCAGCTGTGGCCAACATTCATATTCAGATTCATTTTGCTTGCTTTTAAGATCATAGTTAAAGAGTAATTTCATTGTCTGTTCCTAATTTATATTAACTTTCCTTGTTTCAATCATTTGTTTTGGTAAGTAACTGTTAGAGGCATGTCTTCTCTCCCCTTTCCTCCAAATGCTATGGTATAGTGGAGTAAGTAGTTGAAGTTTGAGGTGATCTGTTCCCTAACCCATCCTGTAAATATCAATGCTAACAACAGTGTCTTGTGTTTTTTTTTTCTTTTTCTTTTTTTTTTTTTATCAATGTGCTTCTTCCTGTGTGAATAATTATGTGTCTAGAAACAGCCATGGAGTGATTTTGCTGTACTGAATGGGGGAAAGATTAATAGTGACATTTGGAAGGCAAGTATATTGTCAGATTTTAGAACCTTTAATACTATTACCTTTGGTTTTTGCATGGCAGTGGCTGGTTTTTTCCCCTTTTATTTTTCCATGAATGTCATTCATAACCTAGGCTAAAGTGAATGGGGGTACTGCTAGGATGTCTAGCTCACAAACATGCTACCTTTTCTATCTTTCCACTTGGAATGGATTCAGTCTAAACTAGCAGGGCAACTGCCATGATGTAACAAATAAGATGCCTGCACTGAATGAAATGCAGCTTGAGAAATATATGCATGCCTCTTTTCAACTGCAGCCAGAAATACTATCGCTTCTTTGCAGGGAGGATTTAATTTCCCTTTGAGATAAGAAATAACATGATGGTGTATTTAATACTATTTTAATAGTATTTATACTAATAGCACTGCCTCTGTCTCTAGGATCTGCATGCAGCCACTGTGAACCCAGACCCAAGTCTGAAAGAGTTTGAAGGAGCAACATTACGCTATGCCTCTTTGAAGCTCAGGTACAGTAACTCCAGAAGTCTCGGTGGAATGGCCAGCTCTTTTTTGTATTGTGCTGTAATTTTGATATGATTTTAAGACTGAGTTTGTCTTTTTTTTCCCCCCTCTAACAGAAATGGTCCTCAATCTGATGATGATGATTCCTGTAGCATCAACAGTGATCCAGAAGCCAAGGTCTGTAAGAAAATCTGCAATGGGATAACAATTAAAAATTTTGCAGTTTTGAGCATAAACTTGCAAGGTGCAGAATGGTTCCTAAGTTTTGAAATTAACTGTACCCCTCTTCTTGGTACAATGTAGATTCACCATGCACGACTAATTCCATCAAAGGAATTTGCAGATTTAAAGCTTTATACAGTTTTGTCAGGAAAATGTGACTTATTTTAAAATCATGGAGGCCAGGAAATTTGATTTTAGAACTCAGTATTCTATTGTCCAACTGTAATAACTGTCCTCTTGCACAACTAAGTGAGTCTTCTGTTTTGAGTGAGAAAGGGCTCTGTTGCTTGTCATGGCTGGATAGCTTCCTGGGGCATTCAGTGACAGAATTTGCTCTTTTAATTTCAAGTTTATTCCTTTCAAGACAAGATTTCCTTCATTATGTGTCTGCTTCTGCTTGCACCTAGTAACCAGGAAGTTACTTTTTAGAACAAGAAACTTTGTATTTTAGAAGAGAAAATTCAACCTACTTTGAGAATGCAATTCATAAAGAAAAATTAGATCATTATGTGACCAAGCACCATAATTAGATCAGAGCCTTTACTGTTGTAATCTAAGGGTTTTGAGGAGAAAAAAAGCAGCAGAAGGTTTTGAATGCTTGCATATATATATCAAGACAAGATTTGTCTTGTTGGTAGTTCTGCCTTGTGCTTGCATCCGTTTTTAAGGATGTATGTGAATCTCTGTAATTGGAAATCCAGGTAATTTAAATAAGTGTTTTGGTTGTGCCATACAGCTGCAGTGACTGACAGGATCAGAAGCTACTTATTTGCAGGAAGACAGTATGTAACAGAGTTAATAATTATAATAGCATTAATGATATATTTTAAGAGAGAAAACAGACTGATCAGGGCACATAATTTTCTTTGTCATCTTGATTATTTGGCTTGTGATGTTTAAATCAGATGTATATAAATGTGTTTTGCTTGGCAGGCTGGTAGTTAAAAAGGCAAGGGCTTCAGCTGGGCTTATTAAACAATGGAAAGCACTAAATTCTGACTCTGGTAAATGGAGTTAGAGGAGTGATGAGCATTCGGTACCAGTCCTCAGAACCATAGTTCCATTCATAATAAGCCTTAGGGTATGAGAAAGATTATGGGGAGGCAGTATTTTAATATGTCTATGATTCTTTACCAGCTGATTTACACTGAGTATTTTTGGAGCCCCTTCTGCATGGAGGACCGTGGCAGTAGTTTTGTGAACAAATAGCTTGTGTCAT
This sequence comes from Pachyramphus minor, assembly GCA_013397135.1. Classification (NCBI taxonomy): domain Eukaryota; kingdom Metazoa; phylum Chordata; class Aves; order Passeriformes; family Tyrannidae; genus Pachyramphus; species Pachyramphus minor. Next base: position 62,131 of record VYXB01002306.1, read on the forward strand.
CATCTTCCTTTTCTCTCTGGCTTGCTGTTTAAACTTCAGTTTTTATGCAACAGATACCTATCTGATGTCTGTGAAATGGATCAGCACCAAAAGTTTGTCCTCTTTTGTCTATCACAGCTGGTTTTGTTTCTCTGGTTTAGGCAAGACCAAGCTGATAATGCTTAAATGGGTAATCAAAACTGAGCACTGAAACAGTCATAGAAGTGACTGAGAGAAGCAAGACAAGAAATAGAGGAGAAACTATACATGGTTTTGGCTTTTTTAAAATCACTTGAGTCAAAGCACCTTACCTGCTTTCTGCCTGATGTGGGTGTTATGCATGGGCAGTAGCTGACCATCTAGCTGTGGTCCTGCAGGTGAAGCTCAGCAGCACTGATGTTGCTGTGCAGTAGGAGAAGCTGAGGGCAGAGCTGTTTATTGCATCTGCCTCTGGCATGGCCATTTCTCACAGGGACAGGAAGTGGTCCAGAAACAGCATGGAAAATCTTCATTTATGGAAAATGCTCTGGGATCTTTAATTGTCACGTGGGTGGGAAGGGAGTGGGGTAGGTTGATTCCTTGCTAGTCCCATTTTGCCCCAAATATTGAGAGACTGAAAGAATTCATAGGATTTGAAACTGATGATTTGGAAAAATCAGATTTTTTTTCTTTTTTAGCCCTTTAATCTTTCCCCTGCCATATTAGGTACCTTAACTTGCCTTTGATTGAAGCTTGCTTATGTGTGGTAGCAAGCACACATTTTTCTTCATTTCAGCATAGGAGAAAAAAGCTTTTTTTTCAACTCATTAAACTATCTAGTGGGAGAATTTGTTAAATTGAGCCTTGTTAGAGATGTGTTAGAGATCTAAAATCTATTTAAACTGATTCATTACATTGGCCGATAATTTTTTTTTGGCGGGGGGGGTTAAAAAAATTTCTCTATGGCGGAGTAATGCTGTATTTCAGCAAAGGGAACCATGCCACCTTGTGGAAAGCTGTAGTAGTTGTCTTCACCCAGACTGTCAACTTCTGCAAAGATAGTAGCACTGCAAAAGCATCAGCATGGGAAAAGCATGTCATATAACTCATCTAATTCTTGTAAGAAAAGTGATTTATACAGCAACACAGTTAAGCATTCAAAATTCTCAGTAAAGAACAAATGTTCCTCTAGACACCATGTGTTTAAGATGCAGTTCATAGTTTCATATCCTGGGCATCTGATCAGGTTGTCTGCACAAGGTCATAAAGGAGAAACGGAAAGAGGAGAATTATTACATCCAGCTTCTTGATTTCAGTAATTCATTTTGATAGGAATTTCTTGGAAGAGATGGCTCATTGCACTTGACAAGGATCCTAATTCTGCATGTAAAACGTGCACAACTAGAACTGAGTTTTGAATTGGTACTTCCCAGGAGACAGATCGTAACCTTCCTAGTTAATTTATAGAGCAATATGTGCCTTTCTAATTGAGTTTCAAGGCAGGTAAGAAGATGCTTTTACCAATCCCGGACTGTAAATTCCTCTGTGTTGTCTTTTTTTTCATTGTTGTAAAATACAATGGCTGTGTGTAAAAGTATAGGAAGGTGCTAAATTTTTTCCTCATGATCATGTATAGAAACTGAACCTCCTGGGAAACCTGTCACTGTCCCTAGGAATGGGATGAAAACTGCAAAGCCTGTGTGACTCATTTTTCTGAAGCCTTTTCAGAATTGGCCTGTTTGACCTGATTTAGGCATTCTCTTTATGTTAAGCATGGATTTTTGAATTCCATGACCTCGTTAGCCTGTTCAGCAAAGTTTTGCTTTTCCAGCCTCACCATATAGTTTCAGCTATGTGCCAATGTCTAAGGAGGGGAACAATGTATTTACACCTGTGGGAATAGTAAGCATTTGCACCAAAAGTCTGTTTTCTACTTCAGAAACCAATAAATGCTCAGGATCTCAAAGGAAGAGAAGGAGACTATTTCCAAGAGGGATAGTGTCAGGAGATGCTGATACCAGGCAATTTAATTCAGAGATTCATCTGTAGGTGGATGAAAACACAGATGAGACATAGAAAGTGAGTTGGTGATGAACTCCAATGGACTACCTGAGCCTTAAGGTTGGACTTTTTGGAGTAATGTGAGGGATGTTTTTGACAAGCCAACTTGTGACTGTTATGACGTGGCCCATAAATAGCACTATCGAAATAATTTTACAATTATGTGCCCCCCAAGGATGTAATATCCATAACTGCTTTTCTTGCTACATGGGCAGGTAAATGTGTTTTGGAGGCATTCTACATTTGCTTCTTTCTGGTCTTTTCCAGAAGTGAATATCCTGTCTAGATACAGGATCACTTGTAAATTATCAGCTTGGGGATGGACGTGAATCTCATTTCTGATGCAAATGAAGACTTAACCAGAGAGGAGTTTTTTCCATGTCTAGTAATTCCACGAAAGGATTCTTTTCACAGTGAACTTCATAATTTTCTCTCAGAGTCAGAGTAGCTTCTGAAATTGTTGGTGCAAACAGGGAGTATTCAGCATTTCCAGGCAGTTTCACCGTCAACCTCAGGCTGCATGTAGTCTTCTCATGAGCATATAAAATGCTGAAGAAAGCCTCAATTCAACTAATGGACTCAAGTCAATTAATTAAATCTGAGGAGGTTATTCCTTCTTAAGTCTCTTTACAAAAGTAGTATATGTATAAAAGAGAAATAGGTATCTTCAACATTTTTTCTTCTGAAATGTTATTTCTGCTTGGATTTTGGAATAGGAATCTGTGTCTTTCAAAAACAATCTTTGATTTTCATTCCCTAGGAAATGCGGCTAAAAGAAATCTTGAACCCATTCATTTACTCTTATAGGGAACCAAAATATATAATCGCATGTATTAATTACAAGTTTCTCCTTAAGCATTTTAGGCAGGGTAGTTCTGCCTTGACTAGTCTTAACTGACAAACTGATTCAAGTATTACCTTCCTTTGATGGTCAAAAGCCTTTTAACTAACCTTTTTAGGCCATTTTTTATCCTCTTGTTCTGTGTTTAGCCATCTACTAATGCAGGCCATTATGTTTCTTTTTCAGCTTAGTTTTATTAAATTTAACAAGCCAAGTGCTTTTAATTAGTCTTAGTGAGGCTAGAAGGGTTGCTGTCTCCTTACAAGTCCCTGTTTCCCTGATTCTTGTGTTTTCTGTCTTAATTTTTAACCATGGGCAATCAGATTTGTTGCTTTGGGTGGCATTTTTCCAGGGTAGCGTAAGGTTTTTCCAGACTAGTTTGTAGGATAGCTTAAAAATGTCCTTATTCCCTTTTTAAAAGTTCTTGGCCATGATTGCTTTTGCTTTTTCAGCTCCTGATTAGATAATCATTGTGTTGCCATCTAAGCCATAATTATAACCAGTGTTTATAGGAGTGAGAGGAAGAAAAGTTCTGATCTTCAGCTCAATAATTTGAATAGTACCTTGGTCAGGAGGGAGTAGTTGGTTGTTTTGTTTTGTTTCTTTCAAAGAATTTTATTGCCAGTAGATGAAAGTTTCTTGTGAATAGCAAATTTTTGTATTTTGGGGATTTGCCTAAACAGTGTGTATATAGTTCTTTTTAACAGTAAACTACTGCTGATAGTAAACTAAAGATTCTCTTCAAAGATAATGATTTTTGCATTGATGAAGTGCTATAGAAATGATTTCACAAAATGCAGGAAAGCTGATTATGCTTAGATATCATGAATTTTCCTTAAATTATGTTCTTAAGTATTTTAAAATAACTACAGAGTAAGAGTTAAGTAGTTTTAAAAAATTGTTACCTCTTGGTATTGACTTATCTTTGGCTTTCAGAGGGAAAAATGAAACCTTGGGAATAAGAGCTTGAAAAAAAAATGAACCGAAACCAAAATAAGCACTGTCATGGAGCTTGATGTTAGGGATTTCTTGTTTCTTTCAAAGTCTAAAAGGTCTGGTTAGTTCCTTTCCCCTCTCAGCAACCTGATAGTCATTTTAGTAGCTTTCAAAAGTAGGAGTCAAAACACATATCTTCTGTTTGAAACATCCAGTGAATAATCAGGAAGAGATCAGTCTTGATAATTACTACAATACAGCAAAAGTTTTTCCAGCATTCCATCCTTGCAGCTTCTGGGTAGCAATGGTGAGTGATGGGGATGGCTATTTCTAAACTGTTTGTTTCTGAGTTTGGTTTTTTGCCATTTTCAGCATTAAGACACCCTCCCAGCTATAGAGATGCTGCATGTGAGTGGTGCAGGTGCTTGATAATGTTCTGCTTCAAAAGCAGTTTTAGAAATAGCCAACTAAAGCACTAAAATACATATCCTTGACAATTTTTTTTTTGTCTTTTTCATTTTGTGCACTAGACCTTTCGGAGAGTGTGTTTGCTCATTCTTTATCTCTCTGTGATTGATTAAGTGCTAATGTTGTGATGTGATGTACATCATCTTCCAGATTTCCATCTAGAGGATATTTGCTTCTGCCTTGTTCCAAAATGGAGTCTAGTTTAATCAAATATGAAGATAAGTCCAGGGCAGAGGAATTTGTAGTGTTTTCCCAAATCTCAGCTATTTACTTTGTTAATGGCATACAGAGTTACAGTATGTTTGTTATATTATATGTAAAATATAAATATGCGGGATAATGTAGCTTAATTTCTTGAACCATTCCAGATTATAATTAGATCCTGCGAAATGTTGCAAGTCTTTCTCTTCTAGAAATCCCATAAGTCTCTGGGATCTGATAGATGTGAACCTAATGTACAGGATCAGGACATGAGTGACTAAAGAGTAGGAGGGATGGAGAACAGAGATTTTACTTTTAGTCTTCCTTAAAAAAATATATCACAAAGCCATTGCTTACGTGAAAGAGAACAGAAACTGCTTTAAAATTTAAATTTAAAATTTACTGTTAGTTTCCAGGTTTGTAATGCAAGACTCAAGTCTTGAATTTGGAGGCATTATCAGGATTTGCTTTATTAAAATATACTGTACAAAAGGTTTGCACTGGGCTGCCAGATTTCTACATGACTGGGAAAAGAGATGACAAAATACAGGAACCACTTTTGTTTCAAATTAAAACAAAGTATCTTCTTGGCTTTTGAAGTTCCAGTATTGACAATGACTTCGTCTGCCACGGGTCTGTTGGACAGGAATTATTGTTGGGGTAGTAAAAACATAGACTTCAACTGGATTACAGGAGGATGAGTGGGGCAGATGGGAGCTGTGTGGGTCACGTTTTTCCCTTGGAGTAATTGCTACCTTATGAGTGCCATGAATGGCCAGGTTGTGTGGGCAGTTTAGGTGCGCACCAGTGTCCACTCTCCTTGTGGAGAGGCAGCTTCCCTGGCTGCCAGCTGGGTGAGGCGGCGCTGGAGCCAGCGTGCCCTGCCTCTGAAATCCCAACTGTGTGACACTGACTGTGCTGCTGTGGCCTCTGAGTAATGGCAAACCTTTTCTGAGGTGTAACAATGCTCTTACAATTGTATCTTCTCTACCAGGAGGTGCTGGCCAAGTTTCTTGGCTGGAGTCTGTGTATAGCATCTTGCTCTATACAACCATTTAACAAACTGTGGTGGTTCAGTAGAACACAAGAACACAGGGGTTTTGTTGGTTTTCTTTTTTAAATTGGATGTCACTGCTGCTCTAAGCAAATTCTTTTCTTGGAAGAATTTTCTCTAATATTTTAATGTTTCTTATTTTTAATTGGTTTTAATCACAATTTATTCACTGTTTTATGGTGCAACACAGTAAACTCTCTATGAGCCAGCAGTACTTTGTGTGTGATTGAAGAAGGAGCCTTCAGGAACAGACAGAAACTGAGAGAAAAAGCATTGTTGTTCATACTCATGTGCCACAGGCAAAAAGCTCTTGTTGCCATCCAGCAGACTGATGGATTCAGTGAGCAAGCAGCTCCCAATTTAGTGCAGGCTGGGCTGATGTTGCTGGCAGACCTCCCTGTCAGCTCCTCAGCATCTTTGCTAATACAGTGCAGAGGGAATCACAGCTTGCAGCCCTTCATCCTCCCCACTTGAGACTGACCATTTCACCTCAAAAAGAATATATAGCCTATGTCAGCTTCAGCCTTAGAATGGCCTGTTGATTGTGAATTTCTCTTGAAAGTCTGTTCAGCATCTTGCAACAAGATGAACTGACAGATATTTTTGTATTTCTCTTCAATTATTTACATTAGCTTGCCAGTTTAGTGCAGCTCAGGGAAAGAGCTTGTTCTAGTTTGCAATGTTACAATGTTTACCATCATTTCATTGCATAGATTTTTAATGGAAAAAGTGTAGAGTGTATATTTTTGTGTATATATAAATATATATGTATTTCTTTATGTTATATATTGCACATACACATTTTGAAACCAGCATGATAGAAACTTGGTAGGTTGTTTGTCCATTGGGGACTTGCTGGAAAGTACATTTATGGAGGAAGTTAATTTAAAAATCAATTAAAATGAAACATTGTGTTGAATGACAGAGCAATATTTAGATAGCTCTAGCCTGCATGTATATTTATTTTGTTATATTACTTCTAAATTTCACTTTAAAAAGTGAGAAGTTTTCATTGTCAAAATTTCCTGCATTTCATTGAAGAGAAGAGGGAGTGGGAGATAAATATTATCTCTGAAGAGATTTAAAAGCATAAGATATGCTGTACATCGTAGTGCCATGTTGCTCTTACACAAGTTTGCATTATTCCATATGCTTGAAGATGATGACTCCATGGTGCTGCAGGGAGGCATCATGACACTAAGTGGGTCCACAAATATGGGAGGCCCACCGTGGTTCAAGATTTCTGGACTGTGGATTAGTGCTTATTTGAGTTTTTTTGAAGAGTGGGAATTGATCAATGGTGGTTTAACTTTATTGACTTTGGTTCCTGTTTTAAACATAATTTCTGCAGAAAACAAATTGCTTGTTGCTTCTAAAGGGACGTGAAAGGCTGACTTTAGTGAAGCTGGAAGTTTTTCTCTGTTGATTCAGTTAAGGTCAAGAGTTCACTTAAAGGTTGGGAGCTTTTTAGGGGGCTTTCTTTGTTTGTTCAGGGGTTTTGTTGTTTGGTTTTTTTTAAATTGGATGTCACACATATTCCCATTAAAATTATACACCATAGTACTAAATAGAGTACTGCTGGCTGCATTAGAACCACTTATATCTATCAGCCTGAAGAAGAGTCCACATCAGGAAAATACGGCTTTTAAGGTTAAAGTTAAGAAGTGCTTTAAGGAGATGAAGGCCCATGTTCTTTTCTGCCTTCTAAACTCCTGCAGAGCTTGTCTTTGCTCACAAAGCATATGTGTGTTTGTTTGGGGTCGTTTGTTGCAGATTAGTGAAATCTGCTTGAGCCATCCTAACAGTTCAGTTACTCTGCAAAATAGACCCTAATTTGAACATCCTGGATTAGTTTCTAGTGAAAAATAGGACTGCCTTGTCTTCACTGAGGAGGGAAGTTTTTTATTTCACTGTACTAAAATTAAACTCAAAACACCCTTGGCTCAAAGCAAAGTCCATAAACCCATCCCTTTAGGATGTGAAGTTGAGATATCTGCAAAGTATCTTAAATCAAAACCTGGTTTTTAATGAGAAGGCTAAAGAAAAGTTCTTTCAGAACTACAGAGGGTGTTAGTATAGAATAGTAGTGTCCATTCCATTTTTTGTTCAAATTACTAGATTTTAATTTGATTCAGAAATATAATAATGAGTAAGAAATTAGGATTCAAAAAATCTTGAACCAGCACAGTGCTCCTGCAACATTTCCTTGTCTTGAAAGAGCAGTTTTGACCTCTGGCTGTAAGCCAGTGGGAACCACTGAGACAGAAGTATTAAGCTCAAAACAAAAGAGGGACCTTTGTCGTCCTACACATTGGAGTCTGTGAGTCTGTAAAAAATGAGACTGTAGTGGCTTGGAGAATGAGTAAGGGACTGTGAGAACAGAAAATTCAGTATTGACCTCCTCTAGAGAAGTAACTTCATAAAAAGGTAATTTTACAGTATTTGTAAGGCCCTCATATTTAATTCCACAGAAGTTTGGTTTATAATCATCTCCTGGAAATAGCATTTATTAGTGATTTCTGAATTCTGTTGTGACCTGAATATTTGTATGCTTATTTTTTTATTGCATGCACATTTTCAGCAATTGAAATAATACAAGATGAACTGCAACAGAAAGCTGGAAATGTTGAAAAGTTTTATTAGTATGTTTTTGATTTTTCATTTTGAGGTTTTTTGTAACGAAGAACTTTTATATGACAACTATCCGTGTTCCTCCGAGAAAATGGATGCACTGCATGTCAATTAAATGAAAGTGTTTGCTTGTTCATTGATTGCATAAGATCTCTTTATTCTTTTGTTACTCAGTCTAGCTTTGATCTTCTCCAATATTTTCATCTGGAATCAGTGTAATCTTTCTTGATGTGTAGCAGGCAAATATACTGAAACATACTTCTTCCTAAAAATAGAGTGGCTGTATGTTATGATGCTTGATCTTCCAAAGCATAAAATAATATGATAGTTTGTTTTATTTTAAAACTGTTGAGGAAAATGTAAGTAAAATTTGAAGATTATGTTGGCTGCATAATAAATGGTTAATTATGTGACCTACATGCTGCGTTCCAGGCACAAGCCTGCTCAGTGGTCTGTGATAAAGGCCTTATTAAATTCTGTAATGATTTAGGTATGTCTGCAGACAGATATAACCTTTGAAAAAGAAAAACATAAAATGAATCAAAGGGAAACTGCTCAAAATCAAGTCCTGTAGTCTCAGAAGTAGGGAAGAAATAAGTAGCACAGAAATAAAGCATCAGGGCAAACATACGCTTAATACATACTTTCACAGTGGCTGCCAACAGCTGTTTAATAAGAAAAGTAATCTGTTTGTGGTTTTGTAATGTACATTAGTTCATTCTCAAACTGATGTTCTATTAATTTTCTCCCTGTAATCGGGTCTTTTCTGCCCACATCCTTATGACCCATCCAGTTTCCAATATTACTCTGCCATCAGTCATGTGCAGTTGATCTTTTGTCCTCTGTTTAGCAAGGGATTGTATTTGCTTTGGTTTTCTTGATATTTTTATTTTCTTTGATGATACATGCTTAGCACTGCATGGGGCAACAGCTAGTGTGTACATTTACCTATGTGCAGAACTTTGTCATGGTTCTGCATTCCTGCCAAAGCTCCTCTCAGAGTTCTTTTTGGAAAAGCTGCTGCAGAGCAGAACCCTACCGTGTGGTGAAGGTTTTGCAATGCCAAAGAGCAAAAGTGTAATCTGTGGTTCATTCAGTTCTTCCATACTACAACTCCCGAGCTTTAGGTGATGCTTTGGATCAGAACTGCACTGCTAGAGACGCTTATGGCTCTTTACAGAGTTTGAACAACAGCATTTATGAGGTGGTTTGGTTACAAATCATTTACCCTGAAACATTGATTGGATTTGCAGCCATGCAAACATAGGTTCCCCAGAACTGTAAAACCGAGCAGCAATACCCTTGTTTTCATTTTTTTTCATCTGTCTTCTCATGGGATAGTGTGTGATAAGGTGGCCTTTTTTTCCTGGGTCTTTTCTCTGCACAGTGTCCAGGCAGGAAATGCAAAGTCCAGTCAAGATAAAAATACAAGGTTATTAACATTCCATGGTCTAAAAGACATTTTTCCATGCACTTCTGTCAGCCACACAGTGTTCACGGTAGTATCTTTGATCTTCCCAGTTTCAAACAGCAGTGATCCAAGCACAGTATACAATTCCTAAATGTTTTTTATCCTGTTGTGCTTATGAATTTTGTTTGGTTTTCTTCAAACCTGTGGGTTTTTTGCCAGCTCTTGAAAAGAGTCTGGGGGCAAGCAGACAGTCTGACTAGGCACAGAAAACTTTCTCTAACAGAGAAAAGAGATCAGGTAGTCTACTGTAAGCCAGTTTACTACCCACAGCATTGGGATTACTTTGAATTTACGGCAGGCCAATAATTATGACTTGCCAGTAATTATCTGTGGGCCTTGACTACAGGTGCATACCAAACTGGCATTACCAGGAATATTTGTTTTATTGAGCTCATAATCAAGAAGAGCTGTGCTCTGGTTTTCAGCTCAGCTTGGTTTGACTCTAATGTTAGTTCCAGGTTTGTGTTTATATGCTGGTGCTGAGTGGTGTGTATCACATTACTGAATCCACGTATTTTCTGGTTCTGAAATTTGAATGAAGGTCTGACATCACAGACCTTCATCACAGCCGAGTCACATCAGCATGTGTATTCAGTTAACCAGGAAATAGAAGGGTTTTAGTCTTTAGGTGTATTTTGAGCAAAAGAAAGTTTCATTTATGTATATACTCAAGTACACGTGTTGCCTTATCAGTGGGGTGTTGTCTCTCTGGGGTTGATTGAGAGGTTTTTCTTTGCAGTATTTAGGAAACTGGTTTGTTTTTATGACCCTGTTCTAAAGCATTTTGATAGGGTTATGGTAAAGGCTTCTTTTGAAATACACAAACAAAAATTTACCAGAAGCCAAGGAGTTTTCTCGGGTCTTCCTAGTTTGAAAGCACCAACAGGGAAGGGAAGTGGGGAAGGAAAGCCAAGCCCTTCGTATGGAGGGGAATATGTGGAGTGAACAAGAGTGTCCCATTCAGCTCACTGTACTGTTATGACAGTGGTCTGAAGAAATACAGTGGATGCCACTGCTGGAGATTTTTAAATAAAGTTTAAATATTTTTTAAATAAAAAGGGCCAGGAAAAATACATACCAAAACAGTTCACCATCTTTACTAATCAGAGATTTACCTGTTGTCAATTTGAAGGGATTGTCTTTTACCATTTTTGACCTTCTTAAGACACACACTGTTCAGTGCAAGAGTATATAGGTTGAATGGGTCTCTGAGCAACTTGGTCTAGTCAAAGGTGTTCCTGCCCACAGCAGGGAGACTGCAACTCCTATGATCTTTAACCCTTCCAACCCAACGTATTTGTGATTCTATATTCTTGTGTTCAGAAAGCAGCTAACAAATTGCAGATGTGGTTGAGATGCAAAGAGTAATGAGGAAACAGTATGCTTGTTGTATATATTAGTTTGTCACCTTTCTTATGATTTAGAAATGTTTCTCTGTGCTAGTATTCCACTATTCAATTTAATATTTAAATACTTGTAAAAAAACCCCCTTTCTTCTGGTACAGTAAAAACTGGTGGTTTTAAAGCTTGCAAAGATAAATATTTAATACCCCAGTGGGTATAGCAGCACTTTCAGCAAGATTCATGAGCATCTGATGTGCCAGAACCAATTCTGCAATCTTAAGATTAGACAACTGTAATAATTGCTAAAAAATTGATATTTTAATATCTTGTGTAGCCCTGAATTGAAGAGCACCCCAGAGTGGTGACCTCTCCTTTGTCTACTCTTTTGCCTTCTACTTCATGTCCATTTAGAACTGGGAGTCAGCACTTCCCTGAGTTTCCAGTGGAGCTGGGTCAGGAAGCAGTGTGGGAGATTTTGCATGTTGATTCCCTCCTTTGCAAAGAAAAAAATCCTCAAAAAAATCTGGAGGCATGAAAGGCTTTAATTTTTTACTCACTCACTGAAGGGTTTTACACAACTGCAGAGTGTATTTGCTGTCTGATGCTCAAGATGAGATGCATCATTAGTGATTCATTGGGGTAGGTGCCAGAGGTATGGGAAGGCTCTTAGGCTGGCTTTCCTGCATGGTGAAGTGAGCTTGGATGAGTGCAGTTGGGCAAAATGAAAGAAGGCTGAAGGAGTAGAGAAGTTTTAAAGGAAAGGAGGGAGAAACTCATTAATCTTTTTACCCACTGGTGAATATTATTCCTCCCTTAGTTTGCCAAAGTTGACATATTAGACATATTTAAAATACCTTGGTGTTTTGGGTAGCTTTTTTTTGAGGACAGTTGTTCCCAAATGGCACACTAGTGCTAGTGTGCAAGCTTGATCTACTCGCTGGCTTTACAGCATTTTTTAGAAGGTGGCAAATGAATATTCAGTGTTAGCTTTTGAACTCTGAAGCTGAGTTATTTGTTGCATCTCAAGAAGAAGGATTAATTGGTAACTCTAGCATGGACCTGTTGTTGCTGCTCCTGGGCTGCCTGCCCGTGTGGCAGGGTGCTGCTGGAGGCAGCAGTGCTCCCAGCAGTCGCCAGTGCTGCCTTCCTTCCTGCAGCTCCCAGGATCAGTCTGCTTTCCAGCTCTGTGGCACAAGGCAGCAGCACTGGACAATGAGTATTGGTCTACTACTGCTGAACCTTTAGGGACCATCTTAAGCATTTGGTGTGTCTATTAGGGAGGTAAAACAGTCAGTCTGTTGTGCCTGTTGCTGGCAGTGCCTTGCTGTTTGGGAGTGAGATTCCTGTAACATTCTCTGGAGGAAGTCTTGGTCTCATAGACAAACTCCTGTTGACTTAGTAGAAGGTCTGTATGTCTCTCACCACCTGAGAGCAAATGTGTGTGGGGAGGTTTTCTCAGAATTAAAGCTTTTTATTCTCTGTTCTAGTGGATGTAGGGTAGGGATGGTGCTATTCAATTTCTCCCATTTTGTTTTGTTTGCAAAAAGCACCATATGTGCAAAGTAATGTCTCATTGGCTTGTTCTGCCAACTGAGTGCTCTGGTTGGCTAAACATCTTTCTGCTAAAAAAAAAAAAAAAGTAAAATTAATGGGGTTTTTTAAAGGTAATTTTTATTTTCTTCTAGAAAAAGTCTGCTTTCCTCTTCTGATAGCATATCTTTTTCTTAATGCTTTGAATTTGTTGTTGTTTGCTACTTTAGTTAAACTTACTGTAGAAGTGATTGCTGTAATACACAAAAAAGAGTAATTTTCTTGTTAAAAGCCAGACAGTGAGTGGGTATATCACAAGAGACATAATCCACTAGTATTTTCTTTCTTTTCAATTAGAGCTCTAGATCCCAGCTAAAATTTCAGTTGTGCTCTCTATAGTTGTGCTTTTTCCTTTATTTTTCTGTGTCATACTATTTTCTGCTCCCTTATTTCCTTCTTTATATTAAACAAAAGTATTTTATTGAAAAGCATTACTGTTGCTTCCACAGATACTTCTCATAGCAAGTCATGCATTCTACTTTGTTCCTTTGGATGTTTTCACCTTGCAATTCACAAATTGTTTTCATTTACTTATCTTTGAGCATAAGCCCATCTATAAGGCCTTAATTTTGTTCCCCTCCTAGCTGGGGATCTTTAACCTTAACTGGCTAGTCTCTGTTGCATGACAGATATTTTCTGGTTTCTTTTCAGTGCTTTGCTGTGCGATCTCTGGGCTGGGTAGAAATGGCAGAAGAAGATCTAGCTCCTGGAAAAAGCAGTGTTGCTGTGAACAATTGCATCAGACAACTCTCTTACTGTAAAAATGACATCAGAGACACTGTTGGCATCTGGGGAGAGGTAAGAACAGGGTAAAGCTTTCCTCCTCTTGGAACATCCCTCTTGTGTCATAAAACATCTTGAAAGAACAACTTTGTAGGCAACTATGTCCATCCCAAAGTGTTTGGGATTTCCCTATCCCAGCTACCACTGCCAAAAAGTGTAAAAAAGTTCAAGGAAAATGTTGACCATTTTGTTCCAAACTGCTCAGGACACACTGCCACAAAGATCCTGCCTTCATGTTTACATCTGTGCTGGTACACACCTGTGCAATGACAATACTGGGAACACATCAGCCAAAATTCAGTGCAAGTCTTCCCCCTGACACGAAGTTTGAGAGTGATGCTTTAGAACAGCATTTTCAGAGGTTTCCCTGTGACAGAGATCTTTGAGGAAACTTAGGCTAGCATGACCTGTGCTTCTGAAATTTATGAAAAGATTGGGACTGATGTACAGATGGCTTATTTTAAGATGATTATTTTATCAGTATTCAGAAGGAAATTAATTGTATGTCATTAGTCTGTCTTCTAGTTCCTCTCCAGTAACTCTTGACTCTGTTCACCAGTGTCATCCAGTTTTGAAGGATGACAAATTTTCACACACTGAAGGAAAAACAGAGAACCCAGCTCTTTTTCTTGGTTTGCTGAAGGGTCAGTGCACCTTCATCAATTGAACCTTGCAAGCTCTGTGCTGCTTTCTGAACTGGCAGCAGAGACAGGATAACACTATGGGAACTCAAGGGGAAAACTGAAGGAAGCTTCAGGTTTTGTGGTGTGAAAAATAGGTGTGCTGGGGACAGATGAAGAAATGGAAGATATGGAGGGGTCAGTAAGTGAAACAAAAAAGGAAAAGTGGGATGTGCAGAGGACATAGGAGGCATGGTAAGACATCTTTGTTATTTGATTGTTCATGGAACAACTTAAACTTCAGCCAAATCTTATTCTCTACCTCTCTCCTGACGTGTTTTCAGGAGGGTTGCACGAGTGTGGATTTGCCACACAAGATCTGAATATATAAGTGATGAAATAGTGAATGTTGTAACTTCCATTTGTGTGATCTAAGAGAAATGGCACTGCCAAACAAAAAAGAAATTAAAAGAAAGACTTGTCTATTTAAGTAAACATTTTAGGAAAAATATTGTTCAATCTCCCAAGTTACTGTTGCAGTCTAAGGCTCAAGTCCAGTATCCTGGCTATAGCCATAGCAGTGCCAAGGTACTACAGAGAACAAGTACCTCTTTGAAAATTAAAATTATGTTTAAAGGAGCTCATTTATAGTGTCCTATCTATTTCAAGTCATTTCAGAAGGATTTTTCTATGTAAGAAATATATATTGTATATGTAAATGAACAAAATAACATAGGTTTCCCTTTTTTCTTACATCTGGATCAGTTTTATTTAGATAATTTAGCTAGACAGGCAGTCAGAGGTGTGTCAGTCATGGACTTTGGACTTACTGCTGATCCCAGGAGGGGGAAAACCCCAATGTCTTTACACGTGTGTAATCTCACCCATATTTCAGATGACAGAACTTTCGTCAACTTGAAATATGTTGTTTACTTTGATCACATGTGCTTTCTTTTAAGAGTTAATGTTCACATTTTTCCATATTTTTCTGTCTGTTCCATTGTTCTTTGTTGGAAAACCTTGCAGGTTTTAAGCAAAACTGGTGAAAAGTTTTGGTCCTCTTGAATGGATGTTTCAATTAAGACTGCTATTCATTAAAAAAGAAGACCAGCTTGACAAAACAATAGAGACACTGTGCTTGAATAGGTGGCTCCTGAAGTGCCAATTTCAAAAGAATTGATTACAACCAACCACATTTTTCTGCTTGCAGTGTAAGGGTTCAAGAGTGATTGGAAGAGGTGTGTTTAAGAGATGAATCTGAAAAAATAGTGCTGTGTCACTGATGTATCAGAAGGAGCAATTATAGCAGAAATCTATTATGAAGCTAGAACTGATGACTGCAGATAGAGGTTTTAAGATTTCCTAAAGATTTGCTTCAGCTAGAATGTAATGAAAGTGAAATTGGGGCTAGGACCATCCCCAAGTTTTCATGATTTAAAAAAACACAAAACAAAACACAAAAACTCCCATACCCTGGTTAAAATCTTGACCCTGCAGAAGCTTTGTTACTGGCTTTAATGTGGGATTTCTTGCCCTTTGCTCCTAAAAAAATTCCCTGTAACTTCTGAACTTCCACTGTTCTGTAAAATCTAAAAAGAAAAATGCTACTCATCTGTTTGTGTTGCTCTTTTGCCGTGCATTATATTTTTGTATGTTACAATATCACTTACATGAAAAAGATACGTTTTTGCCGTTGATCTGTATACCTCAGCCTGTAACACTTCCTGGAACTCTGTTGGGATTGAAGCCTCTCTTTCCTCTCTTTACTTTCTCTGCATGGCTCTTCCCTTTCCTCATCTCAAACCATCAGATCTCAGCAGCTCTTCAGCAGTCTGAGACATTAAAGCCTATGCTCAAGCCTCCCAGTCTGTATAAATGTCTTTTTTTGTCTGTATAATGTCTTTTTGCCCTATGCAGCGTTTTCATCTCTAAAATAGCTTTTGTGTAATAAGGCTACAAAAATTTGCAAAATATATTGTTTCTGGCTGTGGACAGGCTATCCCTTAAGCATTGCTAGGATAATTTCCTGTGACTTATGCCATTCTCCTTTTTTTTTCTTGCTAATTTGGATGCAGTTTCATTACTTTAATCCCAGTATAATTTGCATGATGAACATATTTTACCTTCTTGTAATAATTTCCTTCTGAAACAAATACCTAAGTAGAAAATGGATCCAAAAAACAATCTTTGTGACACTTGGCAGCATTCTTCACACAATTTATTTACTGCTTCTGACCTCCAAGCAAATTTCTCTTTTTCTTTGTGATGACTCTGTTTTCTCCTTGGTTTCCTTCATCATCCTGGTCTGTCTGGTGTCATCCTGTCTTTTGTGTTTTATTTCTCGTGTTTCTTTTTCTGTATGCCACTAGCAGCTCAATGCTGCTGGTTTGCTCCATTTTTGTGCATCACTGTCACAGCTACATGTGTTTCTGCTTCTCTAGGAGCAGCCTATAGGTACAGCCTTGCATCTCTGCCACAGCTGTGCTTTTTCCCATCAGGGAAAATATTCCTGTGTTGTCATCACATATAGCAGGTGTCCCCCACCTCTCCTGCATCCCTCTTGGCACTTGCACTGCCAGCTCTGTGTCACAGTTCCGCTTTGAATCACTGTTAGGAGATCTGGGGTTGGGAAGGAGGTGTTCAGTGCCTGCCCCATGCTGCCTAGCCTACAAACTGTGGCAGAAGGCCCTCCTAGCGTGACAGGAATGTTTCTTAGATAGACACAAAATTAGACATCATTGAGACTTGAGACACCAAGCAGGAAGAGGGTTTCTGTGTCACTGAGGTGAAGGGAAAGGTTGGTTTTGAAGCATTTGTCAGTAGAGCATCAGATCCTTTCCATTCTGTTAATTTATAGATTTTGACACAATAGAGAGTAAACAAATTACTCTACATTTAGCTGGTAGTTTCCACCTTCTTCTGATTGACAGGAGCTTGTCTTAACTCTCAACAATAGGTTCAGGATCACTTCTGTGGGATATCATGGCCTGCAGAATTGTGTACAGCCTCCAAGAAGAGAGGTAATACATATGATAGGAGAGGCAGTAGACCTATTGCAAATGCTAGCAAAAGGGGGAATATTAGCATTTGTGTATTAGCATCAAAAGGAAAATTGTCTCTAAATTTGTTTTCTGTAAGGGGAAAAAGCATATTCCTTCTTCTTACATGCCAGAAGAGTTAGGGAGAAATCCTGGCTCCAGAAGTCTGCAGTCACTAGGAGAATTCACATTCTGGTCTTAATGCTAGGTTTTCCCCTTTAATCATGCTTCAAAGAGTATTCTGTAAATCCTTTGACACATACAAATTGCTGTCCCTTCCCATAATCCATTGGTAAAGTTTATGGAAAAAAGCCCACTTTGAAAGAAGGAACTCTGCCTCATGGGTCCAGGTTTTGATATAAGCTTTTTCTGTTAAGACAGACTGTGACCTCTCATTTATTTGGAAGAATTTACTGAAGAAAATATATACACAGAATTTGTTGCAGAACTCAGTAGCTTGGGCTTGAATGAGTTGCATTTAAAATATATCAAAGATTTTTGTGATTGGGATTGTTTAAACCTATGGTAGAAAGAAAGCATCGTACATCTTTTTCACACTGGAAATATATGAACTAGTTTTCAACTGCTCTTGGAACAAACCAAAACTTTGAGTAAACTAAGAGGAAGCAAGTCTGAACAGCGCAGGCATAGTACCTTGAGCACAGTCAGTTTGAGAGGGGGGTGCACTGTGTAACTGTACTTTGTCTGGAGTTGCAGGGCAAAGACATGTACCTAATACTGGAAAATGACATGCTGAACCTCATTGACCCCATGGACCGCACAGTTCTGCACTCGCAGCCCATTGTGAGCATCAGAGTCTGGGGTGTGGGCCGTGACAATGGTCGGTAAGTCTTCGCTCTCCTTATTGCTCTTGACTTGGTGCTATTTTGGTCTGCTGATACAGAGTACATATAAATGTGTTCCGGGGCTATGGAAAGGTGGATAAATGCTTATTTTCTTGCTGGTGTTAATTTTTAAACTCTGCTTTTCATAGCATATCACTTACATGGTGCTTTGCTAAACCTGTATTGAACAAACCTTTCAGATTAATTCAGCCAGGAGCATAAAACTGCATATACAACATTGTTTTGTTTCAGATACATATAATACTTTTCAGTATAAAACCATGGTTTCAAATATGTCCTGCAGTATGTTTCTCCTGGCCATGTGAAATCATTTCCTCCTGCTTGTCCAAGTTAAATGTGCTACCTGTGCTCTGATTGTATGCATGTGTTGCCACTTCCTTGAGATATTTGATTTGATGGAGAAAAAAGTTGGATTGAGACAAAAATAATGGTTTTAAGCCATTACTATTACTTCTAGCACTTGATGGAAGAAAATCTCGAGGAGTGTTGCAGAAAACTAAGATTTGTCCGTGAAATGTGACTTGCTTGGGAGCTGAAGTTCTTCCTTTCTGTAGGGAACAACCAGGAGTGTGTGCTAAAGGCCTTGCTGCCCTGGAGGCAGTCTTTCCTTAGATTTCCTTCCTGACTGGTCTTCTTTTGGTAGCATCCTTCTTTGTCATGTAACATTGCTGTGGGAACAGGGTTGTGAAAGTGACTGACATGGAGCAGGACAGCAAGTTGTCTCCCTGTTCCACTTGGAATTTTGACCTAGTAAAAACATTGCCATTCACGTGGAGTAAGTCCAGGGTCTTAGGATACTACTCATCCTGACACACGGGTAGTAAGAACTGAGTAACACTTAACAAGCTGCTGCGTGATTAGGGCCTAGTGGCCTTCTGTGATGGAATGACTGTATCAGTGGACAAAGGAAGTGTTACAGGTGTCATTTATCTGGAATTCTGTAAAGCCTTTGACATGGTCCCCCACAACATCCTTCCCTCTAAATTAAAGAGAGATGGATTTGATGAGTGGACTGTTAGATGGATAACAAATTGGTTGGACGGTCACATCCAGAGGGTAGTGATCAACAGCTCAGAGTCCTGATGGACATCAGTGACAAGTGGTGTCCCTCAGACGTCTCTGTTGGGACCAGTGTTATTTAATGTCTTCATTAATGACATAGGTGAAGGGATTGAGTGCACCCTAAGCAAATTTGCAGGTGACCCCAAGCTGAGTGGTGCTGTTGACACACCTGAAGGACAAGATGCCATCCAGAGAGATCTGGTCAAGCTCGAGAAGTGCGCCCATGGGAATCTCATGAGGTTTAACAAGACTGAGTTCAAGGTGCTGCACCTGGGTCAGGGCAACCCCCAGTATCAATACAGGCTGGGGGATGAACAGATCAAGATCAGCCCTGCCAAGAAGGACTTGGAAGTGCTGGCGGATGAGAGGCTGGACATGACCTGGCAACATGCACTTGCAGCCCTGAAAGTCAACTATATCCTGAGCTGCATCAAAAGCAGTGTGGGCAGCATGTCAAGGAAGGTAATTCTGCCTCTCACTCTGGTGAGATCTCACCTGGAGTGCTGCATCCAGCTCTGGGTCCCCAGCACAGGAGGGACATCAGCCTGTTGGAGTGAGTTCAAGTTGATTAGAAGGTTGGAGGACCTCTCCTATGAGGAAGGGCTGAGATAATTGGGATTGTTCAGCCTGGAGAAGAGAAGGCTTAGGGGTGGCCTAATTGCAGCCTTCCAGTACCTGAAGAGAACTTAGAGGAAAGATGGGGCAAGATTATTTACAAGAGCATGTAGTGGCAGGACAAGGGGCAGTGGTCTCAAACTGAAGGAGAGTAGGTTTAGAGCAGATCTTAGGAAGAAATGCTTAACTGTGAGGGTAGTGAGGTGTTGGAACACGTTGCCTAGAGAAGTTGTGAATGCCTCATCCCAGCAAGTGTTTGAGGCCAGGTTGGATGGAGCTCTGAGCAACCTGGTCTAGTTCAAGGTGTCCCTGTCCAAGGCATGGGAGGTTGGAACATGGTGATCTTTGAGGTCCCTTCAAACCCAGAGGCCATTCTATGATTATCAAGATATTTGCAGTAGCAGGGGGTGGGGGTTTTTTGTCGCTGACTTCTGATGGGAAATGTCATTTCAAACCTGAAAAATCTTTCCCAGTAAAAGATTTTCTGAAACTTCTTTAATCCTCCTCAAAACTTCTGATTATCAATGGCTAAATTTCCAAAAGGAAATGTGACCCAGTTCCGTCCTTCTAATTTTTTAATAACTGAGGGTTGGAGGGGGCAGGCAACTGGTTTTTAATTGGTCCATGTTTTTTAGAGATCTGAAAGGGACAAATTCAGTTTGAAATGCTGGAAAGTAAAAAGGTTTTAACTTCTTATGAATAAACCATTAGAGTGCTTTGTTTGCATTAGAAAATGGTTGCATTGCACATTTCCCTTCAAGTCAGATTTCATAGTGGCTTGCTAGTTCAGTCAGGAAATAAATAGAGCATCTTAAGGGGTACCTAAATGTGATGCAGCTTTACCGACTAAAGGAAGCCAGCTTTAATTTTCATTATTTTCTTTTTTTTTTTTTTTTAAGCATTTACAATTCTTTGTCTAAATACTTACATTTCTTTAAATAATAATATAATTCCATTTTGTTGTTTATAAAATAAGATAATGGGTCATATTTCCTCAGGCTGGGTACCTACCTCTCCTAAAGACAGAACTGGTCATAGAATCATTGGTGTTTTAAGGAAACATTTAAGAGAAATATGCCTTTTGCTACCAACTGGCACCAATAATGTTGTAAGCTTTTGGTGAAATATATCTGGGGATGGGAGGCGATAGCAGACTCTTCTAGATGAATATAAGCCCTATCAGTAGGGCAGGACTTGTTGGGAAAGATCATGTGTGCAGGTCATGCTATCTGCTCTGACCTACACATCTGCCATGGTATCCCACAGCATTTACCAAAAACTGTGTCAGTCATGGCTTGGCTTCATGAACGAAGATTTTGAAGGGCTCTACCCACGCTAAAAAAACCCTATGTACTGAGCACAGGAAATAGCATCTGTGATCCCACTCCTGCCCACTTACATGCCATATCTGGGGGCCAAAGATGCGTTCCAGTTCTGCTGAGACTCTTACAGAAACTCACATCTCTATTAAGAAAAAAAAATTATTTAGTTATGGCGTATGTGGGAGAAGTACAGATCCGATTTAAAAAATATAAGCAATAAGAACCCCTCAAACAAACCCAGTTCTATCTTTTGGCCATAAAAAGTAGAAACTTTTTCAACTGTTTTCCTGAGAAGAGGTTGTTTTCATGACAGTGACAACTCAGAGAACCTGGAAGAGCAAATAAACTAATCTTTTTTCCATGTTTCTACTGTCAGTAATGGGAGTGGGCCTTTCTGTGTTCAAAGGGAACATTTATTGTTTCTAGAGAAGATGATTTTTCTAGATTGACTGCTGTAAGTAACAGCAAGAAATAGTTTATTGACGTTTACGCATTAAACACGGTCAAAACCAGCCTTAATATTTCGTTCGCTGGCACAATAATGTTCTTAGACACTTTTATTGGAATCTGGTTGGTTTTTTTTTATCATAAGATTGATTTCAGAGTTTTCGTATTCTTAGCCTGTTGTAATAATCTTGATAGGTGCTTCTACAGAAATTTTGTGTCCAGAATGACTTTCAGGACTGGAGCCCACCCTTTTTGAAATGTAATTTGTTCATGTTACACATTGTAGATGTGTCATGTAAATGTTTTTATTGACACATTTTAAAAAGTAAGACTGCAGGAAAAGCAGTGCAGCCCTTATTTGTAAGTTAACTCTAACTGCATGTGATGTTAAATAGCAGAAGATCCAAAGGACAAGCAGAAAGAACAAACGTATGACTGAATAATTAGATGTCCAATGTGTTTCGGGCATAGAGATGTTTAGTCTAGGAAACATGCTCTGAAAGGTAGCATAAATGATGTAATGCTTGCTGAAAAGCACTAACACGCAAGAAAAAAGCATTTGGTGGCAGGAGAACATGAGCTGAGAAAAACATAGTGTTGAGCTGCAAATTGCACTGCATCTCTTTTCATGTATATATTAGTACACAGTCCTTGGGCTCATCCTGGTAAAGTCACCTGTTGCTGCTGAGGTGAGAAATACCAGAGCTATGCACTGACTGCAAAAACAACTTTCCCTGATTATTAGTTTGCCATCATCAGAAAAAAAGTGAGGGGACCACATTGTTGCTTTGGTGGATTAAGCAGCCACAAAGTTGGTGACATCCCAGTTTTTGGGATGAAGGTCTTCCAGAAGATACTGCACTTGACTTTTGTTAATTAGCTATCTCTTCTAGTCCAAGAACCTATATAAAAAACATACTGGATTTGTTGTGAAAGGTAGTGTTTCAATTTTGAAATATTGTAGAAATGTGTAATTCCCTGTATTTTGATCTACTGAACCCCCAAACGATCTGCAGGTCCTGCTTTTAACTTTCTTTTGCTTGTACTAATTTATTTGGGTAGTTTTTGCTTTGGAAGATGAAGAGGTTTTCTAATAACACCTGACCAGATGATTTTTTAAGCTGTGCCATAATGAAAGATAGATGAAATACAGAGATCTGCTGATGAAAGTTTAATCTGACGATGTGTCTGCTAACTCATCTCAGGCAGAAATATCTTCCAGGAGACTGTAATCACTCTCTCCGTATGTTACATTAATATCCCAATGTCTAGAGTTTCTTATTTAACAATCCTCTGATAAGCAAAGGCTTCATCATTTTGTTAACTTGGGTTGTGTGGTGACTTTTTGAAAGGTGGCATCCCTTGTTTTCCATTAATCAGTTGGTAAAATCTTGGATTTTAAGAAAGGCTGGAGCATCTTCAAAAAATCATGAACAAAAGCAGGTTCCCACAAATTAGTGGTTATGCATGTACGTGTGTGTACTCTCTGAGCTCCTATGTTTGATACATATATATGGGCATTAAAGGAAAGTAAATGTACTCTATATGTGCAACCTTTTGGTAGACTTAGTTTCTTAGGTGATATCTTATGATTTTTAAAAGTAAAAGCCACTATGCTGCTGTACTGAAAACAGAGCCATGATGATTCATTTAGTATTGTTTGTAAATAAGAAAAGTCCTTGCAGTTGCATAAATGGTTTGATTTCAAGGTCAGTCAAGGTCATTGTCACACAGAGGTGTCACAGGTGTATCAGTGAATAATTGTCAGTGCTGAGTTTGCTTCTTAACAAGCCACACCTGCCATGTCTTTTTCCTTGTCATTAAAAGTATGTTTATAGCCTTGGTCTACTGAAGCTATAAAAGGGCTGTTCTTTTCACTTGCAAGCTGCAGGACTGTACATAAATCATTCCTCAGGTTGGGTTTTGTCTCTCCGTCTTGACTGCTGGTGCATATCCTTTGCTTTCTGAGCCTCTTACTAACAAGGAAGAGAGAAAAGGTGATAGTCCATCAATTTTGTAAAAGAGTTTCTGTTAGCACATTTACCCCAATCCTCCTATATCTTCATTACTCTTCCACCAATCCAAAGCCTGTCTCAAGTTTTATAATTGACTGAAAGATCACAGTTTCTTCTTTCCTGGTGTCTTCATACAACAGCAGGATATCCAGCTGAAATGTTCTGTGGCTAGCTGGCAAGGACAGCTGCTGGTGGAATCAGGAGAACAGCTTTGATGGGACTGAATATGGAAATAGTTACTGGATGGTGCAGGCACCTTGAATGTTAGACAAAACATGTAGCACATGTCCGTTCGTCCACTAGCTTTGTCACCACATAGAGCAGATTTGTTTCTGCTGTACAGTTTGTGTGTTTTCCTGACAGGCTGAGGAGGGAGCCTGGTTGCTTTTGGTTCTTAAGTGCTGAAAGAGGCACACTGTCTGCTATTAGGGTGTTCTGACCACAGGCACTCTGACTGGACAATGTGAATGTTTGGCACTCCCTCCTCTGTCCTAATAATGCCCATTTTGTCAGGTGGGGATGGTCGGGATCCCTTCATCTGTATGGATGTCCATTGCCCTTCTTTGAACTGTTGTTTTTCTGCTGCCTAGACACTGGAGGAAAATGAAGCTGGGATTCAAAAAGGGGAGAAAGGCAGAGAGGGCAACTGGATTGAGGAAAGTAGAACAATGGACAACCAAAGACGAGGCTTGAGCTGCCTCAGAAGGGGAGAGCAGACAGATAAATGGATAGATGCCCTAGGTCAGTGGGATGTAATCCTGTAAGGCTGGAAGAGAATAAAGTCCTAATAACAAAACAAATTACTCTGTTATTTCAGGAGCTGTTAGGACAAGAGAAAACTATTGGAGTGATATAAGTGAGGGAAATGGGACAAATCTGTGGAAAATGAGGAAGAAATGATATAAAGTGATGGCTCAAATTCCTCAGAATATGGAGAATTAAAAATGGTATGCTCTCTTGCTGTTTCAGCAGCTTAATAAAAATGGCCAGGTTTCAGAGGTATTTAACACGTGCACTGTCCACTGACTTAATTAGGATCTCTGAATATTGAGTGTTTTTGAAAATCAAATGTCTAAATTCAGAATTAGGAACCTTTCTCTAGATCCAGAAATGGAAATTTCCACTTGAACAACAGTGCTACAACAGGTTAAATATTTTGGTTTTAGTTTTGAGTGTGTGTCAAGCTAAGAAGAGTAGGGACAAGTCTGATTGAGAACTGGTTTGTTAGAGGACAGAACAGGGGTAAGTGGGGAGTGTAGAAGCTGTGCTGCATGTTGAGTGCCCATCTCATGAAACTCTGTATTTCCCAGCTGAGACTGTGTACTTACAGATATTACCTGGCTCAAGCTCCTGTGCTTGTCTTATCACATGGACATGAGACCTCAGGAGGGATACCTGGCCTTAATTAGACAATTAAAAGCTAAGAGAAATAGAGAGAATAAATACAAGTTTAGTGTGGTTGGGATATCCTTTTGTGTTTGTAATTTATCGTTCTTTTCAGAAAATATTTTGTATACAAGCAACACAACAGGCTTCAGTGATGCATCATTCAGGGAGGTGTTTTAAGATCTTTCTGAATTGCCCTCCTTTTCAGGTGATGATTGAATGTGCTCTGAGATTGAGTCTTTCTCCAGTTCCATGAAAGAAGCTTATCTAACTGCACAAGATAATGAATAATAAACTTTCTCTTCTGCATTAGAGACATGGCCAAGAAAAGCAGAAAATAAAATAAATTAAAACTGAAATGGTGTTTGCACCTGCTCTTCTGAAAAGATAACACCCTTCAAAGAATGTGTAATTTCAGCTGCACTCTTCAATCTCTGAAACACCATTAATCAATATTGCCTATTCCCTTTGGTCTCCGTAACCTTGAAATAAGGACAAAACATACTGTGAGGAATCAGGTAAATGGGGCATCGGTGAAGGATTTCTCTGGAGGAAAAGGATTTTACTGGCTTTTCTGACCTGTAATCTTAGCTGATTTTTTTACAATTATCGTTTGCTTTCTCCTCTTCCCTAAGCCAACTGCATCTGAATATCCCTTTCTGTATGTCTGTGAAATTCTGAAGCATTTTCTCTTCTCACTAAGAAATAGCTTAGGTGATTGTTTATATAAAACTTTCCATTTATATCCACAAGTCCTGACATCATTGTTTGGAAGTGCAGTGTGTTCTAGGAGGGGGTAATGAAACAATACGGCTGTGAAAAGGGAAATCCAGTCAAGCTTACAGAATCAGTGTATTTTCAAGCAAATACAGTTAAGTGGATGCAAAAAAGCTGCATGTGTGCATTCATACTTTGATTCATTAGACTGGTTTATTTTAGCATTGAGATTTAACATGAAAGACATGGTAGACTGAAGATGTATTGAAATAGGCTGATATTAACTTGAAATATTATGTAACTTGAAACACTTGTGGTTTTGCACCAGTGAATAGTTTTCTGTTGCTGGTGGCTTCAGCTATGTTGGGGCAGCATCCCTCTATCCTTTCTGTGAAATGCTACTAATGAAATGAAAAATTATTACACAGAATCACAGAATCATTTAGGTTGGTAAAGACCTCTGAGATCATGGAGTCCAACCTTTGACCAGTCACCACCTTGTCATCTAGACCATGTGCCACGTCCAGTCTTTTCTTGAACACCTCTGGGGATGGTGACTCCACCACCCCTTGGGCAGTCCATTCCAATGTTTAACAAAACGTTTCTGAGATGAAATTCCTCCTGTTGTCCAACCTGAACCTGCCCTGACATAGCTTGAGACTGTGTCCTTTTGTCCTGTTGCTAGTTGTCTGGGAGAAGAGGCTGACCCCCACCTGGATTCAACCTTTTTTCAAGGAGTTGTAGAGAGTGGTAAGGTCACGCCGAGCCTCCTTTTCTCCAGGCTGAACAAGCTTTAACTCCATGGCAAAGTGATGCAAGTGATGCAAAAAGCAGCTGGTCTCCAGCTCTGTACCTGCCAACAAAAAACATCCCTCTCACTCCCAGACTCTCCACAACCCTCCTTGTTTTCAACACCCAGTTAGAAGCTTTTTTCTTAGTTCATGATCAAATATGGTTTAAACTTACCTTATTAACTTTGTATGGTCATCCCCTCGGTGCATACACCATCTCTTGCTTCCTCACCATG
This sequence comes from Pachyramphus minor, assembly GCA_013397135.1. Taxonomy (NCBI): domain Eukaryota; kingdom Metazoa; phylum Chordata; class Aves; order Passeriformes; family Tyrannidae; genus Pachyramphus; species Pachyramphus minor. The sequence goes on from VYXB01002306.1 coordinate 88,584, forward strand.
GAGGCTATGCAACAAAAAATAGCGTCTTCCTTCCTAAACCAGTTGGAGTCAATTGAGGGTGCCTGCCTTTGTTTCACCCCATTCATCTTCAGCCCTGCTGAAATTAGGCTCTTAGTTGCACATTCTCAGATGCTGTATCAATGTAGGGACTGTGTATAGAGAGACCCACCTATTAAATAAATTCTCACAAGAGAATTAGGTTTTAACAGGCTGTCAAATAACTAAATAATGCCTTTCTTCAAAAAGAGAAACCCTGAAAAAAATTTACTGTGTTGTTTTGTTCTCAACTCAAGACCTTGTCTAGGTTGAGGTCTCTCCAGCAGATGAGAGAAAACGAAATTAGTCCACGAGTGATTTCACTTTGTTAGTCCAATGAACATTGAAGCTGTTCCATTACTATTAAGGTGGACATATAAAAAACCTTCTGAGCAGAAAAGCCATAAAGAGCATAGACCACTGAAGAAAAGAGCAATATTTTAAGAAAAATTGTGCTAAGAATACTTAAAAACACCATGCTGGCTAAAAGTTTGATACAACTCTCTTGAATATAGTATGTTTGTATGAGCAGTAAAAGACTTTTCTGTGGTGTGGTGGCTTACTTGAAAAGGTCAACCTTTTGTAAGACATGTATTTACTATGCTTATTTTCTATTATAGGCAAAAATTTGACTTCCTAAAAATTGTTACTATACAGGGCAAATAATTTCTAAGAAAGGAATTCAGAGGAGAAAAATGTTCTGTGCAGTAGAAAGTATTTAATTTTATTACCTCTGTGTTTTATGCTACTTAATGAAATGTGGGACATTCACAGCTTTCTAATGTAGCAAATTAAAAAGCAAAAGTAAAGTCAGAAAGTGAGCTGTCTAGCTCTTCTTCCTGTCCAAACAGTTTATGCTGGTGTTGTACTGATGGGTTAGAGAGAAAGGTAAGATGCTTCTATATATGCCCCTTACTAAATATTTATATCCACCTACATAAACTCACTTTTCATGTTTGCATGAGTGTTTTACTCCTGATATCAAGAGACCTTGTGACATGCCTATGTATTTGTAGACCACTGGATGCCTTCTGGCATGTAGTATATGCAGTATACTGCAGGTACAAATTTTGTCCTGTGTCTCTTTCTAAGCACAGTCACAAACTTGACTAACTGCACTTGTGTAATAATTTGGGATGTGCCTATAAAATATATGAGGATGCTCTTGCTATCAATTTACCATTTCAATTATTTAAATGTCATATCTGCCTGTGGATGCTTTTCCACGTTTCTATTAGCTCATTGCAATTCAAATATTTATATGCAGTGCATTTTTATGTAAATCATAGTATATGCTGTCTTACCCATTCCATGTATTTAGAAAGCATTTTCACTTCAGGCTGTTAATTCTCAGAATGGTATGTTGGCTTCTTTCCTAACACTGGCTCTACCAGGGAAAAGGGCCTTTGTTTGTCAGTGCTATTCAGAACAATTTGACCTCTGGCAATGGAGGTATATTGCCTACTGAAGTCTCTTTGATACGTGCAGATTGATTAGCAGAAACTTAAGTGCTAATTTGAGCAAACTAAAAGATTTTTTTCCAACAATTCAAGTGTCTTAAACATTTAGGGGTTTATTTGCTGACTGACTTGTTTCTGTATTTAGAAACATTAACGTCTGTATTTTTTTTCAAGAAATTTGTGCTTAATGACATTGAAAAATCTGTGTGCATTACATCTTTTTTTGTGATGGTCATCTTCACACAAATACTATTCATCTTAATGCCATGAAGATAATTTGAATTTATAATTTGAATGATGTATTAAACATAGAACTCAATTATCTCTAGAGTTTCAATATTTTATTGCCTGAAGTTCCCCTCTCCCCACCTTGATTAATTTCAAAGTTGGCTGATGTTTGCTTGTACCCCCTGAGTTGGACCAAATTCCCCTTGTAATTGATGGGAAGTTTTTTATTGGCTTCACCATGAGTTGAGTTAGTCCATAACTTACAGAGGTGGACCTGGAAAATCTGAATACTGCTCAGCAAAATCAGTGTAGTACCTCTGGGAGTGTCAGGATGGTATAAATTTTATTTCTTTAGCAGAGCTAGGGTGGTTCCTGTTCAAGAACAAAACAGTAGGTGGAAAACTAAGGAGCCTACTATGACTCTTGGAAGAGTAAGAAAGAGTTAGAGGTCTGCAAGGTGTCTGGCTTCAATATTTCTCCTGGTATTCCCCTGATTGTATATTTAACATCAATGAAGTAAGCGTGTTTTTCCACTTCAGACAAGAACCTGTGACAGTGAGCTTGCCTGTGTTCTGGGGTACCTGTTAGTGATATGTGGCAGTGTTTGTAATGATGCTGTATTTGTCAACAGGATGTAGAAAGAGGAGTTGTAGATCACTTACAGAATTATTTTTCGGTAGGTCAGACTGAAGGGTGCACCAGGGTCCTTATGGCCTCTCCTCTGCAATTGCAGCAGTTAAGGTCCTTCTTTTGGCAAGCTGATCACGAGTGTTGTTCAGTTTGCTAAGAGTGTATTGAACTGCTTTTGCTTTGTAGTTATGTATCATCAGTCCTTTTTCATTAATTAAGAAATTTATTTTATGCCAGTTCCTTTTTGCAGTACCTGAAAAATCTGAAGACACTTTGCATGTGTATCTCCAACAATGTAGATACACATTTAAGATTAAAAGTACCCACACCCACAAGAAAATAGACACACTAAGGAAGACTCTTGTTTCTTTCTTTTTGGGGGGCATTCATGTGTATTTATTTAGGAAAATAGCTTTTCATCTCTGGTTTTGCTCAGCTACCATCAGGAGCATAATGACATGAATTAGAGAAAGCAAACTGAGCAATTGTTCTTGCCCTTCATCTATGAGTACACACATGGTTTCAAGGGCCTTAATGTAAAAAAACAAACAAAGCTCTTCTGGAATATTGCCAATCCAGGCATTCATAAATATTTATTTTGGCACTTTAGGAGCCTTTAGGATTCAAGGTAGTATTTCAAATTTTCTTCATCCATCAGTGGATGTTAGAAACTTCTTTTGTGATGTATATGGAGACAGATGCTCATATACCTGTCTGAATCCAGAATTTAAACTTTACTAAATGTTTCCTCACTTGTCTCTCACATTTTCTCCTCACAACATGAACGTGTTGCTATAATATCATTTTCCTTTTGTTCAAACTGAAACAAACTGCAATCTGAATCCAAGCTCTGTACCCACAAACTCCTTTTCTTTTTTCCTCAAAATTATGGGTATGTGAAACCCTTGGATCCAGTCCTTGCACATGCTCCGGGTGAGTATGAGAATCTCACCCACTGATAGTGTTTTTGTTTCTTCAGCTAAGCCACAGCTCTGCTGGTATTACCCATGCTTGATATTTCACTCTGAGGAAAACAGCTTCTGGCCATGCAATAGGAATGTTTTTTCAGTTTGAGGAGAACACTATTCCACTCCTGTGTCTACAGTATAAGCTAATTTCGTTTATTCAGATGCCCTGCTGTTCACTGGCAGTTTAACCAGAGAATTGGGCATGTCATTGCTGCTGAATGCGTGGAGATACGCCTGGATTCTTCACAGTGTTAAATACTCATTCCCTCATTATGAGCTTGGCTGAACCTCATTCCCAGTGAGAAACACAGCAGCTTGGGAACATAGAACAAGCTGTGGACCCATGAGAGGGCAGCATGTGATAGCTGGGAGACACTGGAGCAACACAGGTGGTATTTATATACCAGGCATGTCCCAGAACACCCCTGCTGCCTTGATTTGGCACTTCTGGCAGTGCAGAAATTGAATTTGTCAGGTTTTCATGAGCTGAGAGCTTAAATTCATGTTTGAATTCACATTTTTGGGTGTGATTGAGGATTGGTAACACTAAATTTTGCCAGAAAGACAAAAATGAGGCACAATTGTGTGTGCACAAATGAGAAGACATTTGGCACAGATTGTTTTGCATTTTCAGAAATTGCCTACTGGCCAAGCCCTGGGAGATTTTCCTATTTCTGATGGCAGAGGTAAATCTGTTGCCCTTTTCATATGTAGCAACTAGAAGCAACAAACTTGGAGGAACAGAGGATGAGGGGCAAGGGAAGCTGAAATGCTGAAACCAGGGCAAGTTATTTCTCAAAACTACAGAGCCAGCATGTTTGTATCCAGTCATATCATTGCTGAAAGGTGCACAGGCAGTAAGTGTGGCCTCTAACATGTAACAAAGCATTAAACCAACATAGGATTAGAATTTAGTCCCAGTTTACTTACTGGATAGCCAGCTAAAAACTTGAAGACTGGGATGTAGTTTTAATTATACTTTTTTTACAGGTTTCCAAGGTTCTGGTGAATCTCTCTTCCTCTCTTTGTACTGAAGAGAGGATCAGAGAAGAGCAGTTCTCTCCCACAGCCTGTTCCAGCATATTAAAAAGGCAAAGTCTGGGTTCTCTCCTTAGAAGCCTTTTAAGTAGGAGTCTGACTTTGTTCTCATGAGTGATGTTGTTTGGCCAGCTGGAAGGCTACCATATCCTGTTGTATGCTACTTGCCAAGAGTAGAAGAGAATAGCAATGGAGAGGGTTGTTGTAATAGTTATCAGATTAATTCTGTCCTCATTTTCAAATTTAAAAAAGTTACATAGCATGCATATTGTAATCTGGATTAAAAATGTAATGAATGTGTATTTTACTTCATTAAGCAGTTTCAGGTGCCACTTTGTCCATAAAAACGGCCCTTTCTTTCCCCACAAGTGAATTTCACATTTGTTTCAAGACTTTTGAAAAGTTACTTGTACAATGCAAAAATTATTACATGGCCTTGAACTTTCTAGCACAGGGCATTCAGCACATCCAAGGAAGAGTCAGAACTGTTTTATCTTAGGCAGCATCAACAGATTTGTTTGTTAAAGTCCTGCCTGTTAGTCCCTGGAAATCAGCGGAAAGCTTTTGGGTGGCACAGTTTGTTGCTTGAGTTTAACTGGTCCTGCCAAACCTTGTCGATGATACACAGGAAGGAAGGAATCTCACTAAACTCCGAGGGTATATTTAGGTGGTGGAAAAACATCCTTCTTCTGATGCATCTGTGTGGCTGAAAGAAGTGATTGCCAGAAAATTGTCTTTAACTGCTTTTCCCCTTCCCAGCTCTGGTGGTGGAAATATCCATGGTCACATTCCCTGTTCTGCTCTCACTCATGCTGAGCTCAGATAATTTAAAGAGACTGGTTGGTGGGCATTTGCCATGTTGGCTCATTTTATTTGAGGACAGGTGTGATCCCACAGACGGCTCTGCTGGCACATTTGAAAGAACGAGTCCCTTGGATGGAGAAGAGTGACTCATGTCCGTGCAACATTGCAGTTGTTCCTTGATCAGTTTGCCTTTTCCTTGCATCCAGGAGGATGTGTATTCCTGCAAGTAGCTGTGAAAGCTGAATGCCCCGGTTTGGGTTTAAGCCCCACCACGTTTTAAGTGCAGTCCCTGCAGCTCTTTGTTGCTGGTTAAGCACATTTGATGGGGAGTTTTGCTGGATAAAAACTGGAGCTCCAGGACCATTGTGTTTACTGTCATCTTTAGTGCAAGCAACACCTCTAAATTGGATTTACTGTTACTGCATGTGCCAGTTCTGTAAAATCAAATTATTCAATGTGTTTGTTTTTACAGCTCAAGGATATATCTCACTTCTAGCATAAACAGATGTAATTTCATTGAAGTAAATGCAGTTCTACTTCTGTCTCAATTTTTGGATTTAGTTGTAAATCTTTGTTGCCTTTTTTTTAAAGAGACTTTCTCTGTTGCATTCAGTACAGAACCACATTATGAATGCCTTGTAGAATTTTTGGAAAATTGGGAGTGGAAGACTCCCAGTGCACTTCAACTTTCTGCAAAAATTGCTTCTGTCACAAAAGATTAGTCTTGGAAGTTTACAGGCTAGAAACACAATGCATAGCAGTGAGGATTAGTTAAAGGGGGAGGAGAGGCACATCTTCTACAGGTCAGAGCATGGGGAGCACAGGAATGTAAAAGGGTTGGGAAGGGAGGAAACAACACACCACTGACAGAGGAGCGGTGCCTTCCAGGGAGAAGCACCCACTCACTCACAGCTGGAGCCGGCAAACACAAGCATGCACAGTCCGTGAGGAGAGTGGGAGCTGACATGATGTGTTTCAACTCGATGCAAAATGAATGAGCTGCTGTTCTCGGGGGTATTCGGCCCCCGTTGTTGAAGTACAAGTACACGGCTGCATCAAGTGCACTTTGCATCATCTGATGCCTAGATACACGCTAACAGAGACGGGGACCAGTCAGAGCGTTGAGTTGGGTGTTTGTGTATGACGTGCTTGGCATTTAATTCCTGTTCGCTGCAACAAAAAGGTAAGAAACTTAAAAAGTGACGGGGAAAAAAATGTCAGCCCTTCCCATCATCCCCCTCCCCCCCCTCCTGCCGCCCCAAGAGTAATCTCACATTAGGAGTAGCCTTTGTCTCAAGCTGTATTTTCAAAGCTATGGTGTTATTAGTCAAAAGCTACTGTGTGGATGCCTGCAAGGCAAATTACAGCTCCTAGTGTGACAAAGGCAAGTCAGATTTCTTTTCTCCAAGAGCTGACACTTAAAAACCTTCAGGAGAGCACTGTAGCAGAAATGCTGGAACAGAGGGACCGTGTACTGAGTGGTAAGTGTTTGATGCTGTTCTCTCTCTCCTTTATCCCTTCAGATGTTGCTCATTTGAGCAGTAAACTACCTAATGGATCCCGATGATTAATAGGTCTGGGAGGCTGTGTTCTGCTCAGAATTACATGTTCCTAAACTGGCTGCGGTTACTGACTGCATATTGAGCAGCCTGATTCTGTAGAGCACGATCATAATTTGTTTTGACTGGTAATGCGATGGATGAAAAGATGCTGTAGTTAAGAACAGCAGAAACCTCATTTGCTAAAGAGAAGAAAACTCCCTGTGTTTTCCTCCCAGCATACTGTGCCTATATAATTATTTATGTGTAATTCCCAGCTAACTTCTCGCTAGCCAGTCAGGGTTTTCTTCTTTCAGCCCATAACTGCTAGTAGAGGTTGAGCAATCTGTGTAGATGTCCAAAAGAAGTGAACATGGCAGAAGTATTGTACTGTATATGGACATACCTGCATGTAACAATATATTTAATTGAAGTAAAACGGTTAACAGCTCTTCTGATAGAAGAGGAAACTTCTTGATTTAAATGTAATATATTGCCTTGAGGTCTCTGTACTTGCTTAATCCTATCTAAATTTATAAAGAATTTGCTACAGGAGAAATGTCATTGATTTGTTTATTGATAGCTTTGAATCCTTTTTAAACTGGATGCAGGGAGGGAGGGAGACAAGCACATTTATCTTTTTTTTTTTTAACTCTGCAGCTTTACTTTTCCATTAGATTTCTTGCATGTTATGGAACCTCATTGCTCTCTCTGTTCTTGTGCAGTAATTTTTGCTTTCTTAAAGGACAACAACGTTGCTGAATCTATGAGGGGAGTACATGAACTGTTCACCTCTTAAAACTATGGCTTTAATTATGTTCTTGTAGCTGTTGCCTTGTGGTTAATGTAATTATAACAACTTGTGAGCGAGGAAAAGAATATTATTTAACCCTGAAGCATTTCTCAGTAAAAGGTGGCCTATTTATTTTCATAAGAAGTTAAAAGAGAAAAAGGGGAAGATTAGTGCAGTTTTCTTATATAATACCAGATAGATTTTTTTTTTTTAAAGTACAGGTTAATTTTCCCTTTTACAACAAGTGTGTGTGTTATAAACCCCATCTAGAAAGACATTTTAAACACTGACCAGTTGCAATACAGGTGGAGAACAAACAAACCACCTGAATTAATATTATAGATAAATTATGGTGTGTATTGAAGGTCTGTGGTATTTCCTGTATTGTTAGTCTGTTGGGTATCCTCTTTGGCAAGGCTTTCTGGTTCATCATTTAGAATTTCCTGTGTTTCATGCCATGAAGTAAAACTGTTACTATGGACAAACTTCTGATCTAATTGCTATAAGGCTGCTACCATTGATTCAACTGCACTGTAAAGCTTTAGTTTGTGTTAGAGTGCAGAGTTTTCTTCAGTGTAGTTTAAGATAAGTTGGGATAACCCTATTCTCTGTGTAAAGTTAACACAGGTTAAAACCTGAAATTTTAAAGTTCTAAATCAGAGAATAAGAAGTGTTCATTTTCATTGCTTTCTATTAGAAAATAACTAGCATGTCCCTGAATTTGGTCTAGTATCTGCCAAAGAAAACAACATAACCTCCTTTTTTTTGGTACTATTTTGATGTTGGTGTGATAGTGAAACATTTTCTGTATGTTTTAATAATTTTCCAAATTGAAATTATGTTTATGGCTGAATTTAATAATTGTTTAATAACTTAAACCAGAAATTCTTCTGTCCAACCGATTCTTGTAAAATGGTGGTCTAATGGTTTGGAGAAAAGGTGGCCTGCTTTTTTAAGAGTACAGTTTAGTCTTTACAAAATGTGGATTTGTATAGCATGTCAGGCTGCCTTATATTTTCTTTTTATTTTAAAAATAAAATCTGACTAGGTTATAGTAGTCTTCATAATATATGATTAGCAACAGAAGGCTAGATCAAGCCATCAATTTTTAAGCAGAAATCTTTCCTACCAGTGGAGAATTGCTTAAAAATTGATAGCACAGTCTGGCCCACTGTGAACAGGGTATCCTGCAGAAAGTGTTAGTTGTACTTCTGCTCAGCCTCCATCCTGGTGGTGGCAGAGACCCAGAAACACCAGGCCAGTTTGCTGGAATAGTACGCTACTTGAATACTTGTTAGGAGACAAAAGGCTATTTTAAAAAAGGACTGTTTTAAAGGACTATTTAAAAAAAAAAATTTTTAAAAAAAAAAAAAAAAAAAAAAAAAAAAAAAAAAAAAAAAAAAAGATGGAAGGTTAAAAAGCTACCAGACCCTTAGAAAAATTGTAAACCCCAGCTATTTTTGTTTCATTGAAAGAAACTATACTTCTCTAATGGTGTATGGAAGTGAAGGGCATAATCATTCTCTAAGCAGCAAGGAGACTTACAAATGCAGAGAAATGAAGGCTGTTTCCTTTATTTGTTCCTGTTATGTTGTTGAAGTGTAACTGCATTTTACATAAACATTTAGCTGCATTAAGTGCTAGACTTTGTAATTACAAATTAGAGAACCAAAATAGGGCCTCTTTTGTGCCTCAGAGGATGTGCTCAGGCAAATACTTATAACTGTAAATAAAGACAAAAGGCTCGTGCCATGCATCATTATTTTTAATGAAGAAAAATGTTCTTTACTCCACTGGAACTCTACAGTAATTGAAAGCAAAGACATTTCAGCTGTTCATTCTCTCTTCAGAAGAGAGATAGTCAGGGTCACTGTTGGTGGGTGTAGTCCCATGTGAAAATGTTGAAGGACCACGAAAGTTGGAGGGCAGACCTCTGTACTTGCTTATGGTGTAGTTAACATATGGCAGCCTTATTATTTCTCATCTGCTCAAAAAAAGACAACTGGGAAAGTTGCAGTCAGCCAGACTCCAGGCTAAGCTACAGGAATGAAAAGATGTGAAGTGTTAATAGTGTCTTCACACACTTAGCTGAATGTGTCAGTCACCAAAATGGGTGGGCTGTAGACTTGACAGGTGCAGGGGAGTAAACTCTTAGCACTCTCCCAGGCTCCTGTGCTGTGCCAGTGCCATGCTAAAACATTAGCGGAGCATGGGAGCTAGACCCTGTTGGAGATGCCAAGAACAAAACCTTTTGGGTTTCTTGGCGTGGTTTGCTCTCCAACACATTGTAGTCTTACATGGGCTCTTGTTCAAGTAGAAGACCCAACAGTGGCAACTGTGGAGTATTTGGAGACCAAAATAACTCCAGCTGTCCCAGTCACAGGGATGGATGTGTGTGAGGGGCACCTGCGCTGCTGGGCCTCTTGTTTCTCCCCTGCCAGCTTCTCTCTGCCTAATTCTTGAGACAGGCCCATCTGTGCCCTTCATAAACACAGCATCACCATGTCCATCTGCACAGCACGTCTCCCTCCTGTGCATTGAGGTGTTTCTGTTACAGAGTGATGAAAAAAAGTTGCCCTAGAAAGGACCACAACAGGTCAGCTAGACCAGCCTCCTGCCTAAACCTGGGCAGGGTTCAGGATTACCTCAGAGCCATTTCAGGTTGATACTTTTTAAAGTCTCCAAGACCAGACTGCACAGCCTCTCAGTGTATATCTTACTTGCGCTCTTGGCAAAGAAACTTGGTTTTGCTCTATTTTTAAATCCTGCTGTGAGTGAGTGCAAGACACTGATTAGATCCTCCCCCATTACCTTGTTCCCAGGCTAAACAAGGCCACTTCACCTCTAGGCTAAACAAGCATGGTTCCTGCAGCCTTGGTGACGCTCAGCTGGACTCACTCTTTCACATGTATTGGTGAACCCAAACCTGCATGCAGAAGTGCAGGTACAGCCTAATGGGTGCCACGTGGAGGATTCACCTCCCAGTGAAATCTCTGTTACCCTTCAGCGTGCGGGATGGACATTGTATGTCCATGATCAACCTCCAGGATACAATTTGCATCAAGCAGTGATGCACAAAGCCTGGGACTGAAAGAAGAAATTGTCTTGTGTTCAAGCAGTGTTCCATCAGCTACACCACTGTGCAGCCGTCTTGCCTCTGCTGCGTGCCTGGGCCAGGTACGACCCTCGGCGAGAGGAGTGCATAGGAAAGCAGAGACTGGGGAGGCAGGCGCCCTTCCAGGACTGTAATGGTCTGTCTCTAAAGGCGCTGATTGGGAAACAGCCTGGAATAAATGTGCCTGGCAGAAGCGACCTGGAGGAGGAAACTTACCACCTTCCCTGGGAAGCAGTGTCCTCTTGGGGCTCTCACTAGGAGGGGTGCTCCTTTCTCACACCTCTGCAGGCTGGGAGGTTGTGGGCTGTTTTCCTTAGAGGTCTTGACCTTTTCCCCTCAGAAATTAATCTCAAATTCAGTGTAGCAGCCCTGATACAATTTTCTGGGGATTGTCTTCCCAGGTTCTGGCTTGACCCCTTTTAACTCAGTCAGCTTGGAAAGGGATATGTAGGGCACCATACCGAAGCACTTGCACAGCTGCTCTTGCAGCATTTCTGGCAGTTAGAGCCACCAGCAAAATCTGCCATTTGAACTGAAACTTTCCATATCTGGTTTTTAGCCTTTGGACAATTTTTTTTTAAATCTATTTATTCATGTTTAAAGGTGAATCATTCAACCGTATTTGAATGTAAAGAGAATACAGGCAAGTAGTCTTCTGTATGAAAATAATTCATAAATTACAAGACATTCTATGAGGAGATGTAGAGTTGACTGGAAAGCTGTAATTAACTGGTTAGAATCGGGATGCAGCCTCGCTTGATTCGCATGCATCCTACAGTGCGAGAGTCCTTCAGTGGGAGCCCCACTCGTTCCTCACTGCCTGAGGAAGTTAAGCAGCTCAACTGCTTGTGGTTTTAGTCACCTTCCTGAATTCCCTCCAGTGGTCTTTTCTTCTTGCTGGCAGCTGCAGTGGTGATTGTTCTGTACAGTAGTATCTTGCAAAATGATTGAGGAATTAACAGATTTCCCTTTCATAGTTTGCTCCAACAGGTCACGTTTTGTGTCTCCAGGGCATTTCTTTTCCTCTCCTCTCCCCATTATATTGTGTCTAAATTACAGGACATTTTTTCCAATATAATGCTTTTTCTGAGAGATAGAAATCTCTATTTGTCCACTTCATATAAAGCCAGTGATTAATGGACAGAGAAAATTGTATATATTTTACTTCTGGTACTACTTAGAAACGTTGACTGTATTTTCTCAGGAAGTAGAAGTGATACTACTTTTTCAATTCTGATTGGCACTGAAATGTAGCATCAAAGGCATTTAGGGTTGAAAGACCTACAATATTTGCAGTGCTGACATCCAATTTTAACCCCTAATTTATAAAATATTACCAGTAGTTGAAGTCCTTGCTGACTCTGCAAAGCCCAGTAGAAAGCCCATGTAGCTGAAGTGAAGGAATGAGTGGGGTTTTGATTGGGGAGATCCACACAGGTCACCACTGAGTATTGAAGAGGGGAAACTCTCAGTTCACTTCATGGAAGAAGTGGAGCAGAGCACCCTGTGTTTTTTCTTTGTGATGATTTCTTTACTTCCATTGTAAAATTTCTGGGAATGACCATTATGTTTGTAAATATGGATCATCTTTCTAACTTGACTGCTTCCATAGAATCATAGAACAGCCCAGGTTGGAAGAAATATCAAAAAGCCACCTGATCCAACCTTTCATGGGAAAGATAGCCTAGATGAGATAGTCTAGCACCCTGTCCAGTGACACCTCGAAAACATCCTGTGATGGGAGCTCTGCTGGAGAGCTCAACCCTGGAAAGGTTGCTGCAGTAAATTATTTTTCTTCACAAGGAGCCACATGGAGATTATTACAAGTGGATACAAGTTGCATCAGGAGAGGTTTCATCTCAACATGAGAAAGAAATTAGTTATGTGCATTAGCTAACCACATGCATGTTCAGTTAAAACCCGGCTTGGAAAGTCTGTGTATATTCCAGTTCTACTCACTTAGCCATTTCTAAGCAATAGATCAATCCCTGTAAGCTTTGGAAGCTTGCTGATGTGAGATATCTCATGGGAATTGGGTCCCTTCCCTTCATTGTGCTCTGTCTTTAATCCTGCCCTTATTACTTGAGATGGCATGATTTTTCCACTCCACTACTTTTTTTCTCGGAGTTAGTTACAAGCTGGGCTGATATAGGGTCCCACACTTTTGTGCGCATGAACCTTGCTCAAATCCTCACTGGAGATAAGCCCTTCTTAAAAAAGGGAGGCTGTGAGATGTCTGCAGCAGGCAGGAGTGGGAGTGCAGGATTAAGCATTTCTCTTCTCAAGAAAGGTTATTATCCCTGTAGAGACACTCTGCATTGCCTGGAGTGGTGTCCAGTATTTAAGGAGAGGTGGGCAGAAACAGACAGCAACCCACATCCCTCCCCAGCGCAGAACCCTTTGTGGTAACATCACAGGAAACAGTGTGCTGTCTTCATAGGATGGCTCCAGAAGTGTCTGTGTCCCTGCAAGCTCACCCTGCTGGTGTTCCCTGGTGGCTGGCATGACCTAGAAAGCAGCCAGCTGCAGTGAGTGCCAGGGCTCAGGGCAGGAGCTGGGCAGGCAGAGCAGATCTGCGGGAAGGCAAAGAAGGGCAGCCAATAGCCAAGGAAGCTTGTGCTTCTGCTGCCCACCTTCGCCTGTTGGTTAAGTCATACCAAGAGTTAGTGGCTCAGAAGTGTTTCAGAAATGAAAGCATGTGGTGATTTTATACCTCCTGGCTTCAACTCAGCACTCATGTGAGGTTGTTCCCCAGGTGTCACTTCTTCAGGGTGCATCTTTCAGAGGCCCCAAGTGACCTTTTGGAAAAGGCATTAAAAAACCAGAGGACAATCTTTCTACTGTTTCAGTTCGAACAATGTAAGGTTTTCACACTCTGAAGAATTATTCTTGTTTCTTTAGTCAATGCTGTAAATAGTGTTATTTTGAAAGAAGGAAGGTTCATGCACTTTCTATGTCTATTTATGCTTTCTGCATACTGCTTCCAGGACTTGCGTGTGGTATTTTAAGCTTTATTACCTCCCACTGTTGGTATGTCTGTGCTGCCTCACTGAATTCAGCTGATGCCTGTTGGCTTCATTCCATGTTTCCGAAAATACAAACTTCAGAACAAGAAGATTCAACAAAAGAAGTGTCAAAAGGAAATAGTGGCAGTATGCTTAGATACACTGTGCTACAAACAACAGTGAACACTAAATGTACAGCACTTTTCAGCTGCCCTGCCTCATCATATGTTGGAGCTCTGTCTGCTTGAGTGCTTTCTAACTTGTTCTTTCTGTTTCTTCATGCTTCCCTGGATTCAGAGAGAGGTAAATATTTTCATTTTTCCATTTTCATGTTTATCCTTCCAGCATGCACCAAAAAATGTTGTATGGGTTTGCTTGTATCAGTGAACAGAAGTTCAGCTTCAGTGAGTAAATTCCTATCTCTGTGTCACCTTTTCACCTCACTATTAACAGAATTGTCAAGTTGTTTGTGTTTTTTTTCCAGGTCCCAAACCCTCTAATACTAGAACAGTTTAAAATCATGTGATGCAGGGGATTCTAATATTTACTTCTAGTGTTTGAGATTAAAATTTAGATTATGTTGCTCTCTGGAATCCAAAATGCAGGACAGTAGTATTAAAGTCCCACCTTTTATTTAAATTTGAGAAAACATGATACTAAGAGCAGGGGATTTAAGAGCTAAGTTTAGCAAGCTTTGGAAACATCAGTGTTTATTTCCTATTTTTAGTATTTGTTTTGAGTCCATCTGGATTGCTTGCTTGTCTTTCAAGTTTGAAGAAAAGTTTGTTTGATTTATTTGGATGTACAAAGGGATCTACAATGCTTTCTATTTCATGGGAGAGCAGACAGTAAGGCATTGTAGTCAGGTGCTTTGCAGCACAAGGGCTGCAGCCACTCCAAAGGCTCTTAGCAATAGAATTGCATCCCTTAGATGAGATTTGGGGTTTGTTTGCTCTTCTAAATTGCAAAAACTTCAAAGTGGGACTGGGTGGAAGGAATATGGTTTAGACCATTCCTCATGTTTGCTTTGTGGAATATAATGAGAACGGTTGCCAGGCTTGACTGTTTTTTAATCAATTCTTTAGGCAGTGTTGGCCTGGGGAAATGTTTGAACTTTCTTGATTATGGCTTTGCAATCTAATGTATGTTTCATGCATGTAGGAAGAGATGATCCTCCCAGCCTAACACTGGCAGAAGTGTGCTGCAAGCAGATTCATGGGTAGTGTCTGTGCACAACTGCTGTGTTCTCTGTCTGAATATTAAAGAGGAAGCATTGCTTATAAAACAAATCACACTGGAGAGATTAACTATTCTGGTGTAGTCTGCTGTCTTATTCAGTTAAATCTTTAATAGTGCTTTGAACATCTCAACTTGATGTATTTCTTTATTAAATCTTCAGATATTCCTTATAAACAAAAGTCCACATCTTCCAATCTGATCTGGAAAGTAGAAGGATTGTCAAAAATATTCAGAGGTTCATAGACATAATAGCACATTCATTTACTTAAAGAAAATTCAAGATTCATCAGAAATGCTAGACTGGCCATCCTGAAGAGTTAAACCACCACTTTGCAATGCTGCAGAGGAGAAGCAGCAACTCTAATGCCCTTGGCAAACTTCCTCATTTGTGTGTGTTTTCCTTGAAAACTGCTGCACAGGGTAAGAAGGCAGGCCCCTGCCTGTGCACATTTCAAAAATGTTGTGCAGCAATTAAGGGAAAAAAAACCACCATGAAACCTTTGTGTCGATCAAGTCAGTGGTTAGTGAATTTCATATGATCTGTCACAGAAGTTCTATCTTTTGTTAAATCCATTTATAAAACAAGCGGAGGTCAAAGCTACTGATTGACATTTCAGCTTGCCATGTCTATCCAGCAGTTGGTGAGCAGCAGTAAGCCCCACTTGAC
The DNA here is from genome assembly GCA_013397135.1 of Pachyramphus minor. Taxonomy (NCBI): domain Eukaryota; kingdom Metazoa; phylum Chordata; class Aves; order Passeriformes; family Tyrannidae; genus Pachyramphus; species Pachyramphus minor. Next base: position 104,105 of record VYXB01002306.1, read on the forward strand.
CCCCAAGCACCAGCAGGATGTGACATAGTGTTAGCTGGGCCCGCTCGGGCTGCTGGTCCTACAGGAGTGCAGTTTCCAGGGCGCCACTTCGGTGGTGACCGTGGCCCATGTTATAAACTGTCCTCCTTGCCACAATGGTTGCACTTTGACCATGATCATGAGATGAGGCTGGGAATAAGGACCGGCATGGAACATACATCTTAACGGTACAATCTGTACTGTTGTCACTGTGCTAGCAGAGCTCATGGATCTGGACAGCTCAGATACAGAACTGTGCTTTGACATGACTCTTGTCGATGGGGATATAGCCCTTGGTAGTAGAAAGGGAAATGATTTGTAACCTCTCAGAGCCACCTTTCTGGCTTGCAAGGCAGTGGTGGCAAGGCCAACAGGAGTCCTGCCCCCACTGCACAGGAGGAGGTAGTGAGCAGTGCAGACCTGGAAAGAATGTCTGGGGGACTGGCTTCCTCAGCTTCATGAGGATCAGGCCACAGGAAGGAGACTGGAGTGAAAGTCATGCAAATGCTTTCAGACTTGGAAGTGCTGGGCTGTGAAGGGCTGAGCTGGGTATCAGACGTATCAGCACTGATGGGCTTTTAACAAATTTTGGAAGCGTGCAGAACTGTGGCAATGATAAGATGTCAAAGAAAAAATGTCAGCTGTGAGTTTTAGGGCCGCCAGATTAAAGCCTCCGAGTATTACACAAAGTAGCCATAGCTCCTCCCTGAGAGTTAGCAAGTGACATTATCAAGGAATGAAGCAAACAGCCTTTCAGCAGGGGATAATTTGCCCTATGAATTTTATGCTTGAATTAGAAAAACAAGCTACACTCTGTCAATGCCAGACCATTTGAGTAGAATTTAATAAATGCAGAACTAATGTTTTGCTGCAAGGAAGTCCATTTTCAAATTGTGTGAGAACTGAAATAAGAAAAGTCTCCCAAAAATCTCTGCTAGGAGAGGGCATTTTAATTAGCTGGATCAAAAATTAATGTCCAGGGTAATGTAGTAGTGGTTCAGTGTGCCATTCTGGGTTGTAGCTGGGGAGCAACCAAAGAGATGTAGGAGCTCAGTGAGATGAAGCCCTTGGAGTGAAGGAAAACTGCAAGGCTTTCATGTGTGTCTAGGATTGCCAGCACCTGTCAGAAACATAGTGAAACTTCCTTCTCCCCAGCATCTCTTCCAGCTCTCATCACTGAGGAGAGAAGAGTACATGCGGTTAAGAGCACCATGACTGTCTAAGAGAAATGGAAAGGAGAAGACTCTTGGGAGTAGTTACTTTTCTTCCTCCTTGTCCCGAACTTGATTCCAATGTGGTTGGTGTATAGACACCTGGAGAAGGGGCTGTGGGTTTCATGTGGACAATGTGGAAGGGAAGAAGTGGTTTCACTCAGTGTCTGTCTGGTATCTAGTAGGTGGAATGGAAGTTGAGAAGTCCTCAGTAAATGTACAGATTTTGCAGCTTTTGTGAATGTTGCTTGTTTCATCTAGTTATGGTTTCTTGCCTTTGGGTTTTTCTCCCTCACTTTGCAAGTTCCTTGATATGACCCTAATAAAAAGACAAATGCACTGAACAGAGTCACAGATTTCATTTCAGCTATTCATTTCTTTCTCCCATGTGAAAGAGCAGTCGGGATAAAAAATCTGAAATGTTAATCCAGGGGTTCTGTAATTTCTGTCATACATATTACTGCAAAGTTTCTTGCACCTTGTCTTCTCTGCCATTTGTGATACTAGAATAGTTGTGTGTCATGGAAAAACCCCATCCAAGCATGGTGTTGATGGCATTATATCTATCTACTTTTCTCATGAGTCTCACTTCTCTTGCTTTTTGTCCTTCTCTGCTGATTTACTCTGCTTCTATGGATGCTCATGTCTTGACAGTGAATGGCAGCCTCCTGCCAGGTGCCTCGGACCACCTTCCTGCTCTCCCCTGCTCTGGAGTTGCTCCTCCTTTTTTCTTCCTGCTTTCACAAGTCTCTCGTTTGCAGGAAAGCAAAGTGAAACCTGAAGGTTATGGACTCAGGAAAGGGTTTCCCTGCAGCATGGCAGTGTGTGCTCTGTGACCCTGCAATGGCAGGGAATACAGAGAAATCACCAATACAGAGAAATCTGTCATCTTCTATAGGCTACTCTGGATGAATGTCAATAAATTTTAAGCCAAACTCAGAGAATATAATTTTCTGGTTCAAGGATTCTTGTTACAATTTGTAATACATAAATCTGTAAAGCAATTTACATTTTCCTGCATGTGTATCATCCTAATATAGTTGTTTTAAATAGCAGCAATTTAATTTTGATTGATAAGAGTAAAAAAATTTATTTCACACTTCAGGGCTAGGGTGTCAGGGTTTTTTAACCAAAAACAAAAAAAAAGGATTGATGCAATTCTATATTCTTCTGCAGTCCTTTGAAGAAATAAGTTTATAGTGGGAATGTAATGGAGGATGTGCTGTTCTTTCAGGCTGTACTTAATTGGGATGCCTCCCAGGACTTTAGCCTAATAGTGGCAAATGGTTATAACTGCTACTCAAACAGGACAGCATTAGCATAAATTGCTTTTAATGTGATTATATTCATCCAAGGTTGAGCGGCTAAATGATGCTTAGCCAGGTGTTAAATAGGTATGGCTATCTAAGGTTTAGTCAATTACTGTAGACATTTGCCAATTAAGGAGAGTAAAGGAGCAAATAAAAATGAAATTCCTTTCTACTTAGCACCTTACATTGTGTTTGCAACTCTCAAAATTGGTTTTTAAAATGTTTTTCTCTAGTCCTGTACTCTTTCAACGTAAAGAAATTCTACTGAAATTTAACTGCTCAGCAAAACCAGTCTTACCTATCTTGCAGCAAAATAATTCTTACCTATTTTTCTGGGTTTCTAGCTTTTTTCCAGAATGCTGACTTATATCCAGTTCCTATAACTGGAAAGATATTAGTGAATTGTGTAGTACATGTGTAAATGATTAAAAAATTAAAAATTACCTACAATGCAGTACCTCTTCTCTATAATCCTGTATCAACGGAAGTCATGCCCTTGTGCTGTAAAGTTTCAAGAGTACATAGGTTTTTTTCTGCAACATTATTCTCCCACTAACACCTTCCTGCTCTCCCCACTGATGTGGAATGAAATTTTATCAGGAACTGACATTCAGATCCTACAGATTTCAGGTTCACACAGACCCTATAGAGAGAGAAAAGACTCTAGCCTGGATGAGATGTGATCTGTTAACGCTGCGCTAACTCTGTATTCAGCCATGGGCTTTGTAATGGCTTTTTGATTTCTTTTTTCACTTGTTTTCCCACCAGGGTGCAAAGACAGGGAAGTGGTAAGAGGAGGCATTTGCCCTTTTCCATAAATTTCTATTGCAAACACGTTACTTGGCACTTCTTCATTATTGAAGGGGTCTGTTGCACGTAAATCTCACTTAAATGTTAATCAGCTTCCAGTGAGCTGTAGTCAAATGAAAGTTTATAGATAAAGCAACCCAGAAGGGATCTGAAGTGGAAGAAGAATCAGAGAGAGGTCTTCCGGCTTTTCTATAATTCAAGGCTTTGGACAAACAAGCAGCTGTTCCCTTGTGGTCCTCAGTTTGTTATGGTTGCTACAGGAAGCAGAAATGCTGAAATCTCCAAAGCCATACCTTTTCTCTCCAAGAGGGAGCATGGAGCTCATTTTTCCAAACACCTAGAAATGCCTGAAGCAAGGCTGCAGGGCTCCCGCTGGCAGTGAAGGAGCCAACTGCCACCAGCCTCTACCTCCATCTCCAGGTCTTGGCTGCTGGGATGCCATGTAGGGCCACTCATGTGAATGCACAGGCATCTAGATGTGTTCCATGCATTAATGAAATCAGTAGTACTGTTTGTGCACTGCTAGAAGGGGGAAGGACTGTTTGTGGGCTAATTTTGATTAATGATTTGAAAACAGATGGTGCTGGCAGGGTTGTGCATGATGCAGTACCACAGGTTTTGAAGAACTCACATTTCATACAGATGCAGGCCCTGATCATCTAAAGGTTTATGTGTATTCACAATCCATGAATGTAATTAGTTGATTTACTTTGTTCAAGGTGTTCAGGTACTTAAAATGAAACACTGGTGTGTGAGTCTGAAACAGCACCACAGGGGTTTTATTAACTCTCAGTACTTGAAACTAATGTATTGGCTGGCATTTCATTTTCTTCTGTAATTGTGCTATACAGCCTTGTTTATGACTGCATATGGTTACAAGCAGAAATATTTACAGAAGGTGCAGGACCAAGGGCCAGAGAGGCTCTACAGAAGCATTATGTGCAGCACTGCAGTATTGAGACAGCGCTTGTGGAGCCAAGGCATGGGCCAGGTGTCCTCGCAGCTCCTCCCCAGCACCCACCAACAACCCTGTGGATGGGAAGTGGTATTTCTGACACTTCTACCAGGTGACTCAATGTGAGTGGAATTTCACAGGATGAAGATGAGACATTTCTCACAGCCTCATGGGCTTTCCAGGCCACAACCTGGAGACTTTGTTGCAAACAGTGGGGTGATAGATTAGATAGAGACAGACGGGGGTTATTTTAGAACAATTTGGTTGCAATTGTAAGGAGGGATGTAGCCATTTTGGTTATTATCTATAGAAATGTAACAGTATAAAAGTATGAAAATATCACTTAAGAAAATACGTAAGGAAAAGAAAGAGACTGGATAGTTGCAATTTTAATGTCCATTGATCAAAGTGATGGTCACAGTCTTGATCCATCAGGGATGGGGGAAGCTCACAAACATAAAATTCAATGGGTTAATATGCATTCAGGTTCAGGTGGGAACACCCAGGTACCTTCCTGGGGCAAGGGTGGTAGTTTTACACTGTTTAATGTAACACTGGATCACATCCAGTCCTCTGGTGGAAGGCCACAGAAATGAGTCTGGGGGCACTTTTAGAGGGTCTTTGATTTGTGACACCTTCTAAGACATGACCGGTGTTTCTCACACCAGAGCCAGTTTTGCCCCATCAGAAGGGATGAATACCTCCAGGCCTACATGTGAGTGTCTGATACCTCCTCCGGGGCAGGGCAGAGGGGTTTATGCCTGAGCCAGTTGTGTAAGGTAGGACATTGACATGGCAGGACTAAAGGGTGCAGGACAAGGATGAGCAGCCTTGTCACCTGCAGTGTCCCACTACAGATACCACATCCATAACACCATCAGACTCCTCTATGCCCTTGCCACAGGTCTTTCCTGTGGTCAGAATGGTCACTGAGCTGGGCTCTGCGTGTGGCTTGTTCATTTGGCTGTCATAAGCCTTCCAGGAACAAAGAATCGTTCTTCCCCAAATGCATGCAAGCTCATTACTGTTCACAGTGCCCTCCACGTTGGTCTCCTTTGATCAGAGAAGTAAATTTAGACTTTAGAGAAAAACTCAGGGCTCAACAGGCTGCCCCCAGTCCACCTCTCTGCCTTTAAAATGCTGTTGAAAATACTTTTACCAAAGATGTTTCCCACTTATGGGGTGTAATTATGAGCTGTGTTCCTTTACAACCAGAATCTTTGATCCTAACAGAATTCAGTCTTTTAGTTCAACAGACTTAATTATTTGACTAATTTTTATCTCTGCAGTCCTTTGAGTCCTGCCTCCACTGGGAGACAATGTGCTGACTAAACACATTTAGTATTATCTTACAGATAAGACTGAAAATCCTTGCAGCTGAGCTTGGATCTCAGGTAAACTCTCTGCAAGGTGAGATTTACTGTGGCCTCAGTGGTTGTCCAGTGTAGTAGGGAGGGATTTGGCAGCACAGTGGAGATGCCCATCCTGATGTGAACTCCTACAACACGGTAGTTTATTGAGAAAGTTGTGAAGTTGTGGTATGCCAGTGCATTGCCAGAGCTACTGATCAAAGGTTGGACTACAATTTCTTGGGCTGTTTCAAATGGATTTTGCTGGCAATGTGTTATGTCCTCTAAGCCCTAATGACTTGCTTTGGTGGCTTCATCCCACCTTAGCTTTCGTTAACAGTAAAATAAGGTTCTAACAGATAGATAGCTGTATGGCTAACAGAGGGGTAAGGGGGTTTTTTGTGTGTGTGTGCAAGTCTTCGAAGATGCTGGCCTTAAAATTGGAAATCCTGGTATTGTGTAGCCTCCTCAGGCTATACAGATTTCTGTTTATTCAAACAGGTTTCTGTGCAGTGCAAGCATCTTGGCAAAACAGCCCAGGATGCTTTTCCTAGGATCATATTGTAAAGGGATGCATAAATCACCTGTTTATAAGTCCTCAAAGGAATAGTATTGATTTGGCATAAATGGTTGAATATGGTAATAAATAGCCATCTAATAGTCACACAGATGACTTCCAATGTTATTTTAAGTTAATGCGAACACAGGTTGCAGCTGTTATGTCTCCCCTCTGAAAGAACAGACCTTGATCCAATAATAAGGTGTGTGCAGCAGTCTTCTTGTTTGTGCTGTGTGTCTTTTGCTACCCTGCAGGTCATGGTCACTGCCAGCAAGTGACCATGGAAAGTGGGGGGAAGTCTTAATACAGTTATGGTAGAAAATCCATGTCTGTTAAGTGAATGATGGTTTTGCATTGCAGTAAAAATACTTGTTAGAGAAGATATTTGGACTCAAAAATGTGAAGTCTGTAACTTAGGACATTTAAAAGATAGCAGTTAAAGCCAAACATATAGAAAACAAAAATTTGAATTGCATAGGATGTTTGGAAATTCCTCACAGCTCTCAAACTAGGCAAGGTTTCTTTAGAGCTCAGGATATTTTATGTTGGTCTTCTGTGAGCCTGAGCATTTTCAGAGACCTGCCCTGCAGGTCTTTCAGGAGAAGCACCAGTAATGTTGAAAGCTTACTTCAAAAGGCAAAATTCTCAAAGGTTTTTTATGTGGTGCTTGGTTTCATTTTTGAACCCCTAGCTGCTAATTTTTCATAAGCCATAGGTAAGCCATACTCCCTTTTCTTAGTCTTTTTACTAGAGTCCAGCTAGAAGTCTTCAGCTTGCTTTTGAAACATTAAGCTAGGAGGAAGCCATTCTAAAACAAGTCTTGGCACATGTACAGATGAGCCAAAAGCGTCAACCTTTTTCCAGGAGCAAGATTCCAGATGGAACTCGGCATCTCTCTGATCTTGCAGCAAAAGGGAACAACAGGCCAAAAGGCTCGTGTGGAGGAGGGCCTGAGGGTCAGTCTGGAGCTAGGAACCTTGTGGCATCTTCTGTAATAGACAGCACCTTTCTGGATTATGACCTTGTGATTTTTCCTGCAGGTCACGAGCAGTTGGGTAAAACACCATCCCTCTCCAGGGTGCCTGTGTCTTACTTGCTGGAGGGCAGTGTTGCATCAAAAACCAATGCAGCCCGTGGACTGCATTCCCTGTGCAGGAAGGGTTCAGCTGGCAACACACTCCACATGCTGCCCCGCTGCGTCCTGTCTCTTCTGTGCCCTAGTGTGTGCCATTGCAGGTTGGCATGCAGGGGGACGGAGAGGGGCCTCCATCTTCACTGTGTTTCTGCGCTGTTCTGTCATGGGGAATTCCTTCCAAATCTCATCCCCTGATAGTTTTATGTGGTTTGGTTTTCTTAAAGTATTGTTCATCAGGCTCTAGGTTGCAAAGCAGTCAGATGGAACAACCACTTGTGCCTCTTACTGAGCAGCCCTTACATATCAAGGGCTCATTAAGGGCAAAATCTAGTTCTGTTCAGTTAGAGATAGGTACCGTACTTAACTGCAGGACAGCGTTCATCTCTCGTACAGAGCTGGAAGGCCAGCAATCCATCTGCCATGGTCTCTTTTTCTCCCTGAATAGCTTCAATATAAAATTTTTCAATTCACTGGGCATCTCAGATGAATGAAGAAATTGGCCATCCATGCTACATTAAACCCTACTTGGAATATTTACATATTTTTATAAACAAATACTTTAGTTTATACTAAGTGTTTTTAGGAGTATACTGCCTATCTCTTTACCAGTTAGAATCTTGCTGGTAATTATTTATGTGTAAAGCAGAAAGACATTGAAGACTTCAGAGAGAGAGACTTCAGGCATAAGAGGCTGTTGGGAGCTCCAGCTTTGCTTGTCTGGTTTAATTCTAGTTAACTACTCAGTATAACTTTGCTAGGGATGAAAAGTCAAAGAGAAATCTGAAGGTAACAGGAGGGTCACAAAGTAGGAGTGGGCTGTGGTTGCTTGGAGGACATGAAAAAGCAGAGGTGCAAGACGAGTGAACAGAGAGTAAGGTATAGCAAGGATGGCAACTGGGCAAAGCCAAGCTTCTTCCTGGCTCAGTATATACCACTTCAACTTTTTCAAAGAGTTCCAACTTTTAAGCAGCCTAAGAACAAATAAACCTAATCCTGGCACTTGCTTCACCCATGCTAGAAAGCTGTACTGTTCTGTGGTGACTAGCCAGCACAGTGCAAAAATATCTTTTGTAGGGCAGCCTTATTTAACTTCTGAAAAAATGAGGTCAGAAATTTAGGGCAATTAGTGTGAGCAAAGCTCGGCAGGTTCACATCTCCCTTATGCAACCAGATCTCTAATTACTATCTGCATATTTTAAACACTTTATACAGTCCTTTGAAATACAGTTTTTCCTCTAACTACAATCTTGTATGCTGTTTCCCCTTTTTTTTAACAGTTGAGAGCTGCATGTGTTTTCTGTCTTCATTTGTAATTCTCTCCCCATTTCTTTTTCAGTAAAATATTTGAGTAAATTTTCCTGTGTTTTTACAATTGCATCTGGAATTATGGGTTATAACTTTAGTAAGTTACATGGTTAGGAAACCATAATGAACTTTTTAATTACACTAAATTTTAGAGGTATGTTTCATGGGTAAGCAGTTTATTACATTTGTAGATCTGCTTTGTCTAAGGTTGTGTTTTATTCTTTGAAAGCTGAGGCACACACCTGTTAAATTGAAGTAGGACTTGCTGTTTTGGAGACACTACTGATGCTAATGCCGTAGTTTGTTTTGCTTGTTTCTAATATGTCAGTTTATTTTGTTTACACAGAGACTTCGCTTATGTGGCAAGAGACAAAGACACAAGAATTCTGAAATGTCATGTGTTTCGATGTGACACACCTGCAAAAGCCATCGCTACAAGTTTACACGAAATCTGCTCAAAGGCAAGTGGATTTAAATCTGCTACATTTGTCTGTTTCGAGGTCCCTGAGCCTTATGTATACATTTAATCAGCAGCTGTATGCAGTGTTAGTTTAGTTTATATCACTGGCAACAAGAACAATGTAGAGAATTTGTAAAGGAAAGGATGCAAATGGATAAGAATTATGGGAGAATGAGCATTTAGATTTGAGAAGGATGATATGTGCTTTTGATTTGACAAGTGTGTATAGAGACTGAAGGTTTTCTTGAATAATAAAGAAGCTGCAGGTTCAAAAATGGAAAAAGGACACAGAGCTTCAATGAATAATAAACTGTGATCTTAAACTTCATAAATAAATCAGACCTTGTTTGAATGGTGTTATTCAATGGTATTACCCTGCAGGAGAGACAGAAAATAGTTGCTAACTGTATTTAAAAACAAATCATGGAGAAGAGGGGCTTTAAGCTACTCTGGTTATTAAATACTAAAGGATCCTAGCTCCTGCTGGTCATAGTGTTGTCTGTAATACTGGAGAGGACTGTTCTTTTTGGTCATTTTACCTTATAGATTTGACACCATTTCCTGGTTATTAATTTTGGTTTTCTTGGATGATCTGTTTATGAGTGTCATCTGTACAGTCATTTCATGCAGCAGTAGCAAGGCAGCACATCCTTTACAGCAAACTGACATGCTTTATAAAGAGGAAGTTAATCCAATCTACTTGAAACTTTTTTATTCAGCTGTCATGGATTTGCGACTGCATCCCCCTTTTTAAAAATACTACATTTCTCATTTTGGTTTTCATTAACATATGGCAGTTTGCACCATAGGAGGAGTGGGCTGTGGGGATGAATAACTTAATTAGTTATCCCTGTGTAACTTGTCCCTTCTGATGAGTCACTGCTCTTCTAGAAATTCTGCTGTATGCCTGTCATTTACTTTTTACATTTTGACTTCATGTTAGTGAATGGAATCAGTGACACCAAATCCTCCTCTGTAGTCAGTTGTGTAGTCTAAAAAAATTTTCATTTTTGCTACACCGCAGATGTGGTACTGAACTTGTCAGTGATATTTCATGCAAGCAACGTGAGCATTTGCACGGTGTGCATTACTGTAGCCCTTTGGGCAGCACAGTTATGCCTCAGGCAGTAGGTAGCCCAATGACTGTGCAAAGTCTGGCACGTTTGTCCTGGTTTGTGTGCCAGAGGGAGTGCCAGTAGCAGCACTCAGGTAGCTGCTTGGTTTGGCCAAGGAGCTGCAGGCTGTGCTTGTTGAAGTTTAACACCAGGGACTGCAGCAGTGGCTGACTGGAGAAGCCTAGACCTGTTATATTCCTCCTAGTTCTTCTCCAATTCACATAGGTGTTTCCAGGAAGCCTAGCAGGAAAAAACATGCCACACAGGCCCTGCCGTGGCTGCCTTTATCCAGTAAGGTCAACGTCAAGTAAACACTGTGGTAGCTACACACAGGGATATCAGAAGGGGAGCAGAGCTGTCACATAAGTGACTACGACATGAAACTTCTGACATTAATTTTGGATAAGAGAACAAGAGAACATTTAAAGACATTTAAAACTATAGCTAATAGTAACACAGTTAATTCAGCAGTAGATTCAGGGAAGCTCTTGGAATGTGCTGAAATACTAGACCTCTTTGCTGAATCAGGGTTTCTTCCTAAACTAGTGTGTGCTGGTTTTCTTCAGAGGGGGTAGGAATATTCCCCTGTGTCCCTGCAATATTTTCAGAATATAAAACCTAAAAAAAAAGGGAGGGTTGGGAAGGGGAGAGAAATTGCTAGAAGCGTCTTCTGACCAAGTGTCATCTGCTATACAACCAGATTTTTTTATAGCTTAATTACAATGAACAGACATAGTGTAAAGAAGCAGATAGCAATGGTTCATATATGAGCTTTGGGAAACCTCTATTAGCTTCTCTGGATACCTTCTCAGTCATATATTTCTAGAGAATAACCATCCAAAAAGGTTATTTTGAAGTAGGATTTTTTTTTCCTCTTTTGCTACTATTATATATTTTGTGGGAAGAACAGGTTGTATTTTGCATGGGATTTTTAATTCCAGAATAAACATAAAAATGGAGGAAAAAATCATATACAGCAGAAGATAGTTCAGAGAGAAACATAAATAATGAACACTCTTCTTTGTGCATTAAATATTTATATTTCTTGCTATATTACTTTTTCTCCTATCAACTGCAATTTTACTGTTCATAAAAATGGCTAGAGTTTTTTTCCTCCTCCATCTACCTTTCATCTGACTTGTACACCACTTAAGTGCTTTATGTAGTAAAGGAATGGTTAAAGTGGAGGAAAATTAAAGTTGTTATGTGAAAAGAATAACCTGCTTAGTCGGGTGGCTTCTGATTTACTTCAGATTTCAAAAACTAGGATTTTAATAGGAGTAAATTTGTAGTTGTTGCTGTACTTCTTTTTTTTAATGCTGTATTATCGCTTTCTTCTTCAGATTATGGCTGAACGGAAGAATGCTAAAGCCATGGCTTGCAGCTCATTGCAAGACAGGACAAATGTCACCCTTGATGTTCCTCTGCAAGGTACGGTGTTACAGCTAAGTATCGTCAGGAGGTCCTGGTTTACATGTGTTTTGTTTCTGATGCAGCTTTTGATGAAAATGGAGGACATTGGGTGGAAAACAATCCTGTCTTTTAATTAATGTATCTGACTGTAACCTGTTCCTGTATTACTGTAAATATTTTTATTGGTTATGTTGAGAGTAATGGACTTCTACTCAGTTCTGTCAACTTGTGCATTTCCTCTTTTATTTTGGAGTGTTGCAAATTCAGTCTTACTTTTTGGGGATATTTGGACATATTGTCCTTGTCAAATCAAAATACCCCCTGACTTGAGACGGCACCAGTTGGCCAAATCTTCCCATTACAATCCACCCCAGAAGGCGAGGGGTAACCCAGGTTCTTTTTTAAAGGTCCCTTGGGGTGGATTAGAGTGAAACAACACTGATCGATCAGTGTTTATATATAAATATGAACATATATATAGGGTTTATTTTAGAACAGTTCGGTTGCAAAGCAAAACATGTATGTAGCCATTTTGATTGGTATTCAGTACTATAGAAATATAAAAGCATAAAAATAACAAAATGTATACGGAAAAGTAAGAGAAAGAAAGGATAAAAGTAGAAAGATACATAGTTACCACCCATTGAATGCAGTGATGAGAGCTGGTAGTTGCAATTTCAGTGTCTGTTGGCTGAAGTGACAATCACAGTCTTGTGGAAGTGATGGTCTTGATGCAGTAGGGGAAGCCCACAACACTCAAAAGGTTTGATGAGTTATATATGCTCAGGTTCAGGGGGGAATGCCTAATACTGCCTGTGGAGTGGGGAGTTTTACACTTGATGATGTAAAACTGGATCATGGGACATTTAATGAGTCTTTGACACCTTCTAAGATGTTTCAGGTGCCTGTTATGTCAGCACAGTTGAGTCCATTTGTGTAAGGAAAAGCAAACCCTACCCTGCCTCCCAGGGCTTGCCTCTTTTCTTACCTTGTTTAACACCCAGCTTGTAGCCTGAGGTGTCAGGTGTGCACACCCTCAGCACCTGGGCGGCCACTCTGCATGTTGTTGTCAAAGCACTCTGCTGGTTGTTGGAGCCCTTGGCCTTAACAGTCCAGTCTCTCAAGGGAGTGGGAAACTGGAGTGGGAGAGTGCCAGTGAGTCAGTGGGCTATGGCCTCCTCCCAGCCTTGTTTTTTTTGCCTTAAACCTGAGGTGATTAGACAATAGCACCACATTTGTCTGACCTCAGGTACCAGTCAGGAGGCTAAACTCACAGTCCAGTTCTCTGAAATCCAGGAGGCATAATCGGTGGGGATTGAACTTAACAATGATCTTAACAATGTTTTAAGCCATTAATCATTTCAGTCTCTCATGCTTAAAACTAGAATATACTCCAGTTAATGACTTGGATTCAGAAGAGCCATAGGAGTACTCCTCCTTTAGGAAGTTTTCCTTTAGGAATAGATGCTGAAACCTTCTATTTTAGAAATTTCTGAGGCAAGGAGTGCAACTGGATTTTCATCCAGCTGAAAGGTCTTCTGCACACTCTACTGCATTGTTGAAGGAAGTTGCCTTTTTGTTCCTTTATTAGTCATACCTTAGTAGTTGCTATTTTGAAAGTATTCCAGGAGAACAAGCATACTTTGTGTTAGCTTTACAGGACATTATGTGCTTCTAGATCCACCAGTTTGTACTGAATATCTTACTCCTAATCCATACATCAACTAGTGTAATGGTCTGTGTAATGTGTACTGTTCAGGCAGTAGTATTGATTACTTGGAGACTGTATGTAGCATATTAGCAAGGATGGTATTGAAAGCAGATTCCAGATTTTACGTAGTTATTTTAGTGAAACTTAGGTCTGTATGTCCAAAAACCCATTCATCTATATTTTCTGGTTTTTAATATGCCAGCAATATAATGTGACCTTATTTTTAGCATAGACCAAACATCAGCTAATGCAAATTTATTCCTAATTCCTTTAGAAATTATTGAGGCTTGTTCTTGTTAGAAGTAAAAATCTGTTTTAATCAATACCTTGCCTTTAGAGTACAATTACTGGGTAAACTGTTTTATGTTATTGATGAAATAAAAGCGTTTTTCCCTGGTGTGAATGCCGATTCACAGAAATTGACTTTTGTTCCCATGCAGTAGATTTCCCAACACCAAAGACAGAACTGGTACAGAAGTTCCATGTCCAGTACCTTGGCATGCTACCTGTAGCTAAACCTGTGGGTATGTAACACTTAAGTGTCTTCCAAAGTACCTTGCATAAGCTCTGAAAGCTGGACTCTGGCTAGCCTAGGGTAAATGCATGGTTTTTGAAGGGTAACAACTCTTGTATTGCAGCCATACGAATCAGGCATGAAGACATCAAATATTCAGGGCATCATATGAACATATGTTTTGCAACCAGAGTATTTTGGGAGCTGCCAAGAAGGAGAAGTTTCTTTCTACAGCTTCCTCTGAATATCAGCTCTGCTACTAATGAGAAGGGCCCTAGAGAACTGAAATAGTGCAGCAGCTAAACAAGATATTGTCCTGGTTTTTATAAGCCAGAGACACCTGTTTTGGTTTTGCAGATGAAGAAATACAACTTCACAATACTTCCTTCCATTATCCAATTAATTTTAATGAGGAGTCCAGAACAATCTGTTTTCTGTACTAGAGTGTGAAGATAAAAAGTTTTGTTATTGTTTACATATTTTATTTTTCATTATTGCATTTTCTTCTCTTTTAGGAATGGATACTCTGAATAGTGCCATTGAGAGTCTAATGGCTTCCTCTAGCAAAGATGACTGGATGGCAGTTACCATGAATGTTGCTGATGCTACTGTCACAGTAATCAATGAAAGAGTAAGGCAAACTGTCTTGTTTAAAACACATTTAACGTGAGTGTTGAAAACCAGGAACACAGAAACGTTCGTAGAGTTAATTTGCACTGGAATTCATTTGCTTGTTTTGCATTTTGTTTCTTTCCAGAATCTGCAGAGGCTCTTACTGGTTGTATCAGCTTCAGCTTTCTTTACCATTCCAAGCATGTTCCCAGAAATAAAAAGTATTCATTAGATACTTAAATTCAGTTTCTAGGAATTTGGAGCCTAGAATGTTGTAGGTTAAGCCCCAAGTACCAATCCTAAATTCCAAGCTGTATTTACTTTATTCTTGGTATGGAAGCCAAGAGTAATATTTAAATCTGTGTCACAGAGGAAAATTTTCTATAGAGATTTCTATAGAGATTAATACAGTGAAACTTTTTAAGAAAGTCTTTTATATATGTCCTTTGATGAGGTACCGAACCAGCATCTCTATAGCATACCAGTGATAGGGAGACATGTTTTGGACACCCTATAGCCGTGTTGTTATGTTTCTTCACAAAACAAGCAGTTTGTAAAATGCACAACATACTCTGTGCTAACACGCAAAGCCTTGGTTTTCCAGGGACAGCCTAGAACAAGATCCAGCCCAGGCCTGAGCATGTGGGGCATATGCAGATAAATCAGGAATTACAATACTATTTCAGAGTATCCTCCTATTTAATCAAATTTGGAAGTTCCACAGAATATCCAAGAGTAATGGTCATTTTTTGATTCTTTACCAGAATGAAGAGGAAGTCATGGTGGAGTGTCGTGTGCGGTTCCTGTCCTTCATGGGAGTAGGCAAAGACATTCACACATTCGCCTTCATTA
This sequence comes from Pachyramphus minor, assembly GCA_013397135.1. Classification (NCBI taxonomy): domain Eukaryota; kingdom Metazoa; phylum Chordata; class Aves; order Passeriformes; family Tyrannidae; genus Pachyramphus; species Pachyramphus minor. Next base: position 119,434 of record VYXB01002306.1, read on the forward strand.
TGGATACAGGAAACCAGCATTTTGAGTGCCACGTTTTTTGGTGTGAACCAAATGCAGGCAACGTATCAGAAGCTGTTCAGGCTGCTTGTATGGTAAGTGACCTTCTTTAAAGGCATCCAATATCACTTAGATTTTTCACTGCCTCCATAAATAATCATCTTTCCAAATTTGCAATTATATTCATTTCAAGGCAGAAAAAGAAAGAACAGATAAAAATAGGAATTGGTATTATGATATATGTAATCAATTAAAATCCAAACATTTAAAGTTTAAATGCCAGTTTAGTGAACAATGCCCCTTTAGTCATCTTCCCTCCTAATCTCTGCAATGTCTATGTAAGTTAGAAATCTTTTCTTTCACTACACAATTGTTATAAATAATCCTTGTTTCAAAGTAGCTGAACCCAGAAAACTTATTTTTCAGTTTTCAAATGGCTGTTTATATGATGTAGTATCTACTGTGTGCTAATGAACAGTTTCTGCCCACACATTGGCAAATCCATTAACTTCAGCTCAGCTTTCTGTCACAGGCAGAACAGAGGTTTGGTTATATTTAATGAGAAAGTACTAAGAGTGTGTTTGAAATGCTCTGTGAAATTATTGGATAGAGTATTGATTGCAGAATGTTTTGCTTTGTTGCAGTTACGGTATCAGAAGTGCTTAGTAGCCAGACCTCCTTCACAAAAAGTTCGACCGCCTCCACCTCCTGCAGACTCCGTGACTAGAAGAGTTACAACTAACGTAAAAAGAGGAGTGTTGTCTCTCATTGACACTTTGAAACAGAAACGTCCAGTCACTGAGATGCCATAGCTGCGCAACAGAGAAGATTCTCCTAACATTTAACTGAAGATAACAGTAGCTACACTAAGGAAAATGAACTGAAGATATCTGGCCTTCCATTTCAATTGCTGATGCTTTGTCTTCAGAGAATTTACCCTTATCAAAACAATGTTAGACAAGCATGTTCTCTCATTCTTGCCACCATCGTCTGATATGAAAAGAAGCATGAATAATTTTTTTGCTGTCAGTGAGTTACATCATGGGCAATGGAAGGTTTGTTTGCTTGTAAATACATGAACATTACCTAAACTCACACAAAAAAAGAATATGGCCATGGCCCTCCCAGTGAACTCATGCTAAAGTCCGTGGAGTGAATGATGCCTGAGTTAAAATTTCACCTTCTTGAGCTGGATTTGTCACAAACCGATCTTAAATCCTACAGCACTGTGCTGTGTTTTCAACACTGGAATGGGTACCAAGTATTAGCTACCATTGAATTACTGTAGATTAAATAACAAGTTTTGTTTTTTACAGAACTACACCTGTTAGTGTTAAATTGTTTGTCAGCATTGGTCTAGCGACCACTTTAACATCTCACATGGTGTAATTATTTTATGTTCTGGTTACAGGTTATGGTCTTAGACAAGAATCGTGTTTAAAACCAAATCGATGAGGAAAAATCCAGAAATGTTTTTAGTAATTGAGTTGCAGGGTGATCCACTGAAGCTTTTCAGCTTTAAACATGCAAATGAAACTGTTGGCTGTTAAATTTATTCTCCTAAATCTGTCATTTATTCATCAGAAATACCATTTGTTTCATGCAGGGCTCAAAACGATCAACAGTAAGTAAGAAAGTGATTTTATTGTCTCAAAACTGTTACAGAGGCCAAACTAATCCATATGTTTTCCATGCAAGTGTTTGATGAAATGTTCAATTCCGTGTCTGGTTCAATTCCCCTTTCCCCTAGAGTTTGTTGCTGAATCCTTAGCATGTCAGAAAAAGAACAATTATGTTTCTTGTTATTTACAAAATTCCATGAAATTTATTTTACTTTTAATACTCTTCTAACAAAATTAGAAGAGAGTTGTTTTCTAACCAAGTAGTGCTTCAGGTGATACAACATGATTTCAATGCTTTTGCTCCAAAGGCTTCATCTGATTGCTTTGACTGACACACCTGCAGACCCTCACAAATCAGCCCAACATTACCCTCAAAATTAACCTCAGGCTAATTTGGAAATGCAGTCATGCATCTTCAGTCTTTTCCTTTGCCATCTTTTGTCTAGACCTGCAGATTAGTACACACTTTGGACATAGAACATAAAAGGTATTTTTAACTAGTGTTAAAAATGTTTTGCCTCCATTTATAGATAAATTCCAAACTGTAACTGTCTCCCAAGTCTGCAAATCTGGACATACTGCAAAGATAAGGAATATTGGCAACATTATTCTTACAATAACTCCTTTTTATTTTACTATGCAAGAGACTGTTGCAAACAAACTATTTTTTATTTCCTTGTTTAAAGAAATTAGTGACAACACCTGGGCAAAGTAACTTAGGAACACAACAGGAAAAGAATGATGATTCCAGAAATTTCTGCATTGAAGAATGCATTAAACTAAACTCAGCATGATGTATGAGCAAATGTCAGGTGAAGGCTAGCTATGCAACTATGGTAATTAAAGAGCTGATCCTCCACCCATCTGAGATCTCTTCATGACCAAGATTCTGCATCTCAGGCACTGAAGCAATTGTTTCCCCTCCCAAGGTTCTTGTTCTTGCCATCTCCTTTGCACCAGCTATATTGCTTGAACAGCTGGAAGAGAAGCTGCTTGTGCTGAGTGTGCAGGAAGAGCTGGAGATGAGGAGATGCAAACAACCCCTTCCCCCTAAGCAGTACCAATGATTTAACCGAGGACAAAGGCAGATCACAAAGCATGAGCATAGCAGCTTGCACACCTGCTTCTGTAGTTTCTAATATTGATTCCAGCCACCTCTGCTAGGAGCAATGTAAAAACTCACTTCCTATCAGAGAACCACAGAACTGTTTGGGTTGAAAGAGACCTTAAAGATCATCCATCTGGTTCCAACCCCTCTGCCATGAGCAAAGACGCCCTCCAGTAGACTGGGTTGCCGAGTCCCATCCATCCTGGCCTTGAACACGTCTGGGGATGACTGCCCTCAAAATGGGGTGGCTAACACTGTACATTTAGATAAGTTTGTGAATTTAAGAGAGAAAAGGTTCCTTTTTTGGCACTGTGCCAGCGATTCAGATTGTATTTTAAATTACTTTGACAATGTCTTTTTAAAGTTCCACCTGGGAACAGCATGATTTGGGATTTGCAACTGTTGTACAACAGTGAAATAATTTTAAGCATTATAATTAAATTTCTTCATTGCATCTGCACAGTGCTGATTTTCCCCAGGAGAGATCTGGACTCTAACTAAACCAACACTTAGTGAACAGCAGTGTGAAGGTTCTGCACCACTGTTGTCAAGGCTATGAACATCTGGTTAGCTTTCAGTAGCAATGTGTGCAATTGCAGGAAGGGCTGAGAAGATAGAAGGGTATTTGAAAAGCCGTACTTCACTTACCAATGTTTGTTTTAAGAGGTTTGTGTCTGTTAACAAAATGATGTTGATTTTGCAAGTATTTAAGTAGTGTGCTTAATGGTCTGACTATATGTGTGTGGCCTTTTTGCTTCAGTAGAGCTCCTTATTCTCCAAAAGATTTAATATACATCCAGGTGTTTGCGGAGTTGGAGCCTAATATTGCAAAGCCCATTATCTTTTGTTAAACAATATATTCAGACACTCTTTTTACCATGGCCAAAAAAGTATGTATGGGGTGTGTGTGTTTGAGCAACTGCCACTGTTCTAGTTGATGTTATAGCAACCCTACAGTTATCTATGCATTTTTTTATAATACCTAGTGATTCTGTAGACCGGCAGCCATGTTCACTATGCCTTGTATGTCTGATGCCATATTCTAACTTAACCTGTTAAATACAGCTTAAAATATTTTTATTTTATTTATTCTATTTTTACTGAAATATCCTGTGTTACTATGTTGATGTATTGTCTTTACCGGACGTGCTCTTGTAACATTCTCCACTCTGTATACTATAGGTTGCCTAAGAAAGGCAGGCTTTGTAATTATTTGTAGTCACATTTTTATTGAAGTCTGTAGAAAAATCATGTAAAGCAAAGCTAATTTCTTCATTTTTTTTCAATGCAAGTACTAAGTTAGAGGTAAGTATCACGTGTCAGTCAGTCATGTCATTTAACACACTTCTTGCAGAAGCAAGGAAATTTATTTTCAGTCAATGACTAAGAGATAAAAGCCTTTCTTTTGAAATCTGCAGTGCTGGCTGAAGGTTTTATTTAAGCCACTTAGTGTTTCATTTAAAGGGGAGCAAGGGGGTGAGATATAAGGCTACAGAGGCCACCTATAGGGTGGTTAAATGGGAGTAACAAAAATTGCATGGAAGGGCATAGAATCCACTCACAGTAAAATGAGGTTTTAGTATATACTTCCTGTGCAGTCACATGTACCTGCAGAAGTAATATGCCCTTTTGAGACAGAGGAGCAAAAACTATGGAGTATCTAATAGCTGAATCAGTTCTGTGTCACTGAGAGTTCTACACCTCTTTCCTTTAAAATGTCTCAAGCATTTCATAGATCATTTACCCAGAGATCTAAACCTGTTAGTATATCGCCCATGGAAAACAGAACTTTCTCATTTCAACAGCAAGTGTGGCCTCAGCATTTTAGCATTACCATCAACCACATTACTCCTTTCTTGGGCAGGTTAATTAACACATTGCTACAATTTGCATGTACAGTCAGCCAAGGCAGGTTTGTTTAACAGCAGTAGGAAAGAAGGAAACACATCCACTGTTTATCAGCAGAGCCCAGTCCTACATAAAGCACCTGACTGACACAGAAAAAGACAATTTTCCTTGTCGTTGGCCACTTCTCCACATTTAAATGTAATCTGTTCTGAGAATAAATTTAGCTGCATAAAGTGATTGTCTCAACTGTTACTGCTCCATGACACTGGGAAATTATTTTTTTGATCCAAATGGTGGTTGAGGGAAGGGAAAAACATAGTGGTGGGTTTAGAGGCAATAGCAGTACAATGGAGAGTTTTGCATCTGGAAAGTTGAATCAACAGTTTCTAGTTGAAAATTATGAATGAACAACTGGATTACAGAAAAACAGTTACATAAGACACAGTTTTACTGTAAAAAGTCATTGAGTGTTAACTTAATGTACAATCATCTACAAGCCATCTGGACTCAGTCCCAGATATTTCCACCAAGTGAAGCTCAGTGCTTACAAAGCTGCTGACCTGTAGAGTCAAAATATTCACTCTCTGATATTCTTAGTAAGGCATCTAGATTCTAACTGGTTTAGCTTCCATACCATTTCAACAATGCAAATTCCTGATAAGGCTGATTGTGGGACATCATGGCATATATTATTTAAGTAGTCCAGAAATTCTGTCATCATACATACATGTATGTTCTTTTACAAGTAATTTTAACTTTAATAATGAATGATACAGGTCTTTATTTAAAAAAAAGAAATTCTCTAACCACAGAATCTCTTAAGTTTATTTTAAGCATTTAACAACCATACTGAAAGAAAAAAAATGAAATTTTCTTAGTGTCCAACATGTAGAATCTCTCCTCCTCCTCCTAGATGGTTTTGAAATAGGAATTACTTTTTTTCCAGTTCTACACATTGTGTGTGCACAGGTCTAAATCTATCCTTACAGGTTTGCTCAAAAATAAGAGCAGAATTCACCATGTTAGCAGAATGGGTAAGGACCATGGGTTGCTCACAGGGATATGCAGGTTGTGTGGGATGTCCTTGCCTAGGAAAGCTGGCTCCAATTAAAATGCCAAAAGAAATTTTCAGTGATTCAGTGAAGCAACAATATCTAATGAACACGAGCCAGCTGTTTAGGCTGCTGGTGTAGTATCGTTCACATCCTTTCTTATAAAGGTACTGCTGATCCAGAGACACTGACGGTGAAGAAAAAGTAGAGATATTAAAACATTTTCTCTGGATCAATCTAAATCCAGACCCCTATGTCAAATCAATTAAGATTCCATACTACATCTTGTTGCTGCTCATGGCAACACTCTTGCCAAGTATCTTAAATGGTTGCCTAGAAGAAAATTTCTCTTCTGGGCCACAGCTACCTTTGCCTTTCTATATTGCTATGCTGTCTATTTCATTTTTAGAACACTTCTAAATACAAATCAGCTTATTGTTAAAAGTATCTTTGTGTCTTTCTTTATGCTCTGTTCCGATTTTGTAAAACAACTGTAGATTTTATCTTTGCTGGGAAGAGGGAGCAGCTTAGAAGCCCATGGCTATTTCCAAAGACAGGCAAACTACTCCGTGTCGAGTCATTATTCACCTGACTAGCAGTAATGTTCATAAAAGTAAGTTGTTTTGACAGTAGCAGCTCTTTAAGAACTGCTTGTGTTAAGAAATTGATCAGAAGCAATTATGAGCCATGACATAGTCTGATGTGACATTATGATGATAATTCAGCATTTTTAACTTGAGAATATTTTATCTATTTTTCATTGTTAATATTTTGAAGTACACCTGAGTAGAAACCAAGGGAGGAAGTACTAGAAAGCCTGTGCATGGCCTTCAGTATACTTGGCCTGTTTCCTTATACTAGTTTCCTGAACAAGAGTTCACATCTGGTTTTAGAAATAAAGGTGAGCTAACAGGCTTACTGTGCAAAGCTTATTTTCCATGCATCAAAATGGAAACTCGCAAAAATGGTATGTAGCACATGTAAAGAAAAGTAGCCACTTAAAAAACGCAGTCTCACTTTAAAAAAAAAAATTTCATTTGAAATTGATTACTCTTACAGATCTAGGCCATGATGGGGGGGGTGAGGTGTACAGTATAACTTGTCAATTTAAAGTGTATAGCAAGAGATTACAATTTTTTGACCACACTCCTTGCAACAGTGTATCAGCCTTACGCAGCTGAGCTTCATTCATAAAGTGTGATTAGTGGATTAAAAATTACTATCTAACCTGGATATTTCTACACAAATAGCCCATAACATATCTCTTTCCCACAGCAAGATTATCCTGCATAAAGCTATACTGTAATCAAAGAGTATTGATTAATATACAAGAATCTTTACCTTCTATGTAAAGGAAGAGCCAAGTTTGAAGGTTTGTACAGCCATGGTCAAAGATGCCTAAGCACAGTTGGTTTGACCATTTTAGACAGGGCTGGTGGAAATACTCAACCACTTGGACCCTGTGCTCCAGTCTGGCTCTGAAAGTGATGGCAATTGGATACCCTGAGTTTGTTTCCTTGCAAACTTTCCTATAGTGTTATCACTCTGGAGGCAAAGTGATTTTTGCAGGGGCTTCAATACAACCCCGTTACATCCTGCACGTGCCCTTCGAGCAGGTGCCTGTCACTCAGACACCTTGCCCAGAGGGGACAAATGATGTGTCCGCTTTGGCACTTCAGGTGCAGCTGTGTGTGAATCAGGGTTGGTAGATTTCTTCAGCTCAGCCTGGCTGTTTGTTTGGTGTACGTTCTTCTGCTGTGAGTTACTGACTGCTTTAGACACAGGTATGTTATGGACTGCTTTAGGCACGGATGTACTGCCGACTGCTTTTGTTCGGGGCACATGCTTCTGTTGTGTTTTACTGACTGCTTTTGTTCTGAACACATGCTTTTGTGTGTCACTGACTGCTTTTGTTCTGCGCGCATGCTTTTGTTGTGTTTTACTGACTGCTTTTGTTCTGAACACATGCTTTTGTGTGTCACTGACTGCTTTAGACACAGAAACTTCGGCCTTAACATGAACTCCAGTTTGATGGTGAAGGGGCTCTGCAGCCTTTGGCTTTCTGTCAGTACCACTAACATTACGTTTACGTCGTTTTACTTTCTGCTTTTTCTCTTCTTTCGGTTTTCCTTCAGGAATGCTATCTAGTAGTCCTTTTTCTGCAGCATAAGCCAAAATGTCTTTAGCAGGCACTTTTTTAGAAGAATCTTTCTGAAAATTTCAAAGGAAACAACAATGAATCTAAGTCACAACAGAGCTGCTCAGAATTTACTCCATGAGAAAACTGTGGCAGAGTCTAGCCGAAGGACTTAAGTCACATGTGATAAACACTAACCAAACTATTTATTCATGAAATGAAGAACATGACTGTTGTGTAAATTTGCTCCTTGAAACTTTGCTCTCTATCAACCCAAAGAGGGGAAGCTCAATTCCAGTCTCTATACTGTGTGTCTGACTTGTGGTTTAACACCAACCAGCAACCAAGCTCGCTCATTCCCCCACCAGCAGGTCAGGGAGACAATCAGAAGGGTAAAAGCCACAAAACTCATGGGTTCATAAGACAGGGGTTACTTGGGAAGACAAGTGCCATCACTCCAAATGTCCCTGCTTCTTCCTTCTTCCCCCCACCTTATACTGATCATGATGCCATATGGTATGGGATATGCCTTTGGTCTGTTGGGGTCACCTGTCCCAGCTGTGTCTCCTCCCAGTTTCCCAAGCACCCCCAGCCTCCTCACCAGCTTGTCAGTATGAAAAGCAGAGAAAGCCTTGGCTCTGTGCGAGCACTGCTCAGCAATAACAGAAACATCTCTGTATTATCAACCCTGTGTTCAGCACATATCCAAAACACAGCCCCACACCAGCCACTGGGAAGAAAATTAACCCTACCCCAGCCAAAACCAGCACACTCTTACACTGACCTGCTCTGTAATGTGTCTGTAATAACATGCAGATACATTACATATGTGTGTGCATGTGTATAGAAATAGTTACTAAAATACAGAAATGTCATCAGTAACATTAAACATGAATAATTTTCACGATAATGAAAATCTTCCCTCATAATCCTTAAGTAAGGAATTTTCAGATTAGATTAACTAGGAACCAGCTCAGCATCCAAGCATATAAAGAGGTAAAATAGGGAAGAAACTACTTAGAACTAGCTAAGCAGAGAGTTTCTGTAAACCAGAAATTTCAGTTTAAATTCTAAGTATGTGTTTTCTGCCTCGTGGAGAATGTTCATTTCCCAAATCATCTCAAAATTGGCCATAGGAGCAATTACTTCCGTGCATTAGAATTTGACAAAAATTTGACAAAAATTACTTGAATTAACTACCTGAAACAAAAGTGCTTGTTTCTCTGGAGGAAGACAATATGATAGACAGATGTACACAGCATGATTAACTAAAACTGAGGGAGCCAGATAAAAAATATTTTATATTGAAAAGAAGAAGGCCAATAATAGGTAAATTAAAGGCTTTTCTTGTGTGATTCTCTTACTCTTAATAAAATCTTCTGATTTCCCCTAAGAGACAAGCTTCTTTCAAGCACTGTAATCACAATATCACAGAAAGTAGCACAAATTACCAAATAAGATTTTCTATCATAAATTTGCAATGAAATTCTTATTAGCTGCCTCTCCTTCCCCCCCCCGCCTTTCCTCTTCTGGTTAAAAAATTCTTGCTTTCTCAGACAAAAGAGGAAAATGTAGATGCTCAGAGATGCAAACTAGTCCATTAAGACCTTTCCTCAGGAATTGTGCCAAGATTTTTCTGTTTACTCAGCAAAAGCCTCCTGCCTTTCAAGCCAGATTTGCACATGCCTTAGTTTGGGAAGGAAACATATTCACACCTATTTCATTCAGATTTGAATATGTCACCCATAGGGTTTAAGACGTCATCTGCTTGGACACTGCAAAATCCTGGTGACACATATAACAAATAACTTTACTAGACACCATTTATCATGAGTCTAATCAACCCATGTATTTCATTCCAAGGTGTGACAACAATATATTTCCTCTTGATGTTGCTGGCACTGACTTGGATCATGGGCCTGCTCTGACCCTGAACAGCTCCAGAACAACAGGCACATGTTGGAAAGCTATGCTCAGCATAAAATTCCAGAAGTGGCACATTTCAACTGCTCCCTATCCTTTGGTCTTCAGACAACTAAAGACCATCCAGGAATTTTATTTCAAATGTTCAATTTCATTTATTCTTTTGTGGAAAATTGCAGTAGTCATCTTCTGTGAAGTGATTTTAAATGGTGACTTTCTTAGCTTACCTCTCTTTCTAGAACAGCTACAAAACAGCCACTGGAAATTTCTGATGGCTCCATTTTGAAAAACATTTTAGTGGAAGCCTTTGAATTGGAGCAAGTAGAAAAAATTGGAGGAATAAGCCTGTAGAAAATAAACAAAATACAAGAAAATAATATTTAAGGATATAAAAGGAAATAAACAAGGATGCATTAAAAGTAATTTCCAAATATGCCTTTCAATGACATAGCTTTATCTTAATTTAAACTACTGCAATTCAAGAAAGGCATAAGAATTCATCTTTTTAGAAACAATGGGGGGGGTTCCATTTTTTTTCAATAATTCCGATTTTTCCCAATTATTAAGTCTATTAAGCACCAGATAATAAATATGTATTAATATAATGAAAAATTTTGTTCTTTCTCAGGTCTGCAATTACTGGGTTAGCAAGTTGTCCACAAAGTTGGGGAATGACCTGAAAACACTAAGTAGCTCAGAAATTGCAGAGATACTGACTTTAATAGTATATATATAATGGCCAGACTTCGCGAACGAAGAACTGTGGAAGGTCTCTGTACGCCTTCCAGCCTGCGCATTGGATTTATTTTAGGTGGGACACAGTGCGCGCAGAACTGAGCCCACCCTTTAATCCTAAGGTTCGTCTGCCGGGGCCAAGCGAGCTGGGACAGTGGCAGCGAGGTCCTCAGGACGTAGGTGGATTGCCTTACAGGGCTAACGGGCTCCACCTGCCCGGGGAGTTTCCCCGACCGGGAATCGAACCCGGGCCTCGGCAGTTACAGTGCCGTGTCCTTAACCACTAGACCACCAGGGGCTCCTTTAATAGTATATGCTCATAATAAATAATATATCTAAGCTAAAAACCTTAGGTTAGTAAAATTTGCTAACCTAAAAATATTTTTAATAAGTGAATGATGTTCTTCCAGCTTTACAGTTTTGCAGTACATCAGTGGGGAAGGAAGAACTAACCTTTTCTCATGTTTTCCTTGTATTCCAGGAACGCCGGGCTGATAAAAAGAGGCCTCAGGGACTTGGCTCAGGGATAAGGCTGCTAAACTAGTACTAAGAGGTCTCAGTGTGGAAAAAACATTCTCAAAATGTCCTTTTGCAATTATAATCCCCTTCCTCTTTACATCACTGAGGACTATAAGATACAGTCCCTCCTCAGTGCTCCATTCATCCTCTTGAGACAGAGCTTTATTCAAAGATGGTTATGGAGAAATGCATTTAATATTTGTAAGCAATATCCTAATTTGGCTGGCTAGTTCATTTCTAATGGGAAGTCTGCAAAACTGTTTGTTTCTAAGTGTCCACCATAATCTGGATTTTTTTTCTATGACCCTTGGAACTTGATAAAACAGACTACAAGGCTCACATCCTCCTCACATCAATCACTGGCAAGACAAGCCCTGATTTCATCCCACTGTGACTGAAAGTTCAACCAGGCTCTTTTTTATCAGTGAATTGCAAGAAACAGTGCATTTTGTTGCACTATGTCTTAACCTTACAACTTTTCAAAATTCTTTGGTCTGCCCACAGTTAACATTTACCATTTTAATCACGCAAAATTTAATTACCCTGAATGATATCTTGAGCCTCAATACCTTTCCCTGTGATAGCCAGCTTATTAACATAATCTAAGGTATATAAAATCTAAAAACATAGTATTACTCTTCTGAGTTTTGGCAACATACACTCTCAACCTACATCTCATAATCATCTATTGTACATGTGCGAGTGAGTGCCAACTGTTTGCATTTATCTACTGTGACTGAAAGGAAAATCCAGAAAGTACTCATCTGCCTTTTAACAACCTCTCTGTCTGACAGGAATGACAGCTGACAGGTTTTAACTACATATAACTACATAGTATAAAGTATACATAACACACACTTTCATATATACTTGTATTTGTTATGGTTGCACAGGATGATCTCTTACTGTAACCCGTCCTCCCCACAAGTCATTCATCTGAATACAGGGATGAGCAATCCTACAGCTAGTGTCCTTACTCTTCTGTATTATTCTCACAATTTAAGATTTAATTTCTTTTTCCTTCAAAACTGATCATTTTAGGTCAGAAGTTGAGAGCATGCTATCAAGTTCCCTGACTTCTAGTCTCCACTTTATCTTAAACTAGCTTCATTCTCTGAATCCTGATACAATAAAAGCAATAGCTCTATCAGAAGAATGTTATTTCCACCCAGTGATGGTTTCCTCCCATCTCAATTTCAGATGAACAAAACTATTAGACCAAAAAGTCAATAGAATACTGCTAAGTAGTCTCATCAGAAAGAATGGCATGACAGGCAGCAAAAACTATTGTAAATATTAATTTAATGCAAGACATATCAGTCTAGGAGATAAGAATTATGCTACAACTTAAAGTTATACTTTAATTTTTCCATGGATAAAACTACTCATTCCATACCTATATGGTTGTACTTTATCTCCTTCCACTCCATATTCCAGTGCTTTTTTCACTACTAGTTCATTTTCTTCTGGGTAAACTGAACAAGTGCAGTAAACAATAGCTTGTACTTTGTTAACTACAAAACAAAACAAATTTTCTACTGTTCAGATTCTTCATACAGACAGTGGCTTGGTGAGGACTGAAAGCATCACAAAAGTTATGCTCAGATGTCACTTTTACCGATAAAAATATCCTCCTGCACACATTAGTATGCAATCCCTACTGGTTTTTAATAATTAAAATGTTAAATATTTGCAGATCGCAGCACAAATTCAAAGCTGTATCCATCTTTTCACACAGCTACAAAAGGAGAGGGGAAGAAAGTCGCAGCATGCAGATGGAGTCTGACTACATTTGCAGCATTTTCAAATCAGAGTACAGCTAAGCCATAACCCAGTTCTATACACAATGTTGAAGACTATTGTATTAATGTCTGGTGAACACTAGGACACAGAAACACCTTCAGACTGAAAGCAATCATTATTGAGGGGTTTTGCTTACATGCTTATTGTTAATTAATAGAGTAATCCATGTACTTTTAACTACATAAAAACTGGTGATGGTACAATGGAATTGACAGTACAAGATCCTCCCAGAAATTGGAGCACTGGCACACTTACATTTCAGTGCATGAACCAACTCCTTAAGCTGCCTTTCAGCAAGACAACTGAGTTTATCCTCAGACACAAACCCCTGGAAAAGGTCTCGTAGCAATCCTGCATCTAAAAGCAGAGAGTTGTAAATTTAGTATTGCAACTTAGAGTCTTAAAATTCCATTGTTTGCAAAAACAGATGTGGCTGTTACTAATGCAGTTAGAAGGTAGGTTTTACAATTTAGAATACCAAGGAATGCCCAATTTATTCGCTTTCCTTCTTTACTTTTAATTACTGGTGCCTCTTATTTGCTTCTATTTAATGAAAATTATACAGTGAACAGACTTATAAAAACAGTCAGTAAGCAAATGGAAAATTATATACATATTGGTATATTGAAATAAATTTTCTGCCTATAGTATTTTTACTTTAAAAAAAAAAAACATTCTGCCTCCAGAATAACCCTCAAACTTCATACTACCAACTTGAAGTGGACAGAGAATTATGCCAGTTAATATATATGTTTCATAGTAATTAAAACAAGGGGTTTTTAATAAAATTTACAATTTACTGAAGAACCTACACTGTCTAGACCACAATACTTGAATTTATTCATTTCTACCAGAAAGCATGAGCTTTTCTGTATCAAAAGTTACCTCTGTGTTCACTTAAAATAAACTCCATTGGATTGCCAGCACCCAGTCCAGAGCATTGTGGTAGCAGCAAAATAACTGTTGCCTTTTGAAGTCTTCGGTCTGTTGGTTCAAGCTCTGTAAAGTCTTCATGTAACAACTGAATATCTGCAAAATAAAAGAAGAACTCAACAGTTACACACTCCAAGCAAGCCTACCTACAGGTGATACAAGTGAAGAGACTGCTGTTACACAGATTTCAACAGAGCTAGAGCCTGCTAGACTCAGATCCTCCAAAGTATAACCTATGGATTTCAAATAGATTGAAAGGCTAACTACACCTGCATCTTCTACTGAAAAGACAGCTGATGGGGTTGCAGGGTCTTGTTGAATTCTGTTCTGATCGTGTCCTCTGCATAAACTGGACAAGTGTTTTGAATTAACACACTCAAACAGCTGAAAATCAGACTGAAAGCAACAGCCAAAGCACCAAATAAATGGATCCAAAAGTTCCCAGCTACCAGCTACACCAACTGCTATAGAGTAAGTACTTCTATAGAAAAATTCATCTTGGCATTTCAGGAGCTTCCATTTATGACATGCTTAATCTGCAACCTTCAATTAACTTGACTGCAGCTGAAGAGCTGTCAGTTCACCTTGTGACACAAAAAAAAAGTTGTTACTGCCTTTGCTAAGTCTTCAAAGAAGGCATCTCTGAATTCTGATAGAATATACTGTATTTACAGATATCACAAACATCTGTATTACAATACTTTTTGCGCATCAACTGTTTCAGCACCTACTTTTACATCCCATATGACTGAAAATATTCCTCAGTTCTTCTTCTTTTGCTGAAGATTTCACACCACAAACAAAAATTGTGGACATGCTGCGTTTTGTCAGTACTGACATATGGGCAATGGTCAGATGGGAACCTGTGTGAGCCACTATAATGTCGTCACCTGCATTCAAGAGTGCCCGTGCAGAGTGTACAGCAAGGCTGCGAGACTTATCCTGGAAAACAACGACACAAAAATTAAGTACACCCAGCTATTTTGGTTTCTATGAATGCCAACCTTCTTTTCCAAATTAGCAAAGTATTTGTTTTCATAGCAAATGGGAAAGAAGGGAGGAAGAAACTAACCACAGATAGCTGCTAATACAGAATTAAATAAAGTACAAAACCAAACATTCAATAAATTTAAATAACTTAATTCTAAATAATACATTAAAAAAGCATAATATCTAGAGGTGAAAAGAGAGAATGCATATCATCCCCGTGAGGGATGAAGAACTCCTAGCAACAGCCAAAAAGAACAAACATAGGCCACAATTCAGAACAGGCAGAAATCATTCTCAGAGGCAGCTTAAGAGTTAAATGCAAAACTATTCACATAGTTCCTGACAATCATTACAGGAGAAATGAAGCCCTTACAGATCAAAGATCAAAATTTTGCTGAAATCTGAACAACACAGAGCCAGATTGGAACACAGAAAACACAAGGACCACTTAAAAGAAGTAAATGGTCTCATACCAGTGGTGATTAAGAGAAAACATCATCTCCATCAAATTACTTAAAAAGGCAAGGAGTAAAGATACTGACCACAGGTACCAGGTTTTGCACCAAATTTGACAAACACTGATGATAAATGGAAGGCAGGGTGGGGGAAGTGCTAAATCTTTAAGTTCACATCGTTGTTTATGTACCCACATTAAGTGCACAATATACTACAATAGCACACCAATATCTACTAACTGGGGGAAAGCATATGGAGATACATCGAAACTTGCCTCACAGTTTTAAGAAGTGAGACTGCCTCTGTGATCACTTTTTATATTTAATGTCAAGAGTTTTAAGATTAAATTTAAAACATTCCACTAACTTAATTGTACCTATCAATTATAAGCATTGACATTTGCATGCTAAATTTAGTAAGTGAATGAGTTTGTAACCTTCTAATCACTAAAAATAACCAAAACCTTATGAGAGTATGTTGCTGCCTGACTGATTTAATAGGATAGTCACACAATACACAACCTCATTCTAATGCAAAGCAATTACTTTAGTTTGCAGATCATCTGACTCAAGAGTGACATCAACTCACCTGCAGTAAGAGTTTGCAATCTGCAAAAAGATCTAAATTAAGCAATTCTTCTTTAAGAGAGGAAGGAAAAACCAACACATCATGGCAATGTTGGTCCATGGCATACGTATAATGGTCAAGGTCTGACACTGATTCAACCTTTGTGAGTCCCTTCATCTCCAAATCTCTGATAACATCTTCCAGGCTGTTAACATACAACTCTGACCATTAAATATACAAGAGTTACTTAAGCAACACAGTTTACATTGATTATATGAATTTTTTACTTTCGTTAGTGTGTGCATACATATGCATTCATACATAGGTACAGAATGCCCTACTGCCTGCAGGAGGGGAACTTATTATTTTTTAAGCATATAAGTTCTGGTTTGAAACAATTCAGTTAATAAGTCTGATAAAATTAAGAAAGATGTATGTGTCTCCAGAGAATGTTTCAATGAATCAAAACAGAAATGTCCATGTGCTCAGGAGATCCTGTAGTAAATTTACTGCTGGAATGCTTTAGTTCTTTCAATTGCTTTCAATTTAGCCCAACTCAACAATGATTTTAATGGCTGATAACTGAAAGAATCCTTGTGTAAATGTAATGAAGGCATAACTGCCGAGGTTAGCAATTCAAATATCATAAAGATTTAAAGGTAGCAACGCTTGTTTGTTGAAATGCAATTTCAGACAGTGCCATAGCCTTATATGGTACACTAAATGTGGGATGGATGCAGCAGCTTTTAGTTCACTCTTATTTAAGGGTTGCAAAGTCACAACCAGTGTAAAACACATTATCTTCTAAGCACCAAACATTGGTCTAAGACAAGAGTAGGAAAACAAAATTCTTGAAAATATTATAAAATGGATTACCTGTCCAACAAAACAGGTAACAGGATAATCTGGTATGGTTCATGTATCAGTTAGTACAGAACTGGGAACACCAATTATAGTGGTGTATAGACTATGTAAAGTAGTCTACAGAATGTAAGAATTTTTAAAAGTGTGTTTTTATTTCAAACTTACACCATCCTTACAGAATAAACACCAGTTTAAGTATTGTATCTGTCTCAACACCCTTTGCCAAGATTATGGCTTACACTAATACTACACTTTTAAAGATGTTTCCTCCATCTTTTGTCATCAAGTTCACTCACCCATATTTTTTTAACTTTATTTCCTTGTTTATTTCATTAAAGAGCCACACAAGCAACAAAATAGTAAGAAAAACTGCTTCACAACCTTGTTACAGGGTATGAATACCACTACTGCAATATATAAAAACTACAAGCAAACATAACACAATGGAACTGAACTAATCAGAATTTCCTGTAAGAATTTTAAATTACTGGTAAAAATATAACCTGGAATTTTAAAACAAGCATGGAGCAACCTATATCACTTCATATGTAAAACATCAATATCAGATGATACTTTAAAGTCCTTACCTGATTTTAAATGTGTTTATCCAAACACAGAAAGGTAAAGCAGAAACCCTTTGTTCCTGCTTCCATATGGTTTCTGGTACGAAGTGTTCAATTGAAAGAGCATCATATTTAATGCGACATCGTGCCAGTGCAGCTGCCAATTTAGTCTTACAACTACAAAAACATAGTCACAAGTTTAATAAGAACACTTCCTACTTCCTACCCCAGACAACGGTTGATGCAAGGTAGTAGTCCACAGCTAAGATTATTTTACTTAAATGCAGGTGGGACTGGAATTATGACAGGTTACTCTCAAACACCTAAAAAACCCCCAGAACTGCCATCTGTGGAATACAATCATGAGATTCATTCAAATGTTTGAAAATATAAATACATATATGTGCAGAATGAGCATTTGATGAAAGCTGACCTGTTGTACACAAACAACACCAACACAAGTATGATGGCAACTAGTAGTCAGAGAAAATATTCCCAGTCTTTTCTCCCCACAAGCTCTTGATACATGATAATTCGAAGAAAACAAAAATTGTTGGTAAACCACTTGAGATATATTACTTACTGCCCTCCAGAAATACCTTGCACTTAGGATATCCATGAACTTTTTGGGCTATTCTAAATCCAGCAACAGCACAATTTTGTCTAATAAATGCCTTTAGAGTTCCTCAATTGACTGATGAAATAATTAATCTTAAAATGTTTATTTTATGTACCCTCTTTTTTGTTCTAATTTTTAAAAATAATAAATATTTAACAAAGTTCCATAATAGAAGTACTGCTAAATAGATGGATGTTTTTCCATTCCATGACCTCTTGATTCTATCACACTCATGTTTATGAACATTTACTGAATATTTAATTTCTCTCCTACAATTGTATGAAAAAAGTTTCAACAATGCCAAAATAAGAGAAGATGCTAGTAAAATAATCCATAATATAAGGATGGTTTGTTAGCTATATTTTTCTTAACTATATAAATATGAAAGTTTCCCTTCAAACTAGGCTCTCATTGAAAATAAGTCCACAAAATTTGAAAATAAAAGACATGCTTAATAATTATTTTTAAAAGGTACTGGTTATACAAATCTGCATTTTTACTAGTATATATCAACAGAAAAAGCTCTTTGCACATATACCTGTACAGATAATGCCCTATTTCCTGAACTTCCTCTACAGGTTCCTCGTCGTCAAGAATCTTTCGTGCTGCAAACTTTCGGTCTTGTAGGTCATAAAGCATCACAACAAGCAAGCTGGTTAACTCATCTGGCTGCAACAGAAGAGCATAGCAAAAGTGACACAAAGTGTGCCTTGCTTCTGCAAAAAGATCCATATCAAACAGCAGTCTCCCACATAAGAGGCATTAAAAACTCCAGTGAAATGCTTATTTGTAAGAATACAAAAGTAATTCCTTATGGAGAGCTAATAAAACACTGAAGATTGTTTTTTTAAAAAACTAAAAATAGACATCTTGTAAGTTTTTTTTAAAAACTAAAAATAGACATCTTGTAAGTTATTTAGCTTACCAAAATTAAAAACATTCTCCATACACAGATAAAACACTACATCTTAAGAACTTCTAATGTTACCAGAATTGAAACACTGAAATTGTTTTCTCATCATTAAGGAACTGAATAGCAAAACTAACAAAAACTTCTTGTCTATCAATTCATCTGTTGTGGGATTCTTCCATATGTAGCAACCCATAAGCTCAATTGTAATAACTGTTCTGCTGTTGGGAATTACGTAAAATCTCCTTCCCATGTCTAAGTTTTTTAACCAGGGAGTATCGCCTGCTTAAGGACAATAATTAACAGCACTTTTGTTACTATTGTCTACCTCTTTCCATTAAATTCCTACAGTTATTATGCCTTCTAAAATGTTCACCTTCTCACAAATATGACCAAAATTAGTTAGAAAACTCAAGTTATTAGGGAAATACCACCAAACACAGAATGTTAGCATGTAAGTCTTACTTCCTTACAAAAACAAGCCAAAGATAAATGTGTTAGACTTTTTGCCTGCTCACATCAATCTCCACAAATAACATCAGTTCAAGTTCATCTTGCAATTTTCAAAGGCATCAAAGACTAAACTGGAAAGAACAGCAAATTACTCTGTAAGGTCTAGAATTCCTTTTCATGTCAAAGCAGGAAAGTATGTTCAGAGAGTAACCTGGACCAATTTTTGCCAGTACAATATTTGTATACAGAACGGTTTGCCCAGGAAATGAAATGTGGGTTCAATGCATTTTTTTCTCTGATGGGGTTCACTCTGTGCTTTCTAACTCCCAAGGACAGGAAGGATACATGATGTTTTTTCCCTGCTCACAAGGGGAGACAGACGGAAAGGAAAGCACATGGACAATCTGACTGAGCAAGTACTACACTGGAGTCAAGATTATGGCTCACTCTCCCACCTTCTTTCTTTGAAGGTTTCAATTCCCTTCAAAGGGTTGTACGGTGCAAAAGAATCTCACATACTTTGGAGGTGGATGCTTTGGACAACTACCTAAAACATTCAGCAATATTTCAGTCTGAGGCTGTCATATAGTTCAAAACAGCAAAGGTTGTTTTGAAGAATGTTGCAGAATCCTCAAAAAAGATTCTATCACTGCAGAAAATACAAAATTCATTTCCTCACAGCAACATTCACTTACTATTGACTGGCACGGGTAAACACCACTATCTAACAATATTTCTTCAAGAAGATCTTGATCTGCAAAAAAAAAGAACATGTTGAAAAGTTATGCTATGAAATCTACAAAATTCTAGGGAAGAAAGAGAAAACCTTATAAATCACTAAACCGTAGGTTTAGTTTTTAGTGATGTTTTTTTAAACATCATGAAAATTAATCACAAAGAGTAGCAACTCTATATAATTTCTTTACATGAAAAAGTATAGGGTTCAAATGTTTGATTTCACAAAATGCTAATAACACTTAGCTATATTTAACTATTTGAGGGATACGAGTAGTCTAGTAATAACCTGCAGTTTATAAAAAATTTCCTCAGATCTCTGCGGTCAGGCAGACACTGAACATACTGCTTTCCCACGTTTTCCATGCCGCATCATTTCTGTTGGCAATTCTTGGAAAAAAGTTTTGTACTTACATTTTAGAGCACTGAAAGCCAGTTCATAAGATACACGCCTGGAATGCTCATCTTTAAAAGCCAGCATGGGAGATTCTGAGTTATTGCCGTACCGCACCAGCATTCTATCCTTACTCTTTTCAGTATGAATGCCTTGAAAAATCTTAGCTGCATTCATGTATACGTTGTCGTGATAGCCTTTCTTCTTAATCAGAGTCACTGTTCTTTTTGCAACAGATCCTTTTCCATCTGAAATTTTAATTTCACTCAAGTCTGACGTATCATTTATAACATCCTCATGTGAAGACACCAAGTTACTTTTAAAACCTGGCATTTTTACAGTTGCTGACTCTGTAAGTGCAAGTCACAATCCTGCTGCCTCTGCAAAAAAAAAAAAAAACAACTTTGCACTGAATCATGAAATTTTCTTTTGCTAGAATAAACTCTTCCCTTTGTTTTCAATAAAACTTATTTCATTTTTTAGGTTTTAATCCTGCAAAAACATGTATCTCCTAGATATATATATGTGTATACATCTATCATTTTACAGTATACAAAGAAGTAATTATAAGAGGTTTTTTACCTTATTTGTT
Organism: Pachyramphus minor; assembly: GCA_013397135.1. Lineage (NCBI taxonomy): Eukaryota > Metazoa > Chordata > Aves > Passeriformes > Tyrannidae > Pachyramphus > Pachyramphus minor. Next base: position 140,254 of record VYXB01002306.1, read on the forward strand.
TTCACCAATGCATATACAAAGACTGTTATTTGTTTCAAAGAAGCCAGGGCTTTACAACAAATGATCCTAAACAGAATATACAGGGAGATCTGATTCTCTGTGTCTAATAAGAAGCACTATTATTGTGCATAAAATAGAATCTCTTACTCCTTTAAGAAAAAAGACACCACTGAAATTTCAAAGCAGACATCATGTCTTCCAAAGAAGAACCGTCTTGAAAAGAGATGCAGTGAATTCCAAATGTTTGTCCACTAGCCTGCACATCTGTTCATAAAAGTGGAGGAGAGAGATCACCTAAGTGTTATGTATTTAATACAATATGTAAACAACAGAATTTTAAATACAGGAAATCCATGTATTTATCCATATCCAAAAAAACTTCTGAGAGCTTCTGAAAGTATTATCCAACTTTCCATAATGCCATGTGCATTTCTTAAATTCTCTACACATCCAATATAAACAATAAAATAAAAACGAACTTCCCCAAAGGTGGAACGGGGTTTCAAGAAAAAGAAAACTAAAAAGGCCTAGTGTTAGCTGAATGTAAAAAAGTCCCACATAAAACACACCTAAAGCATGTTATAACATGCTTTTATGATAATACTGGCAGGGGTTCAGAAGAGGGCTAAGCCAGAACAGATTTAAAGATAGAATTAAATTAACTTTTTTTTTAAATCAGACTAGTCTGACCATCTGGGGAAGACTAATACAAGAGAACTATGAGGAACTTAGCAGCTTTAGCACAGAAAGTCAGGCATGGATCCAGTGCTGATAAATATCATAGGACTAACAGCACAAAAGAGCAGAATTTGGGGGTTCTGCCATCCTTAAAAAAAAAAAAAAANACTCTGATCAAATGGAAAAGATCTTCCCTTTTGCTACATAATTTAGGTCAGTACCATTCTCAAGCTTTTTCCATGCACTCCCCAACACCCCTCAGGGTAAAGTACATACCTCTTCTCCACAGGCCAGACATACTTGCTCAGCATCCTTTTTTCCTCTTCCCTTTCCTGCCCACCATCACAATAAGCCATAGTAGCAACAGTGGATGGCAGCACAGAGTTGGAGGGGAAAGAAGGAACGCAAGCTGCTGCTTCTCCAGCAGTCAGCCATGAAATTTCCCATACTGAGCCAGCACTCAAACCCTTTCCTGAGGGACAAGATACACCGCTATTAGGATGATGTGATGAATATACTTTTCCAAAAGACAAATGTCACCCTAATAAAGATGAGATGAGAGTGTTCTGCCCTGCACAGATACACGGCATGGCTGCAACACTGTGAATTGCTGCCTGGATTACTGAAGACTGTGCCAAGCAGAGTACACCAAGCTTGATTAATATAGAGATCAGCTGGGAAGAAGAGCTTCCCAGAGAAGAGAGAAAGATCTTGCCTTTGTGGAAGAAATGAGTTGGATCTCAAGCAGGTTACTCAGCTGATGGGCAAAAAACCTTTAAAGGTCCCAAGGAAGCCATCACACTACTAAACCAGAATGGCTTTCGAAGTTCAGAAGTATTTCTTTGTCATTGTTTAGTTAAGAAATTTTTCAAATGAAACATTAATCTGTTGTGTTACAGGGTCACTAAAGCAGATGGAGATATAATGTGAGGACAGAAAAACAAAAACAATGTTTATAATATTCCTGAGTCATACACATGCTAAATCAACCTTTTTTGGATCCAAATCCAGCATCTCTCCATACAGTCTTAGCACACTGATTCCATGTTAAAGATACATACATAGTCTCAGCGATCCAGCTAACTAGAGGTACAACTCCATCCTACAAAGCAAACACTTGTGGCAATAAAGTTTCCAAGTTCTGCCAAGATACTTCCACACTGCTTTTCTTAAGCTGGATGAAATTTACAAGTTAGAGTAATAACAGGGTACGCAGAAGAAGGGAATTTAAAGACACCCATGACTAAAATTTAGCAAACAGCTACTGGGCAGCTGTTCTCCATGACACCTAGAGTTCATGTGGTAAACAGCACCTATCTCAGGATGACACTGGTTGTGAAAGCACAGGAAACAGACAAGAAAGTTTCTCCCCACTTCTGCTTCCAAGTCATAATCCACTAAACGGATGATAATGATCGGGACTACTCACTGTTAAGCACAACGGTTCACCAAGCGCTACCAGTAGCATCCCAAGGCAAAAGGGGTGTTTCTTGTGTAACTTCCCTGTGCAAAGGGACGTACAAATCTCTCTTCCAAAACCACCTATAATTACAGATGCAGACAAACTCCTGTAACACAAGTTACTGTATCCACATACAAACAATAGCAATAAAGATAAGACTGCAGATTTCAAACAGCAGAGTGCAAACTAGAGGTGAGACTGGGGAACTAAATCGGACTGTACTGCTTTACAGTCAGGCAGTGTGAAGTAGGAAGCCTGGAGGCATTCACATTCCTTCCTAAAGTACACCCAAAGACTGAGCAGAGCTGTCAGCTACTCTGATAGGCTCTGTGTTTGAAGCATTCAACACATCTAAGACTAAGCCCACAGGAAATCCACTGGAAGAGCACCTGAAGAGAACATGGTTGAGAAAGAACAGAGACTTTATGCTCATGCTTTGAGGAAGTCCTTGAACAACATGTTTTAGTTAACCTTTTTCTCACTCCCCGGACATGGCTTCTCACACATCAACAAAGAGTAAACCCCTGACAGCTGTATATACACTAATTTTTGTCTTACTAACTCTAGGGGTACACGATGCCATAAGTTTCCTAATATCAACTGCGACTGTCTGACACAGAACTCCAAAGCCCCTGCTGTCCCCAGCTTCAGTCAATTACTCCAGAGGGGACGGAAGATTAGTGAGAGTCAGGAAAAGAAGTCAGCCACGAGACCATTCCCTAGCTCCCAGCTCCACTTAACTTAGCAGAAACAGCTGAAGTCCACTCAAAGGACAGACATACAGCAGTTAAAAAAGAAGAAAGAAAAAAAAAACTAAGATGAAAGAGAAAGAAAGAAAGGAAGGAAAAGAAAGAAAGGAAAGGAAAGGAAAAGCTACTTCTTTGTATAACCAGGCAAAACGTTCCGACATTGCCTTCCCTGGGCCGGGCCCGTGGGGCTCGTACCCGGCCGGGCCGCTCCGCCCGCCGCCCCCTCGGGGCG
>VYXB01002306.1:143830-166572 GCA_013397135.1 Pachyramphus minor
AACAACAAAAAAAAAAAAAAACCAAAAAAAAACAACAAAAAAAAAAAAAAACCCAAAATGGCATTAGTTCTTGCAAAATGTATGACCACGTTTAAAAACAAATGTTACTGACATTCACATTTGTAATTGCATCAAAACCCCACCATTTACAGGACTGGAAATCTCCCAAGCATGGGAATAGCCCCAGGTAAAGTTCTGGGATTGCACTTGCACTAGAAATTAGCTGTATGGTATTACCTTACACCATGGTCTTGTAATGTTTTAGCTGTCTCAACTTCTATTCAGAGTTTTGAAACATAATTGGAGCAGGCTTTAAAGTTGTTTTCAAAATTTTTATTAAAAAAAAGGCATTTATTGAAATTATGCCAATAATCAATCAGCCATAACCTTGTCAGAAATCTGCTCTTTCCCTATAAACTTCATTCCTTTTACATCAGTGCTGTCATGGACAACCTTTAAATTCTCCTGAATAAGGGAAAACCCCTGTGATTCAGTTAAAATCTGTGATGACTTTTGGTGTGTCATTTCTCCAACACAATCCTGTCTGGCATCTCACAGAAGAGTCTGTAGCACAGCTGCACAAAAGCTAGGTGATCATGGCTTTGCTCTAGGTTGGCTGCACACTTAATAAACTCAGTATAAAACTTAGTACATATGTGTTTTTACAAATTGTGAGGTTGCAGAGTTTTTGGGAACAGACTGCATTGATGGGCACAAGTCAGTGCTTGTTATTGCTGCCAAAAACTTGGGTGTTAGCCAGATCCCTTTCTGGTATCAATATTATTAGATATCTAAGCAAACCAAGCTGTGACTCTATGCAATTTTGTGCATCAGGACTGGAAAATTTGGAGAGTTAAAAACAGTGCTTAGTTTGCTAATGGTACAAAGACACGTTTCTGGTCTGGATCTGCTACATTCTCCAGCACGGCTACTGCAATTGTGATGGCAGCAATTAATTACGAAGTGAGCCAAATAGTCCAGGTAAACGTTGACCACAGCAGTTCAAACAAATCTTGAATCTTTCCTGATGAACAGGTGGAATACATGATTAATCAGTTGTGTGCATCAATAGGACACAATCCACACATCTACAGTATAGATGGAAAGGAGTTTTTTATGCTGTTTCTTTCTTCTTGTCCAAATAGCCAAGGCAGCTCTTTTAAAAGACACAAATGGAAATTGCTGCCCAGTGTTAATGTTGTTTCTGTGTACTACTTTTCACCTTCACTTTGAAGTAGTTTGTTTTGCTAAGAGTTCTGCTAAGAATTTTCTGTACCTGGAGCTATTTGTCTTTTGAAAGAAGTAAATATCTTTTAGCACCACCATCTCATTTCCTTTTTGTCTGTGACATTTTTTGACTACTGTCCCCTCACTGAAAGCCCCCTTAAAACTCCTTCGTAACTAAAGTTAGGCTTTTTAGCCTGTGTTCTTTTGATTCATGGAGGAGGTAAAAAAGAAGCAGTATTCTGTTTAATCTGGGCCCTTTCTTCTCAGAGCATAGCATGTTCTGGAAGCTGAGCAATCTCATTAGGGTTAATTTGGTGGCAGCTGAAGTGGCTCACTGATGTGCACTGAAGTGCAGCCTCAGCCCCCGAAGTGGTGCATGAATGAACTGCTGACAGCGTTAGAGTCGAACATTAAGAATAAGAATAAACAGTTGAATCTCATTTTTTTCCTGCACCACTTGTAATACTTCAATGTGTTTGTTAGGCTAAGTCGCATCAAATTTGGTAAATTTCTTTGTTTCATTGAAGGTGAGTAATAGAATAGAAAGCCATTAGGCTTTTTTATGTAAGCTAGTGGTTTAAACTATATCTAGTAGGACTCAAGGATTGAATATTGTAAAACTTGAACTTGGTGGCTCTAAGATGGTACAATGCATTGAGTTGATACTTTTAGGGGAATGAGGTCTTGGAGGAATATGAGCTGCTTCAGGTGTAACAGAAGTAAGAGACAGAGGAAACAGAGACGAAATTTCTAGCCAGAGGCTATCAGAAAAGGAGCAGAGCAGAATAGGAGAGTTTTCAGTCACATAGAAGCAAGATAAAATGGCCATCTTTGCATCAGCAATTAACAGTTCTGCTACTCATGACCTTAGTTTTCCAAGTCTTCAAATACTATTATTGATTTTTTGTAAAAACACAGCAGTCCGGGTATTAATAAACCATTCCTCTTCAGTTTCATTGGTGTATAGGTTAGGTAAATGCATTTCTATTGTTTATTACCAAGAATATGAAAAGCTGAATTCCTTATTTATGATGGTTATGACCTCTAGCTAATACAGTAATCATTGCTGCTAATGTTAAGATTCAAGAATGATTTTCTGTTCACAAATACTTTCCACAGACAGACAGGCAGAAATTCCTGTTGATATACATGTACAATTATCAAAATAATGTTTTTTAGCAAATCTAGAGTTTGACATACGCATACAAAAAAAAACCCCAAACCCTTCAGATGATCTTAAAATAAATATAGATATGTTTATAATATTATTCCTTGACGTTAAGAACAGGAGAGTAATTACCAGTACAAATATTTCCCTGTGTAATCTAATTACAATGCTATGTAAGTATTTAACATATAAGTCACCTCAGTTGCCAAAGTTTATAGTTTACCAAGAAAAAACAAAAGTAGCATACATTCCATAGAAATCATTTGTGCAAGACAATGTTCCTTTATGCAAATACTACTAAAATTGCAAAGCTGTCTGCCAGGAAGATAAAGGAGATACATTACAGAGAAGTAAAGCACAGTCAGATAATTTGACACCAAAATGCAGTAGCTTTCTGTTTTGGCAAGGTGTAAGAGAAAATGTTCTTTTACTTGTCAGGGACAACATGTTCAGGTTTTAGTGACATAAACAGCTCCTTTAATTTTTATCTTGTACACAGGTAAGCACGCTTATACAGAATGGAGAGCCCTGAAGCTATAAATGCATAATGAAGCAAACCTCAGAATATTTGTTCATGTCCCTACATTCGCAAAATAGAATTACAACCTGCCTTGTTAGTACATATTTTATGGAACACATGTAAATTGTTTCTCAACACTTTTGCTGTCTATTTTCCTCCTTTCTCCTATAACTGAGGTTCACAGACAATCTGAATGTCTAGGAGAACTTTAGCAGATGTGAAGAAATGAGACCCTCTGTTCTTCTCCAGCATCTCTGCACAGGTAACACTAGATTTCAGGACAGAATTAGGCTCCTGGGGCCCTGTCAGCCTTCCCTCTCACCATCTGCATCCGCTGAGCTAAATTTAAATATTCCGAGTTCAGTGATATGGGGTTAGCCTTTGTTGCCCCATGCCTCTGCCAAGGTATATCTACCTGTGGTGTCTGTTTTGAGTCCTTAGTTCATTATACAGATTGTTCCAAATTACTTCCATTCCATTCACAAGGAAATGGCAAGTATCCAGTTCTGTGGGAGGACAGGTGTTGTAGGGTTGTGCCTGTTGCCTCCCCCACTCTGGTACTCCACTCTGTTGCTGATACCCCTCTTACTATGATGACAGTTTTAGTTAAAGAGACCACAAATCTGTGGCTGCTAGTTCTACCTGAAATCCAGATTCACTGCTGCCCATGTCCCTCCTCTGATCTTATCTCTGCTGTATAAGCCATATATCAAGGCCAAGATAAACTCTAAATGAGACATTAAGGTATCTGTGGTCTAAACCAGGCGCAAACACATGCTGCTAATGTCTAAAAGCACCACTTTATTGTGCTTAGTTTTATTGTTAGCACAATCAGTGATACGCCCAAGAATCTTCCCTAGCTTGGTTAAATTTTTCTCCTTTTTCTTGAGGGGAATTCCAGTTTTCAAATTCTTCCAGCTGTAACTGAGTCTCCAGACCCTTACTTACAAAACTGAGACTATCTGCCAGATCAAACAGCTCTTACAGTTCTGCTTGTTTATACAGGGTACCTTGTGAATACAGGAGTGATTTAGCAGATGAGCCTTGCATTCCAATAGTCTTCCCTGTGACTTGCAATCATTTAATTGCACACTTTTCAGCCCAGATTATCTTCATGTCTCTTAAAAGTTTATAATATGTGTTAGGTGGTGTTATAAGAAAATTGTAAAGCTTAAAAAGATGGAGATTCATACTTCCAGAGCTCTAGGCAAATATTTGTAGTATTAGTGTTATTAGTATTGTTATTGTTATGATATTAATTTTATTGTTATTTTTACAATCCAGTAAATTTTATACCATTAGTCTGTTAACTATAAACTAAGGCAGAAAATCAGCATCTTTTTCAGGATTTTCCTACTTTCATTGCCTAAAAACAAAGTAACTTAATAACAACCAAAAGTCTCAATTGAATATCAACATGCTGACTTTGCAACTTGAAATACAGGTGTGTTACAGACACTTTTCTGATTAAGAGCATTCATCACAGTGCTTGTATGCAATTTTCTCCACTGATGAAGCTCATTCCTGTTTCATAAATCTTTGGCACTGCTCTTCAGATAAGAGTATTATGGAGAAATCTGGAAGTCTAACCCTCCTTGGCATGCTGCCAACCATTTTAAGACTCAAAATTAACTTAATTCAGCCCTATTCACAAGATCAATGAGTTCCCCCTCAAATATATTTTATGTGAAGCAGATTTGTGAAATATGTGTCTTAAGCAGTGCAGTTTCAATGCAGCTATTGTGGCAGTGCATATGCATCATCAAATCATTCACTGGGGATGAGGTTGCTTAATCTATTATGCAGTCATAGCAATAAGAAACACACTGTGCTCCTATTTATTCTTTTGACCATTTGTAACTCACTTGATAAGTGTGTTTGCATGAAATGGTCCATTTTCCCCTTTGGAATACTTTGTCACAATTTTCCAGCAATAATGACAAAATAGTCTGTTAATAACATGAATTGACAAGTTTCTTAGTAAGACCATTGTGTTCTCACCAATACCTAGCAAACAGAGATAATGAAAAGGTGCATTCTTAGTCCTGGCAAGTCACAGTTGCATTTTCATGTTCTTGAACAAGCAGAAATGAGACAGTCCTCCCAACCAGAGATTAAAAGAGTTTAATTCACTCAACAAGCAGAGGCAACATAAGACTGTTCATCAAAGTCAGGAGGATAAAGAGGACACACAGTAGTTTTGAACTGCATTTAGTGTTCCAGCATTTTCCTGAAGTTAAATGTTGCTCAGGACATAACCTGAAATTAGAAGCAAGTTGTCATTGTTCGCCTCCTGACACATTTCAGATTAGTGGCTTTTTTTAGACCTTTCATCTGTAAAACGGGTAACCTGCATACCCCGATGATTTTTAAGCTTGTCTTTTTGTTGTGTAATAGGACACTGCTAGCTCTTGGAGCCTGTCCTCACAGTGCCTATCCTTTCCTCTCTTTGTGTTCCTCACTGTAAGCCCAGTTTCTTTCAGGGAGTGAAAAACAGCAGTGACCTGTTATAAAGTCTGGCACTTCACTAGGATGTATCCTGCAGTGTTTAAGTACTTTAAAAAATGGGGCAGGCTTTAGAAAAGAGCCTTCCAACTGATTTCACGCATCTAATAATAACCTCTCAGGCGAGGAACAGTGCATGTGCCTCATGCAAGTGATCACATTGTCAAAGTAGACAGAGACATACAAGCTACAAGCTCAGAAAAACAGTTTTATAGGCTGTGGATAGGTTTTTGTTCTTTTCATCCTGGACAAAGGCATCAATTCAATATTGGGATGGCCAACATGGAGTGAAGACAACAATTTTCTTCCCTGTAGTGTTACCACAAAAGGATTTAGGCAGCTCTCACTATTCTCATTGAGGATTGGCCTGAGTATGTCTTGCATGTGATTTCATGGCATATTTGCTCTTGTGCATTACTCAGTGGATGTTGGTGATAAGGTTGCACATTCTGAGTGGTTAAATTTGTTAACATTAATAGCTAGAGATATGGAATGCTGTTGTACACTACGGTGATCGTATTAGCTCTCCGAGCAAAACTTTCCTGAACAGAAATAGCAGTGTGCTTATCTGTCCTAAATCAAAACAGCCATCAGGCTTCCACTTAAAATTTCACTGATTCTGCATCTGTATGCTAGTCTGGTCCAAGCCAAAGAACACTGTGTACATTAGCATTTCACAACTTAATAATCATTCTCAAACGTTATAGGTTTCCGTAGAGACTATTGGAATTAGGTGAATTGTTTTTCATAGGAGAAAACACACTTCTTTTCAAAATACTGCAAGGGCATTAACAGAAAAACTTTAAAAAAAGAATGAGAAAATAAAAGGTTGAGAGTATATTCCCATTTATCATAATCTTCTTTTTCCAAAGCTTTACATATACTAAATTTTTTGTGAAGCACTCATTCTGCTATGCTAGCAAAGGATGTCATAACATTAACTTGCAAAATGACACAGAAGGTTCTTGCTGCTCTATTCTTTCATTTGTTAAAACCTTCAGTGATACTATCAATCATCATAGAAGCACTACAGGGACCTGAGTTTTCATCTTGTTACATAGGTGAATGAAACACTAATTGTTTGATATCAATGTATTATTTGACAGTTTGAAGGTCTTGTTTTTCCTGACAGCAGTTTATATGGGCTTCTGAATTTCCCTTGTTCTGTAGAAGTATCAGTGAGAGGAAAACACAGGGATGCAAGTCTAGGCAACTTTTTTCTTTTCTGAAACAGGAGCTCAACAGTTTATATTTAAGTTACAGAAAGAGTCCTCAATTATTTAATATTTCTTTTTTAATTTATTTAATCCCTGTCTTGTTCATTCAGATCAACTACACCGGGATTCAGCAGTGTGTTATTGATGATAAAACCAGCTCACCCAGTTTAGTTAAAAATGTCTCTGTTACATGGTGCATTTTTTCTTAATTTATGACAATTCAGGTGACCGGCAATTAGAAAAACTAAAAAAAGGTTGCTAAAACAAACGAAAAGTATTTTACTTTTGCCTGAAGATATTAATGCAGCAGATTCATGTCACTTAATTAGCCACTCAATTGACTTGAGGTATACCAGTGAGAATGAGAAATAATATCACTAATTTCAGTGATATCACTAATTTCAGTTATATTCCAATGACAAACCTGAGCATTGTCTTTTGCACATTGTCTTCTTCTTACTCATAAGAAGCCTTCCAGATGTAATGACCATGAACTCCAGTGAAGTCCAACAACCCATTCAGAGCAAAAATCTCATACTCTTTTTACAGCTCAGCAGTAATCCCTGATGTTAAAGCTCCCAGGATGTGTGGAAAGGACATCTGTGGGGTAGGGGGGGACTCTCCTCATCTAAAAGATTTCTAGTAGTGAGATGTGTTATAAATTCATGGCAGTCAAAAGCGTAGTTAATAATAGTTAAAACCTGATCTGATACTGGTGCTGAATTTCCTGTGGTTCTGCTACTTCCTGGCAGTGTTCAGACTCTTCAGTTTACCTTGCAGAACTCATGCCACAGTTGCATCCTGATACCGGAATTGAACCATTTGTAAACTGAAATATACTGCCTTCTATTTCTTAGCATGAAAAGAAATTCCAGAGGAGGAACAATACTCACAAACTGAACTTTCCCAGAATATCTTTTTTTTTATTAAACATTACAATAAAATTCTGTAACATTACACTGAATTTACCAGACCAAGCATGTATATAAATTCAATAGAAGACATTGTCAATTTGGCAGTGTTTCATCAGACATCTTAGTTATCTGATTGCATTAATGCTACATATCCCAACTCTCCTTGTTCTGTGTTATCTCTCTCCCTGTTGGAATCCAAGCCCTGGAGTCAAATAAGAAAATTTCTCTACTCTTTGAAAGTGTCAGATCAAAGAAATGAGTGACATCTCTGATCTCTGAGAACAGAAAAGCACAAGCTTTGGTAAGATCTTGCTCATTGTTAAGAAAGTGTGACTGGAGACAGAACACATGGTCACAACAGAGTTAGGGTCAAACCCATGAAGTCCAGAGCTCAAATCTCATCTGCAACTGACCTAATATGATTCCTGGTGTTAGTGTTCAGATTCAGTCCCACACTGAAAATTGCAGATCCAACTTTTCTGTGTTTGGAACATAATGTTTAAATATGATAAAAATCACTAAGCTTCTCCCTAGCTAAGCTTAATTCAATCAGAGCCCTTATGAGTCCCTCATGCCAATCTACTTTTTTTTGCTGGGTTTCTCATCCATTGCCATCACTTCAAATAAAAAAAATACCACCTTTAATCAAATGAAACAGCATCATTAGCAGGTTCAGAAAACTCCTCAGGCATTAAGGAGATGCTGAGGAGCCAAGTGCTCTCTGTTAACTGTTTCATTCAGATTGCTGGGAGAAAAGTGATTATCTGCAGTGTAGTGCATCCCAAAATGTAAACAGTAAATCAGTTCCCATATACTTGGGCATGCTGGAGCTGTTATTAATTGCAACGCAGACAGGGAGCTGTAATCCGTGTAAGAGACGCGCTCCCTGCCCTCGGGAGCGCCCATGGGCCGTAGGCACCTGTGTCCGGCTCGGCATTGCCACCTCCTGGCCCAGCCCCGGCACTCCGGCCCGAGATTCTGCTGGAACACCAGCCCCTCTTCGTTTCCAAACAGCTCGAGAGCGTGGGCAGTGTCTCAGGCACTTCAAGTGTCCCAGCAGTACTGCAGGGTGGTTTTTGCTTTACTCTGTCCCTCTAGGGAAGCATGGATAGCAAGAAAAGATGGGGCACAATGGCGCTGGGGATCATTGCATGGAAACCTGTGTGCAACAATATAAAGGTACTTTCACATATGTGACATGTGTGGATTGATGTACGACACTGCAGTTCATCACTGTGTTTTCAAATTCTAAGCTAGGCTGAAGACCTGTTGTTGCACCAAGGATGTCCTTACCCATCCACCTCATTGGCACTACATTGGCACAGCATCGGCTGACTTCTGGCCAAAGTTCAGTATTGCTTTACTAGCACACAGAACAAATGGCAAGTGGCTTAAAGCCTCATTTTCATTGCCCATTCTCCATTTATCTCACCGTTCTGTATAACCAATAATTTGTGAGGACATATGATGTTCCTTCATCACAGAGTAAAGCTGGGTTCATTTAGTAGATGAATTAAAGCTAATGCCTTCTTACCACACTTTTTATCTTAGGATTTGTTACCGCCTCTGTGCCAGATATCACTGGTGGGATGGCACTCCTCAGCCACGTCAGTGCAAAGTCTGATGGTTTACCTTAAGCTGTTGTGCAAGGTGGTTCAAGCTAAGCTGCAGTGTATTGCATGGATGATAGAAAATGCCCATATATTTTCTTCCATCAGCAGAACCGAGAGGGGCTCACATTCAGAGGGTAGCAGACAGCTGGGAGCTGTAGCATTGTGAATCTCTGATATTTTTTTCTGTGAATATTTTGTCTGAGACTTCTACCATTCGTTTCATTAGGCACTTTTAAGAAAAGTGTACTTAGAACTTGGTATAATAGTACAGTGAAAGACTCCTAGTTTCATTTAAGTATTCCTCAACTTGCTGGGTATGAAATATTTTAACATTAAATTTAGAAAATGCACCCTCCCCTTACAGTTTTAAAGATTCTATTTGTCTCAGCAATACATCAAAACATTCAAGTGCTGACTAGTTAATAAATACAATAAAACTAGAAGAAAGTATTATATAGTTAGCATTATATAGGTTTTCATCTGTGGGATGAATATGTGCAGCTATACAGCAGCCAAGAAGCCATTTTGATTAGAACTTAAATTAGACTTTTTAGACCTGTGAAGAAGAAGGTGGCAAAAATAGTCCAAAAGATACCACCAACTGCAGAGAAACTCATCATGGACCAGCAGTGTCCTGGCAAAAACAATAATGTTCTCTATCATGACCACAGTGGAGAAAGAAAGTGTTGCAAGCTCTATTTCAGAGAGTGCTTATATGAGGGCTTCAGACTAGCAGGCATGAAGAGTGTTTCTACATATTTGAACATCTCAAGAAGACATATAAGACAGAGGAAAACCTGAACTTTCAGTAGATTTCCTGCATCAGTAACTTTATGCACAGTTTTCCAAAGGAAATATTCAATGAACATTTTTTAATATCCTATGGCAAAGCTAAGGCTAATTTTTGGATGCTTTTTTCCTCTGAGTAAATAGTACATGCCAGTCTTCAGGACTGGCAGCTCAGCAGTTTCACCACCTTTCCATTAAGATAAATTTAAATATTGAAAAAAAAAAAATCCCGTGTTTCTGCTCTTTCTGAAATAGAGCGGAAATCACAGTGTTTGTTGAGAAGCAAACTTCTCAGACCTTGTTTTTTCCTATATGCAGGTCATGAATTGAAATTTAATTAGATTCAAAGAGCTGACTGGATAAAAGGGTCAACATTCGGGGTCTCAGAGATCATGGCAACAATTATTGTGAGGTCAATAGCTGTAATATAGATAGTGACTTTTGAGGTTTTTTTTAATTAGTCATCCCAGTGATATGAAACTAAATGTCTGGGCTGGTACTGACTAATGTGTGTATCACTGTAATTATCAGTGCATTTTGGCATATTTTTTCTTGCTATAGGATCATCTCAGAGTCAAGCATGCAAACCAGAAGGCAACATCTTTTCTTCCATGAAGACTAATGGCATATAACTGCACTATTTTAGCTCTGCATTAAGTCTGCAGATGTTTTCAGACTTTTCTCTTTATTAAACGATGAAACGTTTCATTCAACTCGGGAAAACGATTGGTCTCGGCAGTTGCTTACAGCACAGAGAGCAAGCAGCCGCTCACTTTTTCCCTGCAACTCTGCTGCTCGTCCAGCAGGGGGAGATGCAGGAACAAGGAGCCAGTTTCACCCTTAATGTCTAAACAAAAAGACATGGGGTCATTTGCCAGGAGAGTTCCCCTTTGTCTAAGCTACTCTACAACAGGTCAAATGCAAGATATTTATGATAGACTTTTTTACTATCTTAGTTTAGTCTTCGTTTTGCAGAGGAGTAAAAGGTCTATCAAGTAACTAGACAGTGTTTTCCAGGCCCTGGTGTCGAGTGCTCATCAATAGTAAATCTTCTGAGTTTCAGCTGTCAGTCATTAAAAACTGAGTACATGACAGCTGTGCAAATCCAGGCAAAAGAGATATAAATGTAGTTGAAGGGGAATGTATAGGTTTGTTTAGCTTTTTACTACTTAGTTCAGTATTTTTAAACAAACAGAATAGTGCAACTAAGCAAAGGAAACTGACACCGCAGCCTAAATTAATTGACTGTGCATGATAACAGATAACTATGGATAAAAAGAAGTTTAGCTATCTATTCAGCATGTAATTTTTCCTGTGCCTTACCAGTGTATTGGTCTGTTTCATCACTGAAATGTATTCATCATGCTGTTGTATCTTGGTCTATACTCTCACTCTTCTTCATGGAAGTTTGTTTCCGATTATTTATTTGTCTTACCTTAGTACTCTATCAGGACCAGATGATGTGACACGTTCCCTACATTTGTATATTTTAGTTGTTGCATAAACAGCAGCAGTATGTGAGCAATGTAATAACCCAATACCTAAGTTTTAAAGCAAACTATCTTAAAATTACTTGTTAGTTAGCAAAAGTAGTCTGAAGGACTAAATACAGCAATACTAACATGGTTTCAAGTTCTGCTTAAAAGGGGGTTTTGTTGTTTACTATGGAAGAGCTACATTTGTGATCTCATTCCTACACTTGTGCCCACAAACACTTTTGTACTTTTGGAGTACTAGGATTGCAAGAAGACCCAGGAAACAATGGCAGCAAATAGACAACTTGCCTGCTCTAAGTTAAGCAAGTACAAAGCTCTGTACAATTTTGGCCTCATTCATACCCAGTTTATCCAATAACTTCAATCTGATTAGGTTTTACTGGCTGATTTGGTCATTGTCTTTGGTTCTCATGTCTCTTTCTCAAACTGTGCAGTGTACTGATGATATTTTTTCCCTCTCTCATTGTGTATTTGTTAGACCAAGACATATTGCCTTTCATTTATCAAGCTGGGCACTGTAATAAACTGGAAAATATCTGGCCAGATCCTGAAAGCATTTGACATTCATGCACAAGGAATTAATATAAAGTTACTTGACATCCCAACAACTGGATACTTACACTGTGCTTTTGGCCTTAATCCCCTTTATAAATGGGCTATTTGCAGCTCTGGTAGAGCTTCACATTCTGGCATAGGCTGTCACACTATGACTTCTTACGTTACGGGTGCATTTAAACTGTGGAGCAGAAGAAGCCTTCAGGCCAGGTAGAAAATATCCAAATCTTTAGTTTATCAAAGTTTGGGTTTAGATATGAGTCCAGAACTTCACAGCTAGCACTACCTCTGAAATAGTCTTTTTTGAGTGGTTTTCTCAATGCTCCCTCACAGCTCCAGAGCCATGTTCATGAGAGTCAACGTGACACTTTGCAGAATATGTTACTTTCCAGTCGTATTCTCCTTATGCTCTTCTGCTGGCTGGTTATATCAGACTGATAAGCTCCTAAATACAGACAAAAGAGGAGGAGAAGTGAAGCTTGTCTTATCTGCCTACTTCATCACATGGTCAAAGGATGCATTAGCAACCACTTCACTGGGGATAAATTTATGTGGGTTCTGCCACATACAGAGTTATTACAGTCAGGGTGGGACAGACAAATCTCCTTTTCAAAGAATAGGTCAGGCAAAGCCAGAGCTTGTTCTGGAAGCTTTCCATGCCAGGCTAGGTGATAATGTCACATCCTCTCTTTTCTTTAATCAAAAGGGTGAACTTCAAGCGTGTGTCACTGTGAACATGTTTATTTGTTTAAAGCTGTTTGATCAGATGGAAACAGGACATAGTCACAAGGGATAACCCCAGAGCAGCCAGGCTGGGAGCTGTCCTTAAAGAGCTGTGCAAGTCTTGAACTGAAAAGGAAGAAAATAGGAGATGGAGCTGCCTCTGCCTCAACAGGCAGGATCACCACGGTTCTGGAGGAGGAAATGGTGTAAGGAGGCTGCAGCTGCACATATGCCATGCTGGGGGCAGTTCTAGGAACTTCCCCATCTCTGCCTGACTAAGATCCTGATAAGTATAAAGTATTGTGAAATTGTTGTGGATGTTTGTGTTTAAGCAGGACACTGAAGACCTAGTGCATTTGGCTTTTTTTTCCCCTAAGTTTTCTGGTAACTTTCAGGCGAGAATCTTAGACTGGAAACAGGTAGATCTTGAGGTGTAAATCTGGTGCAGTTGCATCATGATAACTGCATGACCGCACATGCAGTCTGTGCATTGAGATGCCAGCATTTGAAAATATGAAAGGGGGGAAAAAGTGGATCTATGTTTGATACTATTGTGAAGGATTTGCTCTGCTTCTGAAGATCACCTTATATCTGCTTTTTTAAAGTCAGGGCAACTAGATTTTTTCAGTTTCTCTATCAGAGCTAATGTGCCTAGGGAAATGCAGGGACTCAGTCCTACTTCAAAGTCCAGTTGAGACCTGGGGATGAATGTGCAACTTTATCTTCCTTATGCTCATTTTTCTGGGAGCTCTTCCTTTGTTTATTCTCTCCTGAAACAAAACTTATCTGCCACCCTGTTCACACTACAAAGAAAGTGATTTTCATCACCTGTATTTTTTCAGCTATCACCTTATCTCCAGCCTGAAAGGTGGGATAAGTTCTGTCTTCCTTTGAGTATAGCTCCAGGCTTCCACTTAAAACACTACAGACAAGATGTTTTAGGGTCTAGTAAGAACAGTGGTCCTGCTCCGTGGATTTAGCTTTGAAAAGTGTAGATTCAAAAAGTCCATCTCTGTAACATAGTTATTTATTAGGTTTTAATAAAAAATAAAGATCCTAAATTTGCTGTCTAAATATATCTAGGACTTGGACAGATTTTTTCATCACCAATAGTCTAATTATATAAAGTAGATGTGGATGTAAGCAGAAAGCATTTTTTTAATGATTAATAAAAATATAAGTAGATCTAAGT
This sequence comes from Pachyramphus minor, assembly GCA_013397135.1. Lineage (NCBI taxonomy): Eukaryota > Metazoa > Chordata > Aves > Passeriformes > Tyrannidae > Pachyramphus > Pachyramphus minor. The sequence continues at coordinate 157,750 of VYXB01002306.1, forward strand.
AAGTATAATATTTTAAAAGATTTTAAAAGATAAGATTTCATCAAATGTCAGATAAACACATAGCTTGGCTAGATTTTAGCTCAATTTCACAAATTAAAGGCAATAAAATATAAATTCATGGACTATAATTTTAAATTATCATCATTGATGGATAAGATTGTTAAGGAAATAATCCCTGTATTTTTCTGTGCTAGGCACAGTCAACTCTCAAATTTCTGAAGTAATATTGCATCAAATGTATATCTGTTGTTATGTTCCCCAAGCTTATAAGAAACTGGGTAGATCTAACAAACCAGAACTACTTGGTTGTAATATGAGGAAAAGAATTGCGAAAGTATTCTTCTTTGACACAGATTCTTGTAGTGAATGGCTATTGCCATCTGAAGTGGAGTGTCATTCTGGCATTTCTTGCTGGAATAAGAACGATTAATGTATTTTAATGGAATCTCTCTATATAATGATCTACACAAAGATAGAGTCCCTACTTCTCCCTACCTCACCCTGCCCCCCAAAAATGATAAATTACAGTTATCTTCATTTACTATGTGCCCTTTAGCTCCCTGATAGATAATTAATAATATATTTGGTCTTGGGGTTATTTGTATTTGTAACATTACTCTTGCAGAATCTTAACCAGTCCGAACTGTATCTGACCTAATTTTTCAAGTTTTTGTTAAAAGCAAAGTTATTAATCTTCAGATTTCTCAAGCTGAGTCATGCATTAATGTTCTCAAAGTAACAACCACAACTAAAATCCCTGGTAGCAAACTAGCTAACCAAGAAAGGTGGAATCATGGTGTGGCCTCTTAACTTTTTTTTTGCACTTCCACTATTGCTCTGATGTCATGAGCAGTACAATGCCGGCATGGTCAAAACTATAGTCATGTCCTTGAAAACTATTAAAATCACTTATATATTCCTTAGTAAAACAGACATGCATGCACACATGCACACGTTCATGAGGGTAAGGACTTTGCTAGTTTACTAGGGGCCACTCAAATGATGCTTATTATTAGCTAAAACCTAAAAATGCACCTAACAGCAATAATCACTACTGAACTTTCAACTGCATTGTTTGTGCATCATTTGTATTGACATGCTTCCTCTTTTTTTTTGCCACAAAACTAACAAACCACTCCTTTTTAATGTGAAGAGAAGGCAGAACATTAATTGTTTGAGAGGAATTTGAGGATAACGATTACAGTGATTCCCAGGATGCTTTTAGTGAGCCTGAAAGCTGAGCATCAAAGCATTTCCCTTTATTTCACATTCTCACAAAGCAAACCTATAGAGGTAATTGATGAATGTCATTTTTCCCCCCTTTGTGTGCTGCAAGGAGTGTTCTGGCTTCCTGCTATTGTCCCTACGCCTGATACCTGTCCTGGCCTGTGATGTCGTCTGCAAATTTGCTAATGGTAGACTTGATCCCCTCATCCAGATCATGAATAAAGATATTAAACAGGACTGGACTCAGCACTGGTCCCTGGGGGACACCACTAGTGACCGGCTGCCAGCTGGATGCAGCCCCGTTCACCAGCACTCTCTGGGCCCGGCCCTCCAGCCAGTTCCTAACACAGTGGAGAGTCCAAGCTGTGGGCTGCCAGCTTTTCCAGGAGTATGCTATGGGAGAGTGCAGGGGATGAGCCTCATCCTGGGAAAACCTGTTTGATCATGGTGTCTCCCTTGCCCAGTAAGTATTCAATGCATCTTCTACATGTTCTTTTGTCTAAAGTGGCCTCACCTGCACGTGACCACCTGATGTGGCTTAGCAGGAGACCCCATGAAGCCTTTGTGATGGGCTGTGATGTACAACAGTAGCAATGCTGAGGTTCTGAATTAATGTGAAGGGTCCCCCAGCACTTAGGCTCATTTTGTCTTCTGGAGAGTGTTAATTCCCTTGCTGCGACATCTTCCCTGGTAGCCAGCGGTGGCTGAACTGCCAAAGCTGCTGCCCAAACTGGAATCAAACCAACAATTTCCAGGAAAAGCATGCTGTTCTGAGCAATCAGATTCCAAAGTTCAGGAAGAATTATCTGTGAGACCTTCACACTGAGGCATATGGCATTTTGGGGGATTACCAGCATGGGTTTCTGCCATTTAAGACTTCCAAAGCCTTCCATTTTATGGATTACCTACTTTACTATATATGGGGAGGAAAGCCACAGAATTTCTGGACCTGTGTTTCCTGACAGATAGACTTGGCACATGTTCTTTTTCCATTAAACTACATCACTAACTTTTTTTGTCTTCTCAACTTTTGTACAGAATATTGCAGGATTTGTTAAAAGGCCTTTGCTACTCTGCTGGATCTGTGGAATCCATACAAGAGCTGACTTTGAATAGGTTGCTTGTCTGCATTCACAATCTATCTTTCAACAACCAGCACAAAACAAAAAAAAAGCCAAGTGATGCTGCTGGTTAGAAGTTTCCCCTATTGTTCATCAAATATAAGCACACCTTTAGTTTAAAGCCAGCTGAGAATTTTGAGGAGAGTGGATACAGTCTGCAAAGCCCCAATTAAAAAAAAAAAAAAAGAGGAAAGAAAAGAAAAAAAGGTTAAAGAAAAGGTATAATAACAGTATAATTTTTACAGATGTCAGAAGAAATTTGAGAAAGGTGCCCTAGGTCTTGTGTATCTTATATTTCAATTCCACTGAAGTTTCCCCAAATACTTAACAAATGCTTGCTCTTGCTGATAAATTTGACACTATTGTTCAATAAAATGATGTGTTTGCAACACTGGAAAGTAACATTTTTCTACAATGAAAGGGGTTTTTTTGCATAGCTGTGTTTCCATTCTTTGATGGGGATGAAGTCACCTACACCCAGTCCATGCTTTGGAATGCTTAAAAAAAATATTTAAAAAAAGAGAAATAAAAATTTCCTATATATTAGATCCATTTTATTGCCTTGTAAGATGCCAAGAATCTAAACAAAAGCCTGCCTATCTATGACGAGAGCTGTCAGGCCAAAGAGGGTCTCATGGAGCTTTTGTTCACCTGTTTGGTTTGTCTGAAGCCTTTCATGCGAGTCGTATTTCTGAATTCTGTTGTTCATGGTTTATGGGAATGGCTATCTGGTTGTACTGGCTATGAGGAATGCCTGCAGACAAAAGACCAAAAAGTGATAATTTTAAAGGCTTTTGTAAAGGAACTACTTTGAGATCTAGCCCTTGTTGACCACAATCCTTTGCATTTGGGCCTTGGGGCTCAGCGTGTGCTGTGCTGTTCCTATGGTGTTTGGAAAGGCACAAAGGCTGGAGTTTTGTTTCCACCCTTGCTCCCAGGGATTAGCATTTACCAGCAGTAACTAACCACAGAGGTTCTTGCAGAGAAGCCGAACCCTGTAAGCATAATTTGCATTTACAGCACAACACCTGCTACAGCAAAGGAGTGCAGCACTCTTGGTTTCGATTGCTATGTCATCCAAATGAGTTATGTCACTATTATATGATATGACTCATTATGAGGAAGACAAGGTTATTTCCCTGTAACTGAAGTCTGTGAGTTATATTGTTTCTGCATAGCACTATTAAGTCCAGCTTAATAGACTTGCCTTAAATAGCCGGGTAGGGAGGGTTTTTGAACAGTTTTCTGTTAAATACAAAGGGTTTAAATTTGAAGGGTGTTCCCTGGCCTTGGTATTAAATTGTCAGAGTTCATATTGCTCTAAAGAGCTCATATTCAAAGGCAGCTGCTGCCTCTGAGCAACTCTGTATTGCCATCAAGGTAATACTCCAGTTCTGATATGCGCTCTTTAAGTTAGGTGGGGTCAGAGGCAGGAAAAGAGTGCTTTTAACTCTGTATCAGCCTCTTCCAGTTCTTCCTAGATAACTTTTTCCAGCTCAGAGAAGGAAAACATGAGGCCAGAGGCCTGTCCTACCATTTCACACAGCCACACTATGGAGTTCATGGGATGATACCATGCGAGTTCACCTGAGATAAGGGCTGCTGTGTGACTGACAGAGGATTTGAAGAGATATTTAAACCCTTAATAGCAGAAGAGCTCCCTTGTCCTGGTGTAAGGGACAGAAGGAGACAGCAGCATGATCCCAGGAACTCCTCATTAGCCTCCTTCTGGCCCTGGCCAGACTGGTCACACATGCCACCAGGAGGGGAAAGCTGTGTGAGCACCGTGGTGGCCTGTCCTCACCTAGTGCTTCCTGTGCAGAGCATGCTTGTTGTGGCCACTGCCTCGCTGGACAACTTCAAGGAGTGGTGGGTGCTCTCAAGGATGCTCTGCTTGGTTTCTCCCTCCAGTCTTTTGCAGATCAATTTTTGAACTTCTAACTTTTGTACCCTTTCCTTTTTTTTTTTTTTTTCCATTTTTTGTCCCATGGAATCAGTCTTGGTTTGTGTTTTTGTGGGTTTGGGTTTTGGTTTGATGGTTTTTTGTGTTTGACTTTTTTGTGGTGGGTTGTTTTTTTTTTAAGGCCTTTCCCTTCTGGGAAGGGCTTGAAGGTTTCGCTGGTGCCAGGAGCAGATCAAGTGATCTTCTGTCCTTGGTGCAGCCAGTGGTTACTTGAAGAACTTGGGAGCTTGGCTGTCACCCAAGAGGTCTAACCTGGAGATAAGCTGCTGGGCTCATGAGGTTGGCAAGAGGCCAGAGTGTGGTAAAAGCTCAGTCAAGCTGGAGGGGTGGGAGCTCTGCTTGCTCTGCTGGAGAGGGGAGAAAATATCTGGGCTGTGTGCCTGCTGTTTCCCCTTCACCAGGGTGGGTTTGAGCATGAGCCTCGTTTCTAAGAGGATTCTCAGGCTTTTATTTTCTTCCTAAAGCCATGCTTTCCTCTTTCTCTTGATTTCACAGTTAGTGTTTGTATTGCATTTTTGAAACTCAGTAGTTCTGTCAAAGGTTTACATCCCAACACAAGTGTGACTTGTGTTTCCTAGTAACTGTTTTGGTGAGCAGTGTGGGAAAGAACATAGGACTTTTCACACAGGCAGCTGTTTTCGGGGTTTTCCTGACATTGGTAATGGCTGGGATTTGGCCCATGGTTTCAAACCCTCAGGCTGAGACACATGGAAGAAAATCATAGCAGAAGATTTTTTCCAGAATGCCTTTCTCTTTAAGTAACACAAATGAGGTCACCTCCCAGACATGAGGCTTGTATAAGCAGAAGACAAGGAGCCCAGATGAGCAGTTTGCACCAGAGATGTCAAGTTAAGCTGGAAGGAGTTTATCTGGACATTTTTAGACCTCTGAAACTCGGGAAGACAATTTCCTGTGCAAAGTGTTTGAGACTTAATCTCAGACAGTACTGCTGGAGCTTGATGTTCTTCAGAGCATCTGAAACTACTCAGGGTTGGAGAATATACCTCCAAATTGCTAGCAGTCATGTTTGTGCTGGGATTTCAATTCTTGTAGCAACCACACATGAAAGTGGAGTGTAACTTGTACCAGTGCTGTGCGCTGGAGTTCAACTGGTGCATGTCTTTAGAAAGAACTCACAGTTAAATGTGTGCCTAACTCTACACTATTACAGTGTTTTTAAATATAGGATGGCATTATATAAATGAACAACTTTACTTAGTACTTAGCAGTTTTCTGCAAATAATAGCCAATTTATTAAAAAAATTCCAGATCAGCTTACAGCTTAAACCCAGCCTCTGACAACCACTTTTAACAAGAAACCTCAACTTTTCAGGGAATGGGACTTGTGCAAAATATTAAAAGATCAAGCCTGTGGTTGACATACTTTGTAAAGATCTTAAAAATTAGATAGCTCAAATATCCTTGTGGAGTGACAATTTAAGTAGCTCTTTGCTCTCATTAGGAAGGTGTAATTTTTTGAGTGTCAGAGCCTCTGACCAAGGTAGTTTGTAGCAGTCAAAGTATTTCTTTACCAGCATAGTTTATAACAGTACTACCTAAGGAAAATTGTGTATTGATAGTATATGAACTAACAGTAACCAAAAACTTATTTTGACAGTCTAATTGCCAAGCCACTGGCTTTTTCTTACAAAGGCTGAGTCATTAATTTTGTACTTCTTACAACACAGCTAAGCTGGCAAGAGCTTTAAGCACCATCTGTGCCTGTGCTTACTTACTTAACAGATAGAGTAGAAGCATCAGAAAATATAAAAAAAGCAAAACATGGTTATTCAGGTGTGATTCAAAATATGTAATAGCACTCCCCATACACTTTGCCAGTGTGCTTTCCCTCAGTCAGTCTTTGTTAAAAACATTTGCAAGAAAATGCAGGCACTTGATTCTCATTTTGTCATAAATGCAAATGGTTGGATGAAGCAGGCTGTAGGATGTCTGTGTTTTCAGTAATTCAAATATAAAAGGTCCTTTAATCCTTCTGCAGTCCTGTACTAGCAGCAGGACCATGGCTTGGCCAGGCTGGGGAGACCTGCACTCCCCTCTACGCACTTCTGAGCCCAGGGTGGCTGCCCCCATGCAGAGGGGTGCAAAGCAGCTGTTGTTCGGGCATAGGTTCACTGGCACAAGGTCCTCATCTGTCACTCAGACACGATGACAGATGAAGAAAAGCCTGAAGATTGTTCTTCCTCTACCATCCTCCATCTCCCAAAGGATTTTTTTTTTTTTTTTGGCAAGTCTGGTTATTTCATCCAGGAATTAAATAGCTTTGCTTTATCATCTTCCCATCACTGCCAAAAGCTCTGAGTACTCTTGTGTGTCAAAAACCATCTTTGCTTTAGACATCAGATAAATAAAAGGAAATTTTATCATGACATATCATTACAGTCATTACAACTTAAAAAAAAAGCTTAAAACCTGTGAGCTGAAGATAAGCTGAAGACTTATTCATTTTTTTAAAAATAACTTTTCCAGTTAAAAGGATTTTAGAAAGCTTCTGTGTTTACACAGGTACCTACAATCTCTCCATTGCTTCACCAAGCATTTTTGTAAATAAATGGAGAAGACATTCATTTCTTCACACACAAAGACTCATGGTGCTGTATGGTTGCAACATCAGCAGGAACAATTTTTTCTGGCTCCACAAAACAAAGCCATCAATATAAGCCATAGCTTATAAACCTGGCTGCACTTCATGCTCTTTCTGTTTTCCAGCAAAGGTTCATTCCTGGAAACATCTTGTTCTTGGAATAGTCCTGGCAGTCAAAGAGATAAAAATGGCCAATTTTTAGCTGCTTTTCTTTGATGGTTTTATGCTTAGCAGGTTGCTTGTGCTACTATGTACCAGGCCTTCCCCTGAGGGACTTAGCAGTGGGTGCATTGTTGGTAACTGCAGAGTTTTGAATCCATAATTTTCTTCTGAAATTTTCAGAAGCAAAATATATCACTCTTCTCCCAATTTTTCCCCTTGAAGTCTGTGTAAAATTAGAAGCTAATTCACAAATGTAGCTCTTCCATAGTAAACAACAAACCCCCTTTTAAGCAGAACTTGAAACCATGTTAGTATTGCTGTATTTAGCCCCTCAGACCACTTTTGCTAACTAGGAAGTAATTTTAAGATAGTTCACTTTAAAACTTAGGTACTGGGTCATTACAGTGCCCACATACTGCAGGCTTTTATGCAACAGCTAAAATATACTTCTGATCATACTCTCTAGTGAGTGTATAAGGTTGTATAAGTGTAATATTAGGCCTCTTGTAACATAGGTCTCCTAAGCTTTATGGACATAATCTTCCATTTTGCTTATAAATCACTAATAATGATGGTTTGGGCTTTTAATTTTCTGTGTTCTTTTGTTTCAGAACTAGGACAGCAGATAAATGTGTGAATACCTAAAGGAATCCCATTTCCATCTCAGACTGTGTCTGTTCATATAGGGTTGCCTAAGCTGACAAAATACATCCTTCCCTCTGCATTTTTTGCTATTAAATTGTTACATCTTCTCTCTGGAAGAGTGCAGTTTATACAAATTTTGCCATCAGAGATCTGCACAGGGAGCGAAGAGACAGTGAGAGAGATGGGGTGTACCATGGGTGAAACACACTTTTTCCCATGTAAGAAAAGCAAGGTAATGCCCGGGAGCAATTATGGTAGTTAGGGACTTCATGGTGCCCTCCCCTCCCAGTGCAACCCCCAGATCCCAGGTGTGGCTGCCCCTCTAGCCTGGGCAGCATGGTCTGGCAGCCAGGGTTTTCTGAGCATGCTAAAGAAGGTAAAAGAGAAACATTTTCAGAATAGCACAGCAGAATGATCATAGGCACGAAGCTCCAGTACATCATCAACTGCCCCATGCATGTCTCCTGCATTCCATATGGGATTCTATGCATTTTCTTCCCCTCCAAACAGAGGTTAAAAAATGGCCAGTACAAGACAAACTAAACCATCTCTCTAATTACTTCTGGAAAGCCAAACTTCTCTTCTGACACTTTAAAGCTTTAGCTCCAGCTGTGTCCTGGCATATTTCCTCCTCTGTCCTGGTTTTCCTATGCACTCCCTGGGTGTTATTTGCACCATTAACTAAAGGTTGCCCCCCGGAAGAGCTGATGCAACACAACAGTGCAGCATCCCACGTGTGAGCTGCAGCTCAGCAGCCTCCTGTCTCCCCGCCATTTGCGCTTCTGGTCTCTGCTGGGGATGACTCCAGTTCTGTTTATCCCGGGAATTCAACACAGACCGGTTTGCCTCTAGTAGCTACGAGTTTCCTGAGATTACTGCCAGCTATGGGAATTGTCTCAAAAACATCTCTGCTGTTGCGACTGCCTTAGCCAGCATCTCTTTGAAATGCAGGCTCCAGGTGATTGACTTCCAAGTAAGAGGAGCTGAATGGGTTTAGACAGATTAACATTCTAGCAGTAAGTGGCAGTCATTCCAAGGAGCTAAATCAAATTCTCAAGCGCTCATTAGCAGCGGGGGGGGGGGGGGGGGGGGGGGGGGGGGGG
>VYXB01002306.1:168560-270837 GCA_013397135.1 Pachyramphus minor
TGTTAAACAGGACTGGGCCCAGCACTGATCCCTGGGGGACACCACTAGTGACCGGCTGCCAGCTGGATGCAGCCCCATGTGGATGCAGTTCACAACCAGCTTGGAGACAGCCAGTTACAGACATTCCTTTGACCTGCACCCACATTTTTCAGTGCCTTTTAGATAGCTGCTTTTACTGGGAAAAGAAACAGCAGCAAAGAGATTAAGACGTCAGGAAATGCTTTTGCTGACTTGGTGCAAAGAAAATATTTTTCCTATCCAAAACAGCAGAAGCTTAATAAGTCACTTGACCTTCCTTCCTTTCCTCTTCTTGCCCTCTAGGCTTTCTGCCTCTGCAAAGGATACTTCTTCAGCCATTTGCCATCCTGTCTAGCACATTTATTCATTATTTGTTACTTTGCAGAGTCAGCTCCTTGGAGTATTCAAAATAGTGAACACCTCATGGTTTGGCTCATACCTCACACCAATGGGCATGGAAAAGCCCTTTGCTTGGATCCATCACACACACACACGGTGGTTATAGGTTTTTGCAGAAACAGAATTTGAAATGATAGCAAGTGATTTTTCTTACTGTGATTCTGAATCTCTCTTCTATAGTTTTGATACTTTACAAGCTGCAAATTTGTGAATCTAAGTCCACTATGCTGGAAAGTGCTGCATTACTGCAAAAATTCCTGTAGGCATTTGGATGATTTTGCTAGGAAATGTCATGCATTGCTCCCATGATCACTATTACAAACTATGAACCTAATTAAAAGGAACATAAACCACAAAAACTACCTTTGTGTTCCTGTCTCTTTGCTAGTGTAAATTATTATTTACTTCCCTTCTCCTCTGAATTTTTTTTATATCCTCTAAGTCAACAGACATAAGGAACAGAGAGATGGATCTTTTTCCTACAATATCATGCATCAGGACAGTACACCCCCCACTGCAAGCACTGTGGGCACAACATGGTCTCCAGGCTCATAATTAATAGTGATTATTAATGGCAATGTATCTGTCAGAAATAGTGTGGGAATAACTGATCATCCCTTTAAGAAGGGGGGATGCACAGTATGACCTCTCAAAGCCTCTTCCGGTATCGTGACTGTGACAACATGAGGCAAAAGGCCCCCAGCTTGTTTTTCAAGTAGCCAGGTGTTTGCAGGGCTTCAGCCAACAGCTGGGAAAAAGCATCCTTCCACATGCAAGCAGAGCTCGTTGATAGGTGTGCAAATTCTCCTGCCATGTAAAATTTTCAGGAATATTTTACTATTTTCTTCCAATTATTACCACTATTGTACTAGGATGCTAGCTGCTAATGTCAGGCTCTCTGACCAGAATGATGCTTTTTGTGACAGCTGTAATGCATGGAAACGGAACCTGGAAAAAGGAACCTGGATTGTGATAGGTGTCCTCCTGCCTTGTTAGTTTAGAGAATTCAACCCAATGAACTTCCTTAGTATTCAGCCCAACTATGTGTAGTAAAACTACTGTTTTCTTATCTGCTTCAGTGGATACAAGTTTATATTAAAGAATAATGGAAACACCACATCTCAGCTATTGAGATTTTTTGTAAAGCCATTGTCATCATTGCTCTTCTTTCTATCTTCCACAAGAAAACTAAAAACAAGAGCAAACCTGAATGAAAATTTCAATTTTTTGGTAAAGATCCTTGCTTTGAAAGGGGAAAAATATTTCACCTGGTGAAACTTTTTCATGGTGCTGATGTAAACAGAGGTGTGATGGCATGAAACTGGTGCCACTGCAGTAGCTTGTGTGCATGAATGGGTTTGTTCCCAGGTGGTGGATGTTCCTCAATAGCTACACGTTTCCTCCCCACTGCCTTCAGTAGAACCACTCTGGTAGCTCAGGGGCTATTTATGCTGAGTTAGATGACTTGACCTGAACAACATTTTGGGAGTGCTTACATAATTTTTCTCTATTGATTCAACTTCAGCTTGTACTAATGAAGTGGTAGCAGATGGGAGGGAATAGGGTCAGAGCCCTCTAGGGTTTTGCGTGGTGTCTGCCTGAAACCTTTTCACAGGTGCTCAAAGCCAACGTCTAGTTTTCTGTACTTGCTCCTGCACACTGGGTGGAATCTATTATTTTTACTACCTGCAATTCTAAGCGTCAAATTTTGGGAAAAGAAAGAAAGGAAAGAAGGAAGGAAGAANAGAAAGAAAGAAAGAAAGAAAGAAAGAAAGAAAGAAAGAAAGAAAGAAAGAAAGAAAGAAAGAAAGAAAGAAAGAAAGAAAGAAAGAAAGAAAGAAAGAAAGAAAGAAAGAAAGAAAGAAAGAAAGAAAGAAAGAAAGAAAGAAAGAAAGAAAGAAAGAAAGAAAGAAAGAAAGAAAGAAAGAAAGAAAGAAAGAAAGAAAGAAAGAAATGTAGTAAAGATTATGGAAATAGAAGAGAAAAGAAAAAAAATAACAACAAAGCAAACCCACCAAAGCACCTTGGCCATCACAGTAGAAAGTGCTGCTAAAAACACAGTCATGTCAGCATTGGCCTGAGGGAAGGTGCTGCTGACTCTGTGCATCATGTTCCTCTCTGTCTCTCCTGCTTAAAACAATTCTGCCTATAATGTCAGTAGATATTTTGGCTTTATCAAGGTAATTATTAGCAAACCACAAATTACTAAGCTAATAGAGTTTTAAAACGCCCACAATTAATGCCTATGAAATTCATATAAACTCTCTACTTTTGTAGGAGCAGTCTGACAGAGATGGCAGAGTCCCATTACACAGCACAGAAGGTGGCTGACTTCCAGGCACTGTAAGTCATCGGGTCTGTGGCAACTTGTACTTCTTAATTCTGTTGGAAGAGACTATTTAGGGCACACAGATTTATTTGACCTTCTCTTACTAAGACCAGACTAAGCCATTAGTTTTTCTTCTAATTAATCAAACTGCCAAATATTTCATATGAGGAGAAAAGCTACAGAGGAGATAATGTTTATTATGATCACTAATGTAGCTTATCTTACTCTAGATCTGGAAGGACTTGGCCTTGGATCAGTATCTTGTTATGCTAAGTGCTGCCAAATGTGGATCACATCCCATGTTTTTCCCATAGAACTTATCATTTGAATAGACTTTTTCAACAGATCTTCTTCAGCATAGAGTGCACCTGGACTGGAAAGCTAAAACACCAAGAGTTACCTTTTTTGTTATTAGTTATTACTTATACTATATATATTTTACTTATTCTATATGTATTTTAAGGAATTACTTTAAAAATTAATTTGATCTCATGGAGGTGGGTTTGTGACATCTGCCACCCATTATTGAATGAGCTCCTGTACCAGAGTGGGCAGTTTCCAAATTTGAGTATTGATGAAGAGCTTTACTGAAAGCCAAGGCAAATGCAAAGGTAACCATAATTTCCTGCTGAACTTTGAGCATATGTCTTTCTAGGGTTAGAAGGTCAAGAACATGAAAACTGAACATTTTTACAAAAAAGTGTTATTTAAGTGTGTTACTTAAAGTGTTTTTTAAAAGAGTTTTAAGCTGAAAGAGGAAGAAACTCCTCACAATGAGAGAGCTGAGGCACTAGAACAGATTGCCCAGAGAAGTTGTGGATGACACATCCTGGAGCAACCTGATCTGGTGGAAGATGTCTCTGCCCATGGAAGGGGGATTGGAATGATATGATCTTTAAGGTCCTTTCCAACCCAAATCATTCTATAATACCATGATTATTCATGGGTGGGTAGGTAGACTGGAGACAACTGAGGGCTCAGAAGCTGCTTGCTAACAGACAACAGAGAAGAAGATGGACAGTGTACAGCAGCACAGGTGAACAGTCCTACTGAAAGCCTGCAGAGGAGCCTTCTAATTTAGAATCATCTGTTGCTGCAAATAAACTATTTCATTATTATTTGATTTCTTCTGTGTCCAAGAAATCACATGCTTAAATATTTTTGTAAATAGTCTGAATTGCAATAATTTTTCCTGGTTTTGTTGGGGGGGAAAAAAAGCACTCTTTTTAATTTTACCTAGCTATGTAAGTCAAAAAGAATATAAGTGTTTATTAACATAAGGCTTATGTGGGAGGGAGATCTTGCATATCTGGGTGACCTTCCTGTTTGATGGGTTTCTTTTCTGCATTATAGTCCCACAGCCTGTGTCTCATGTCCTGCTGGAGTACTTCTGTCCATTGGAGGGTGGAGAGGGTTCAGCTCTCACCATTATTTTGAGTCCCTGAGTCATTTGAGTATATTTTTTTCTGCTAACCACCCATGACTAATATGGGATATGTGTGAGCACCCTCTCTCTCCCACAGTCACAAACCTTCCTAGTTGTTCCCCTGACCTCCACAGAAGCTCACACCCAGCCAAGCACTCAAGTACCTACATGTACTACAGTGATATCTGATGTTGTCTCGGTGGCCACGCAGACCTTGATTCTTCTGTGTACTCAGAGGTAGAAGCTATGAATATAGGCAACCTCTTTTCTTCCCCCTCCTCCCCCTGCCCTCTTTTACAAGGATTAATAAATAGCTGAATTCTACTTGCCTTGATTTTTGTTCTGTTCTTAGGGCTTGCTTTGGTACATAATGATAATTTCCTGCTGAACTGTTTCTGCTGCACTTTGCCTTTTTCACTTCCCTTCCAAGAGAAGCGACTGCAGAGTAAATACCAGACCAGCACTGTGTGACTCCTAGCCAGGGTTAAATCTGACCACATAGCCTTGTGACTTTACCCAGCTTCTGATTTCGCTGTGATGGCGTCCAGTATTAAGCTAAAGAAATATGTTTGATATAAAATGAAAGCCCAAGTTTTCACCTGTGAATTCTCAGCCGTCCGCAAAGCAGAGCACGTCTCCAAGATCTCCTGTGCAAACTATCTGCTCTTCTGATCTGAGAAATTATGAGAGAAAAGTAATACTTATATTGAGAGGGTTTTGCCCTAGCATTGCCAGGTCCTCATTTTATTATGAGGACTGAAAATCCACTTTGTATGTGTGAGAGAGCTTAGCATAATAATAACAGGAATTACATTACTATTATTATTTCTGTGCTGGAGGCAGTGCTGTCTGTGGGTCTGTGAAAGTGTGGAGCTCTCTTCCCTTCAAAGTTTTAATAAAATCAAGAGAGAAGAAGAGCAGCAGCTTGTTGCAGCACTCTGTGAGTTGTGGATTTGTTTGGAGGGTTATATAAGGGTATGTTTACATACAGCCAAGGTGCATCATGAAGACAGCCCTGAATTAAAACACCAGACATGCCCGCTGCCCTGAGTAAAGGGCTTGCATCAAAGATGAAATAGAGCCACTGCTATCAAAGAGGGGTGTAGCTGTAGCTGTGGCATCCCCACCCTGGGGCTGCAAGTGACAGAGCCCCTGGCAGCTCGAAGGCCCTGGGCAAGGGGAGCAGCTGTGGTGACGTCATGGCTGCACCTCTGTGACCGGGGGCTCCTGCACACAGTAAATGCAAACCTAAAATCAAAAGACTGCTTTGTACCCAGCTCCCACAGGTGTTACTGTCTACACAGTGACTGAGAGCCAGGACTTGGAGGTGGAGGAGAGTTCTTGCTGTGAGATAAGGGCAAAGAGAAGACAGCTGCTGCAGCACAGCCAGGCAGGCTGCATAGCTTCTGCCAGTGCCAGGTAAGGGCACACCTCCAGGCATGTCATCCCCGTCCCAAAACACAGCACTGAGAATCTCTCACTGCTGTCACAACGTACAGCCTTAATGAGGGACTCAAGGAAAAGGCACCAGTGGCTTTATCTGCTTCTTTCTGTTTGGAGATTGCATTTGGTGTGAGGACAGCCTGGAAGAATGCATGAGGTTACTTGCACGAAAGAAATATTACTATGACCTGGGCTGGTGCTGCTGGAGTCATGGCAAGGCAGAGGTAAAGTGCAGAGATGGAGACAAGAATTAGTGGGGCTGAGACATTACCAGTTTAAATGGAGGCCTGAATCTGAAATGTGTGTAGATAAAAGAAGCAGCTCTTGGGAGGGCTAGGACAGTCAAACCACCAAGTAGGAAAGCAAGAGGTACAGACTGGGAGGAATGCTGGGGAGTGAGGGAGGCCATAGGGACTGGGGTTGTAAACAGACTGCATGGAAGTATCAGAAAGAAAACAGAGCAGAAGAGAAAACATGAGAGATCAGCTCCACACAAGACCTATTTGGAGGAGAAGGTGCTGTGTTACCAACAAAACATGTTGAGATCTTTTACATTGATCTCACGATTTTACAGATCGCTATCAGAAATGTTCACTTTCCGAGCTTCAGCTCTAACTGGGAAAATATCAAACACTGTCTGATGACTGACTTAATTACAGACTCTTTGCTCACTGAATTATATTCAAATATTTAACTTGTACTAGGAAACATTCAGTGTTAGAAAATGGAGTTGAACTAGAGGCTTTTTAGCTTTTTGTAAAAGTAACAAATGTTCTACTTCTCCAATTAGCTTTCTGATAAATAGCCATTCATTCTTGAGTAACACACTCTCACTTGTGTTTTTTATAGTTTCCCCATTACAGAGAGAGAGAGAAAAAAAAGCTTTTTCATAATCTCCTGAATGAAATGTAGTCACGAAACTTTCAACATGCAGTTTCTTGCTGCAGTAAAGTCAGCTCTTGGCAGTAGTGATAAACTGCACAATAGGTATTGCACAACTGATACCACACCAAGCCATATTCAGAAGTAAGCATTACAAACTGGGAGGCATGCTCGCCCCCCAAAAAAAAACACCCCAATCCCCCTGACACTGAATGTTCACAGCCAGATGTCTTTTATTGCAAGTTTAACATCACTTTTGGAGGACACCTTCCTTAATCAAATATATTGCCTTTAAAGATTAGTGCTCACAGCCTAATCATGCTGCACTTAGCTTAATTTGCTTTGCTATGGACTCATTAAATTCTTGCTTTTGGTCAGAAACCCTACCATGGCTTGGCAGAGGAACAGGAAATCTCTTCTCCATGCTGCAGGGTTGTGACTGCTCTTTCATTTTAACCCATTGGCTGGAGGGTGCTGCAGCAAATTACATCTGGGTCACTCTTTCCTTCCTATGTAAAGAGCTGACAACCCCTTAAAACACTTTGTCAGCTGAACAATTGCGACAAGATGGAGAAAAATTATTCTAATATCAAAAAAATGTCAAAAATTTCCATGGAAAGCGTCTCATCACACACAATAAGCAGTAAAGCGTATTTTGATTGATGGATGAGCACTGGCACTAGCTCTAACTAGAGTCCCCTTGTGCTGTCATGCTCTTCACATGCAGCTGAACTGAACTAAGAAAAAAGTCAAACTCTTTCCTATCTTTGGTATCTCCCAAGAAAGCCTATTTGAATTCTCAACCAGAAAAGTGTGAACTGGCTGTCAGAGAGGATAGCGAATCCAGTCTGACCAGCATTAGCAAGGGTGCCTCGTGGTATGGCAACCAATACAGCTGTTACAATAAGAGGATTTTTTTATTATTCAGAGATATGCCAGTCACAGGCAAGACCCACAAGCACACATGAAGAGTCAGTAGAACAGGCAGAGCTACACTTTTAGCAGCAAATCTTAACACAGTTGGCTTTACCATAGTGATGCACCCAGGACTTTCGGCAGTATAGCTGTGTTCTGGACATGCAGGACAGTATGTTCATATGTCTTTACATTTTCTGTACTATTCAATGGATTACAGAGGCACTAATTTAGAAGTAATCTGTACATGCTGGTAAGGAACTACTGCTGCCAGAAATGCCAATTTTGCTCCTCTAAATGGAGCAAATGCAGCATAAGTTCTCTCTACATAAGGTGGATTGCCTGAGACCTTTATTGGCAAACTTACAGGATGCGGACACTATGGGAAGCAACACTTTGGACAAATGGATCATGACTTTAAAGAAGAGTATGATAGAATACTTAGGAGATTTTTGTATCACTAAAACCCTCATTATTTGTTATTCTGGACTATTTTTCTTTACAGAATTTAACTGCATAAAATGTTTGCTTCTAATTCTGACTTCTCATTTTGATTTAAGGATTTAATGAAAATTTTCTCCATGATTATTTGCTCATTAATACAGATATGTTCTGAAAGATTTTTTTTTATTATTCATGATGCATTTGCTAAATATGGAATTACATCCTTTTATTAACTTTTGAATTATGATAGAGAGAACACACTGTTAACTTGAACTTTGCAACATTTGACCATGAGCTATATTATCCCAATAGTAGTTTGATTCATTGGTTTCTGCTTGAAGCAAAACTCTCTTAGTGAGTCAAGGTGGATTTGCTAAGGTAAAACCTGTGAGATTTTTCTCTACTGGAAAAGGAATACAATTAGTGAAATACATGTTTAGAAGGAGCAAGTGTTTTCAAAAAGCATAGGTAATATCCCATTGACAAAGCAGCATAGTGGGTACTCAAATCTGAACATTTCTTTTTAAAGTTCAGAAAAATTAATAGGAAGTCTTAATTAAGAATTACTAAGAATTAATTAAGAATAAAAAGAATTATTTTTAAAATTAGGAAATATTATGAAAAACAATTTCTTTCACTAGTTTCAACCTCCAATATTATTTATTCTTTAAATCTTTCACTTACTGGACTTCCAGTCTACTGTTGGAGGTTTGATGTGTCCAGCTATCCTAGATGAAGATTCTCCATCTAGTCACCAATTACAGATGTTAATTGAGGTGGGAGACACGTCACTAATCAGTGGCAGAAATGTCATACACAGGGAAACAAACAGATGAATAAGATCTTTAAATCCTTATTAGTGGTAATTGTTGTTCTGTTAAGTATTTGCATATATATGATGGAAGATTGCTTGGGGTTTTTTGAGTTTTTTTGGATTTGGGGTTTTTTTGCTTTCCAGTGTGGGGGGGATGGGAGGGGAGGAAAAAAAAAAAAAAGAACTGCGTTTGAACAAAAGTGACTGAAGGGAGAAACAAAAACCTTTTTTTCTACCTTTTTTTCTTTTTTTTTTTCTGTTGCATGACAATGCAAGCAGGAATTACTACTTAAAAAAAAAAAAATCTGCTGGTGTGTGCTTCCTGTTCCAGTTTGTTTAGTCACAAGTCTGAATTAGATCTCTCTGTTGGTTGGTTTCGTTTACTATAAACAGGTCTTGTGCTTTGTTTCAATACATCAAAGCCCATAGCCAGGCACAGACAGGTAATGTAAAAGGGAGTGAGAAAGTTTATGGTCTTGCTTCATTGTTTCTTTAAGCCTTCCAGACAACGGTCAGAGGGATCACCCGGAGGTTAAAGGACGGCTTGGTTGATGTTTGGTTTTTGTTTTTGTTTTATTTTGTTGGTTTTTTTTTTTTTTTATAAGCTGGTTTCTCTTTTTTCCTTTTCTAGAAAGCACATGTAACTTTAGGTCAGAAAAGTGTAAAATGTGGCACTTCTTTGATCAGAGTTACCACTGCCTTGAGGTAACTGGATCAGTCAAAGGTGTAGGCTCCTCTCCCTGCTATGCTGATGCCAGTGATGATGTCCTTCAGGTGAGTACTAGAGGTTTATTTTCTTTTCAAATCTCTATTACCTGAAGGATGCAGATGGCTCAGAATGGTATTTTCTCAAGACTGACACTGACGGGGGGAAAAAAAAATCACTCGTTTAGCCCTTTAAAGATAAATGGGAATCACCCTCTCCCACAGTATTTTTAGTAAAGCAGTTTGTTTCCTTCCAGCCCTTGCACCTCTCCAGGTTTCCCTCTCTCTTTTGTTTCTATCGGGGTTTTTTTTGGTTTTGTTTTTTTTTTTTTAATCTGCCCTCTTAAAACAACAGGAATGCTGTACTGGCCCTCAGCCAGCCGAAGCTCAGCAAGCAGGGTAAAATTTCAGTTCAGATTTACGGGAAGGTGTTGGGAGTAAAAATCTGGTTTGGTGAGTTTAAGGCAGGGAGTAGTCAAGAGACAACCTTGCTACTGTGAGTGCGGAGAGAAAGAGAGGAGGAAGGGGGGGGCGACTATAGTAAAAACCACCCAGGCTGTGGATTAGAGACCAATTTCTCCCCTGTCCGAGTTTCCGTGCGTGTTCCTGAGCTCTTACAGCCTTATCGAGTTCGTAGGCAGAAAGTCGGGTCTGGGGTAGGAGAGCGGCGCGGTGCCGGCAGGGAGCTCCGCGCCTCGCTCAGCGCCCTGGAATGTGCGGCTTAGGGCAGGGGCGAGCAGGGGCTTTGGCTTAGCTGGTACTAATTGAAAGTTTTAGTGCTCAAAAACTCTGCTAAAAAAAAAAAAAAGCCAAGAGAGGGGGTTAACGTTGGGAGAGCTGTTGCTCCAAGCAGCAGTGCAAGGAGTTGCTCAACTCTCATTGAGCAGCGCGATAGGAAGGACAATGCGTTAGGTCGCTGCCCCAAAACGTTGCCGCTGCTGCGAATGGTGCTGGGCGCTGAGGTGGGCTCCAGGTAGGTACAGTCGCTTTTCGGTTTGCTCCGCACTTGCTCTGTCCTTACCTCAGGATTGGATTGTCCTTTACTCTTCTATGATTGGGTTGACAATGTAAGCAAAGAGAAGTTCACTCAGAAAACACATTTAAAAGTATTTTTAGAAGGGAAGGCAAATGGAGAGGACTGCAGAAGTTCTCAGTGAAGTTTTGTTGACTCTTTCCAAGTGACAGGTTTCTGGTGATTCTGAAGAAAGATGAGACATGAGAGGCAGAAGCAAGTATTAAATAAGGATAGAGTGAGAAGTGATTTGCAGATCTGAGAGTTTTAAATTAAAAGATGTATATTTCTCCGTGTCAAAGAAAAAACACGGCTGGATGCACCTAATGTCTTTGGAGTCAATTTCGGAAGGAGTATTTTGTTTGCGTGGCTTGCTTCTTCTTTTTGAATATTTAAATTACTGTAGTTTATACAGAACGCAGAGCGGTGGTACAAGTGACAGGGAAGTGACAAGAGGGCTCCGAGGCTGCTCTCTGCCAGTCTCTTGTAGACATTAGCATAAGAATGGGATCTTATCTGTGAAAAATTTCTGAAGACCATTTAAAATACTTGTATCGATCAGGAGGTCAAGCATCTTCATGCTGAGGTATGTGTGATTACATGAGAAATACCAGGTGTCCTTATTCACATTAAACGAAATAGCAGATTTTTCAATTTTTTTTTTTTTTTTTTTTTTTTTTTTTTTTTTTTTTTGAGGTAAGGCTACACAGCTCATTTCTTCTTAGGAATGTAAAAGAAAACTTTGAGCTAAAGCCAAACTATTGTAATAGTTAAAGATGGGCTGGGACCTAACAGGTCGCAAAATCCCTCCTAAATGTTATCAGCTCAACTGGGCTGACCTGGCAAAGGGCAGGAGCACTAGACCAGGCTGAAATGAGCCGCCTGAGGCTAACGCAAGTCGAGTATTGGTGCTCTTATGTGCCTCCTAGACTTCGCAAATGATAATTTGGACAAGCCTGCAATTATTCTTTACCAGTCGGGCCGAGCTCACATGATGCGAGAGGGGGAATTGGGTGCGTTTCGCAAGCGCGGCGGCCCCGTGAGGCCGCGGGACGGAGCGGGGGCTGCGCCCCGGACCCCGCGCCGCAGGTGCCGGGCCGGAGGGGGCGAGAGGTCGCAGGCGGTGTTAAGCGGAGCCTGGTATACAGCTGGAAAACTGGAAGGCAGCATGTGCTCAGAGAGCAAGGGGAGATAACGCCAAGAATGGGCCGCCTGGTGTCCGGCAGACTTGAAGCTAAAGCTAACAGACTGCTGTCTGGGAGATAACCAAGAGACAAACACTCTTTTTGCACATTCGTTCTCTCTCCCCCCACTCCTCAGCGTATTCCTGTCCCGGGAGAGGTTGCTCTCTTGGCTTGATTCAGAGCTCTGCATCCTGCTGGGAGCCGAGGGCAGCTGCTCCCACCTCGCCTCCTCACCCGGGGAGAGTCCAGCTCCCTCCCCTGCTTTTGGGGGTCCAACCTCTTCTGAGACACCTACTAGGAATTGTTAGGGAAATAATTGGAGTTGACTGGCATGTAAATAGGGTTGTTGATAATTTCTGAGTGTCCGTGCTGCAGCTGGGGATGCAAAATCTTTGCTTGAAATTTTAGAAAGTAAAGAAATGTGCTGCCTTCAATACAACAGATTAAAAAAACATTGAAAACCTTGGAATAAAAGTATTTAATATAAACAGTGGAGGTGGTAGAGCTTTCAGGCAATACTGTTTGTATGGTTTCTGTTTATGCTGAAACCTTAACCTTGTGTGGCCCATGCCTGGCTGGCATCGGAAGGGCTACCCCTGGTACTGGGGTCTGCTTTTGCAGCTTCCCACATTTTTGAATTTTGGTTTCCTCCACATGGCAGAGCCCCTTTACTTTGAGCTCTGTGAAATGTTATACCCTCTTATGTGAAAGCTGTGAGATCATCTGACAGAAGGCAGAGGGGTTTTCTTTTGCTTATTAGATGCGATTTTTCCCATTGTCAGCTCTTTCCCCTGGTAAAAATTAAGATCACTTGGGTAAAAAGCTAGAAGTTACGCTTTTTTTGCTAGCTGAATAAAAATGTTTAATACCAGCAACATAAATGTCAATTCTTGCTTCTACCATCATAGGCTTTCAGTGGCTCTGACAGCAAATGAAGTTCGTTTTTATAGTCATAAGTGAATACTGAATTCCCGTTCCTTGTGTTGGCAATGGCATAGTCAAAATGTATTAATATCCTACAGCTAGAGAAGAAGACCTAGCGGTTACTCTGGAGTGGGTATGCAAGTACCTGTTGGTTTACCACAGGAGCCCACAGCACTGTTTGAGTGACAAAATCCAGCAGATATTGTACCACACCTATAGGTGAAAAAACCCCCATAATCTTGGCTTTTTAATTCAAACTGCTGGCCCTGATCATATGTACATAGCTTCCCAAAACAACGTTGCTCTGTTTTATTGAGAAATTTAATAGGGGCAAGTATGTGCTCTTTGTGAAGAAATGTTGCCACATCCTGTTCCTGTTGAAAAAAAAAATTCAATTACTTGGATGAACAAAAAAGATCAGGTTAGCTTTGTAGCAAGGAAGCAGATCTGACAGATTAACTATGAAGAGTCTATCTCCATGCCTGTATATGGGTGTGTGTAGTTGCCTCTTTTGTCAAGAAGTTGAAATCTCCAAATTACTGATGACCTAAACTCACAAATCCTTTCTTATATTGTAATCACTTCAAAATTTGTTTCATATGGGGATTTTTAAGTGCAATTTTCAGGGTTGTAAAACTAATCCTGTGAATGGAGTATTTTTGTAGGCTCCTTTAGCAGAAGGAAGGACTCTGACCTTTATCTTTTCAGTACGAGACCTAAAATAATATTTCTTTCTGCTGTTGTAATTTTTTTCAATAAAATGCTTCTGGGTACACCTAGCACTTGCCAAGATCAGGAACATCTCAGTAGTCTTGCTGAGACAATGCAGGCTTTGTATACCTATGGCTGGTAGGGTTTTGGTGACACAGTAAACTCAACAGAGCAAAGCAACTTCTTAGTAACTGCTAAGCTGACTACCTGATATTTGAGGGCAATTTTTGTCCTTTTGAGGCTTCTATTTGCTGTGATCACAAGCAAGATTTTATTTGAAAAGGAGAAAGAGGTTTCTGATATTTTAAAGTGTGTTTTACATACTAAGAGTCTGGATGTTATCTTTCACCTAGCTGGGTCATAAAGCTGAGACAAAGTCAGCACAGACAGGCTTATTTAACATGAGCTAGAAAGAAACTACAAATGCCCAAGGATCCTCTACCAGTAATGAGACAACAGAAACTTTCATCTGTTTCCAAAGGGAGAATGGCTTAACCAACACTGACAACCAAAAGGCTTTCTATTGTATTTGCCAATGTGAGGGCCATTGGGAGGTTTACTCTGGAGAAGCAAAACCCCAAGTGATGTAGCTCAGGGTTTGCATTCATGTTTTGGCCTTTTGAGTACCCAATGGATGTGCTTGAGTTCTGCCTTTGAAATGAACTGAAATACTTCCTCTGCATTTCTATCTTTTTATTAGAGAAACTTAGTAAGATGCACCACAGGTCAGGGTGAGGGTTGAGTTTCAACAAGTTGAGTTCTCAGCAACATTCAAGATGCCATTAATGATTGCTGTGTCATAGACCTGGGATTCCTGACCTGGGTGTTTCTGCTGTGTGTGTACCTGCTCTGCAGGCAGAGCGGAAGGACTGTCGCTGCCATGTGGCGTTTATGCGTGAAATACCCGGTGAGAGGCAAGAGATGGATTAGATGTGGGTGGAGCACAAAGAAGTGGTGAGGGGGTCAGCTGGGTACAGAGTGAGCACAGCATGCCAGCAGACTGGCTGCTGTTGCACTATTTCAGCAGCAACAGAAAGATTTTAGAAGGAATTTAGGAGAGGTGAGCAAAGTTCCTCTGCAGTTGTGAGCAGGGAGGTAGTCCAAGGGAGGAATTATGAGGGGAAACAGAAAGGCACTTGTTGGGAAGCTTATAGCGGGTGTTCAAAAGCTGCAAAAGGCACCCATTTGTGCTATGCAGCTCTGCCTGCCTCTGCAAACACTGTGCATAAGGACACCTTTTATTTTTCTTGTTAGAGAATGGAGAGTGGTGAACAGGAGCACAAAATAAGAATGGCACACTCAAAGCTATGAAAATGACCCTTGAAAAAGTATTTTGAAGATGAAACAGTGGATTAAGATTGTAGATCAACAGCAGATGAGTTATGAAAGCAGAAAAAAGAATGTTGCCATTAATGAGCTAATGTGAGGGTGAGACCCCAGAGAAGTGTCTAAACTATGAGGGCAGATAGAATAGCCAATGTCTTTGACATGAAAGCAGAAAGCATCAACAGATCTTAGCTGTACCTTGGAAGCAAGGCTGCCCAAACAAACTCTGTGCCCTGTCTGCAAGCAGAGCAAAAATGGTCACTGTGGAAAGGAGAGAAAAGAGACCTTGAGTATCCCTTGAGAGTAGGGGTATTACAGACTCTGTTTAATCCATGCTGAGCTGGAAGCGATGTCTAGGCTTTCAGCAGATGGTCTTTCAATCTTTCGATCAGAAAAAGTGAGTTAGGGGCATTGGCTAGACTGGATATTGTGGGGAAGCAAATTGAAGGCAATGGAAATGTAGGGAGAATTTGCAATTTAACTTGGTGGAAATATAAGGGTTAAAAGCAAAAGAGAAAGCATCAGGGTTGATGGACTGGAAATCACAGAAAGGCTGAATAATGGGACATAATGGGGGAGGCTAATGGATGTTGCTGAATGGGACCACTTGAAGGTTAGCAGGGAAAATTCAGCACTAGAGAGCCTCGAGCCTGAACAGTGCATGGCAAAAAACAAGGTTTGTTGGTTTTTTGTTGTTGTTGTTTGTGTGGTTTTTTGTTTGGTTTTTTTTTTTGGGGGGGGGCAGGGGGAAGCCGGGGTTGTTTTGGTTTTTTTTCAGGAAAAGGAAAGGATCCGAGCAGTGGAGAATGGAATTGAGATGGACGCAGCATGAACGGGTTGGGAGGGGTGATATGGGTCATCAGCATAAATCAGCAACAGTGAAAAGAGAAAAATGGAGAATCAAAACCAGAAGAGGAAGGTGATGGACTTGGAGGAAGGGGAGGCATCTGCTGTGAAGGGAAGGGAAGAAATGAGAAGTGAGGGATCCTTGAAAAGAGGAGGAGGGATAGAGCAGGGAAAAGGTCGACTCACTGAGTCTGATCCCAGTTACAGGAAATGTGAGGCAGAGATGCTTCATCAGGGTTTGAAAGCCATGCTCAAGATTTCAGGACCTGTAAGAAGGAAAGTATGAAGAGACTGTGGCTAACAGGTCTTTAAAGATGGAGGGTGTGCTGGGGTGACAAACGGGTCATGAGGACTGAGGAGCATGCAGGGTGCGACTGAGGGAACTCTCCAGCCTGGGGAGTAAGAGCCAGAGCTGGGAAAAAAGACATGACAGACAAGGAGAGAAGATAGAGTCAAACACGAACATGCATGCAGGGACATGTCCTCTAGATGTTTCTACAACAAAAGAGCACATTCAGTTCACCTCAATAAAATATTAACATTAATACTATGACTTGAGGCCATGTCCACATCATGTGCATGCTTCTGTTGATTGTGTATGCTGAAATTTCCCCAGAGTTCATAAACTGCTATCCACATCATAATGTGAGTGCTAGTCCCCACGGGAGACATTTCACCATCATTAGCATTTCCTTAAAGGTAGCACTAATACAGTGCCTGAAGCTCACAGGAGCATAGTCACAGGTAAAGCTGCAAGCAGAGGTAGACTTAATGGGTCAGTGTATTAAAATTTTTGGGACTACCATACAGTCTGTGGCTTTGGAAGAGAGGCTCTGCCCTTGGCTTCTTGGCCTCATGAAGAAGACACTGACTTGCTGAGAGCACACGTTCAAAGGATAGTAAGCTGGAGGTGACCCGGTCTGGGTCACGGAGATCTGAACGTGCTTGTTGTTGCTGCCATGTGTGGTGGCTTAGTCAGTGTTTACAAAGTAAATGGGAAAACGAGATGCTGCTGGCAAGGTTGTCTGCTCACCTTAAGCACCCAGGCCCAGGGTGGCTGCAGACATACCCAGCAGCCTTGCACAACCTCAGGGTCCGGAAGCAAGCTTCAACTTGGCCATGGCCCTAACAGGCCACAGTTGTCCTGCAAGGAGGGAAAAAAAAAAGAGTGATTTTCATAGAGGATAATTGTATTGAGCAATAATAAGCAAAAAGGCTTCTACGTGCTTCTTACACATACTGAAGTTCCAAGTTTCAACTTACCTGTGTGAGTCACAGGTCAGATGTGTGGGTGTAGAATAAATCTTCCTAAGCACCACAGGGGTGTCAAGGGGTGTCTGGAATGTCAGGAGGGTGCCCTGCCTCCTGTGGTGTATGATCAGTGGGAACAGGGTCCAAGACAAGCAACAGTTCCTGAACACACCTGTGACTGTGCTGCTCTGCTCCTCTCTGCCTTGTAATGTGCCAGCCTATGGTCCCTGGAGCCCTCCCTGATGTTGGAAGGTCGTTTCTCTGACCTGTGTTTTGTCACAGGTGTTTGCAGGCTCTTATTGCAGAGACCATGGTCAGTCTTTATTTCTCTGGAATGCTCCGGTTTTCTGCAGGTAGTCGTCTGCAAGCTTACATTTCTGGTAAGCAGCAAGACAGACTGGCAAACAGTTTCAGTTTTTACTGTCTGCTGACCTTATGAGTCTAAGTAAGAAAATTCCTGTTGAAATTCCTGTGCAAATTCCTGGCCATTCCCATGGCCACCTGCCTTGGTGAACATTTATCAGGTCACTGTCTGGTTGATATACAGGGCTCTGTATAAAACCTGCAGCTATCAGGGGTGTGGAATGCACTGCCAAAAGCCCTGAGTAGGTGTGTTTAAGTATTGCTAAACTGGAGGCACTGGTGGCCTTGTCTGCTGGCTTCTGTATCAGAATGAGAAAAGCCCAGGGAAAGTGTTTTGCTCATAGAGCAGTTTCAGGACTGTCCCACCTTCCCCCCTCCACCTCATCACCCTCCTCCTGTCCCCTCTGGACTCTCCCATCTAGAGCATTATCTGGAGTTTTAACAGCACCTTTTTAATTCCTCTCATCTCCTAAAGACAAGTTTGTAGTGGTGTGTAGTGTGCTAGTGGGAAGAGAGGCACCATTAAAAGATGTTAGGGATTTGAAAGGCGTTACCTCTGACCCCATTGGTCCCTGGGCTATAGGGTTGCTGAGAACAGGTTGCTGCCACTGTTGTGGTGTCCATCCCACTGGCCTTTAGAAAGGAAACTGAAATCTGAGCCAGATCCTGGCATTTCCATTTGTAGATCATTGAGCTTTAAAAAGAATCATAAATATATTGTTTATATTTGTATATTTTATAAATATATAAACAGTATGTGCATTGTAGGTATCAATACAAATCAGTCTGTCACTCACCATATTTACTTCTCTTTCCTGGAGGTGATTTCAATGGGATCATTTTCCCCCACTGTGCCATAGTTTCCCCACCAAGAGAAAGGAAGTATGTATTTTTTTCCTTTCCTCCTGTGATACACTAGAAATACACTCTTGAGGCATGCCACAAGAGACAAGTAGTTGGAGAATATACTGCATATATAAAAAAGGTGATAGGGATGTACCTTTTTCTATCATGAAACATCTCTCCCTCTATGTTTTCCAACTGACACAACAGGTTTTTGTATAAATAAATAAGTTGTGTAAAAAATACAAAGTCTTCAAAAAAATTAATGCAAAACTTCTGACTGTACAGTCTACTTACCTGAAATAAACCTAATTTTATTAAAAATACCATATATCTGTAAGCCTAGAACATTAGGTCTGCAATAATGCTTCATACTGGTAATAGTGAAAATCAGTTAAAGGCTACAGTTCTCTGTGAATGCTGCTGGTACTCAAAACAGGCACTGTACAGGGGATTTGAAAGACAGTTTGTAAGTTCATGTTTTTAATACATAGGCAACTGTAGGTTCTCTTTTTCTTGTACTCCAAAGTAATCAGAAAGGTTCCTGCTACAGTATGGGAGCTGTAATAATGCCATTACGGGGTGGATATGAGGCTATCTATCCCCTGTGCCCTAGGAATACCCACAAACAGGTTGGACAAGCCCTTTCCAGAGCTGAGGCCAGTGCAAAGAGGATTAGATAAGCTTGCTAGGTGCTGTTGTGCAAGTTTCTTTCAGGGTTCTGCATTCAAAGCAAAACTTGGCCAAAGCCACAGAATCAAAACTCATCTGTGGCTGGACTCCATCCATATGGTGCAATATGGCCATCAGTGTAGAACTCTTACTGCTTGCTTGCCACTTCCCCATCCCCTGATGTTCACCTACTGGCACTGGCACCAGTGGGACCTTCATGCTCTCCACTGGCTCTGTCTGTGTCAATCAGTGAGTTTGGGTCCTTGGTCTGGGACCCCAGTGCAGGATACATGTTTGCAAGGATGCAAAGTGAGTGGTCTGTGGAGCACCACAGCTTACACAAGCCGGTTCAGAGCATTAGACAGCTGGTTGCAGAGATGCTGAGACCATGGAAAAGCAGAAGGGATGAACCCCCTGCCTACCTTGAATGACAGGCAAGGGGAAGGAACCAGGCTTTCATATTCACTGCGTTTCCACATTGTTCGAATCTGGGTTCCAGCCACAATACCAAAATGCAGGAACAGCTAAGCTTCTGCCTGACCTCTAATAAGCAGGCACTGCTTCTGCATCTTCTGAATCAAGCACTGTAACATGAACAATGTGAGATGAACAGCATTTTGTTTCTCCTTCTATAGATCCAAACCACTTCTATCACATTTCCTCTTTGTCTAATCTTATTGGTTTCATGTTGCAATCCTTGCTGTGCTTCCCTATTTCCAAATCAAAGCACAATCTTTCTGCAAAAAAATCTGAAAGCTGTCTCTATTTTGAAACGTGGCCTGTTTTAAACAAAGAACATCAGGTGGTGATTAACTCCTCAGTTTGTTAATCCTTACCTGGAAAGTAACTGGTGCCAAAATCATTGCTTTCTTAAAGCTCTTGCAAATGTCAGTCACCATTAAGTGAAGGTTTCTTCTGAGTTCACATATACTATTGTATGAATATGTGCAATAAGGTGTAGAACAAGCCAGGCAAGAAGTGAAAAGTATACGAATGACTGGTTTTGCAGGAACAGCACACGTATAAACTTAGGAAACCTGGGTTCATGTCCCTGTCGTGCCATAGAAAGTGACATGCCTGAGTTAACAATGGCACAGTCAAGTGGGTTGTTTCTGGTTGCTGTGGGTACCTGTTTTGTGGTTACTGGTCTCTGTCGGTATAGCTGAACATCCCATAGGGTTGTGACATCTTGCAGCAGGATCTGCTATGGCCAAACTGTGGGGAGCTTTGCCAAGTCTCAGGGATTTTTCTGTGTTTGGCTTATGTCTCCATTTTGATAGGGTTGGGCAGTTGTGCATGGACAGTTGTGCTGTAAGAGCCCTGGGGAAGGATGAGGGAAGGTGGCAATCACAGCTGGACACATAACCCAAAACTCTGGCAGCCCCTGGGCTCCTCTCCTCATCCACCTTATCCTCAGCATCCCCACAGCCCTGGGGTTAGGGAGACTGGGAAGCACTACTTGTGTTTCATAGGTCTTTGTAACCACTAATAGCAGAAGCTGACACAGAACTGCCCAGCCGGCTGCATTTCATGGTTCAGCTGTGTCCCTGTGAAGTGAGAGCGAGGTCTCACTGCCGGAACAGTGAGCAGCACTTGCTGTGAAACTCCATGGATGGGGGAGAGCCATGAGTCCCCAGGGTGCAGGTGGTGATAAGTCCCAGGTTTCTGCTTCAAATCACTGGTTTTGGAAAAGCAGTTTGAAATCCATGACCAAAGGGCTGTAGTTTTAGTGTTAATAAATAGACATAACCATTGTAGCCCACTGTGGAAAAACAACTGCACAGAATATGACCTATGGAGACCTGGGACTGTAACTGCTCCAAGTGCATGAAACTTTACATCCAAAAGTTCCCATTGCACAAGCAAATGTAAAAGGAGGAAGACAGAGCAGCTCTGATTAGTCACGATGTCCTTCATTTTCTAGTAGGAGAGTATTTCCATTTGTTCATAATTTTGCAAAGCTTTAATTCCCTGCATCGAAGCACTGCGTGGCAAAATATCTGCCTGGGGCCTGTAAATTGTTCTTCATTTTCCTGGATAGAGGCCCAGGAATCTCGTAGCCTAAAATGTTTTGACTGCTTCTGAAAATCAAAGTTAGAGAATGTGCTTTTTTCAAACCTTTTCAACCTATTCCTAGGGCAGTGACTTGACCTAAAGTCTCTCTTATGCAGGGGTAACCAGGTCTAAGCAGGATATAAACCTTGACAATCAGTTTCCATGTGTTTAGTAGAAACTTCAATTTTTAACATCCAAGTCCCAGAAACCACTGTTCACGCTGCCTATGCTCCAAGCAAGACTTGATTTGCAGGTCTGGTATGAGATCACTGGGCTCTCTGCCCCAAGTTCAAGAACAGTGTATAGGGCACCTAAAGGTAAAGCAAGCAAAAAACAGTACTGGGACTTGAGGTTCCAGAACAGCAGGAAGGGAGAAGAGAGACACGGAGGTAGGAGAGGAAAGAAAACTCTGCCTGGAAAAGCTGATGAGGAGCCAGAAGGCTGATAGAAAGAGAGATTTGAGGGGATAACTTAAACAGGAGTGACTGAGAACTGGTGGCTGGGCAGGAAGACAGAACATTTGGGAGCAAAGTCTGACATGCAGGGGGCTGCAAACAGAGCCAGTCAGGCAGGGGATCTCAGGTCTAGAGACAACGAGTGGGGGAAGGAAACGGTGTGAGTTCAGAACACTGGTGTTGGACAAGAGTAGGACCAGAAGGGGCAGGTCATCCAAGGAGTCTGGACGAAGCCCAAACCAAAGTACTTAGGGATGTGAATACAAGGCTTTTCCCCACTCCAACTTCTCCTTGGGAAGCTAGAAGGAATCCTCCTGCCTCTTCCCTCTTGCTGCTGCTGCGTTGCCTCAGTCATTTTCTGTTACTCTGTGAAACAGAAGTCCATGAAGTAAACCTCATGTGCTACCACCCTGGTGACACACGCATCAGTAGGATGCCTCATGATGGAATTCGGGGTTGGTTTTCAGTTTGCATCCAAAAAAAAAGATACAGAGAAGCTTAGGAAACTGTGCACAGTTATATCATACTCATAAAAAATATGAAGGAATTCAGATAGTGCCAGATTTATGGTTTGCACAATCCTAATTTGCCTTCAGGTATGTATTATTATAGTATTATCCTGGGTTTTTGACACATTCGGTACTGATCCTTGCCATATACCATGCATAAAAAGGAGGGTGGTTAGTGGACTTTAAATAATTAATTTTTTTTTCTCCTGCTGTTCAGGATGTAAATGGTTCATGCTTTTGTCTTGCAAAACTCTGAAGAGAGATTTATTACTCTTGGACTTTTTAGCGGTGTTCATTGCTATAACACTTAAATACTTACGAACAGTAATAAGATAATCTGAACAACAACCATTTGATATTTATTTATTAAAAAAAATAGGGACACGGGATATAAATTAAAAAGTTTGCCATAGTTTTGACCATACAGTTTAGGATGCTAGGGCCAGGCACAGGTGAACTTGCTTAGATAAAGGTTATTTTCACTGAACAATGTGCTTTAGGGTAAACAATCTCTAGCTATAGGTTTATGTCAAGCTAAGAGGTTATTTTGGGTGATCAGAAATACAAATATGCAAATAAGTTGAAGATGTTTTCAAAATAATGCAACCACATTTTTTTTGCTATAGAATGAAATTTCATTTAAAATATTTCACCAAATTTAAAAATAGAAATGGAGTATAGAATCCAAAAATTAAATGTTTGCCTTGAGGCAAAACAAATTGCCTCCTTTTCTTGTTTTGTTTGCACTGCAGTTACCAGTATGAGTCAGCCACACTGGTTGCCCAATGACTCTACTTTCCAGAAAACTTAGTTTTGCTTAAGATCCACATTTTCAAAGTGCATTTCCCAGCCAGGTCGCTTGCATTCTATGTGCTTGTTGCATCTGCAAGCAAATTGCAGACCAGAAAATGTTCCCATCTGAAAACAAGGGACATGCAGTTGGTCACCATCTGTACAAAGCTTGGTTCAAATGACTTGGCCAGTGATACATAGGATCCACGTGCAGGGTGAGGGCAGAAAGCTGTAATTTAAGAGCCTCTTTATCTTCCTTAGCTCTGAGTTCTCTTTTCTCAAAGTGCAGCAGGCACTGTGTCACCCTGTTGCCTCTGGCAGAATGTGGGGAGAGCAGCCACTGTTGGTGCCTGAGTCCAGGCTCTCTGCTGGAGTAAGGCCACCCCCTGTACTGCATGGAGAGCAAAGGAGGCAACTGACTCCTATGAGACTCCAGAGCAGTGTGAAATCCAATTTTCAGCACCTATCTTCCAAATATGAAGTGGTCCAGGGAACTTCTGACACTTCTCAGGGGAATCAGCACATTGCACCACTTGCTTTCCCATGCACAGGTCTGCAGGATACATGCAGACCCAGGCTGGCACCTTTACTTGGAGTAATATGGGAGTGAGGGAAGTAGTACTGCCTGTCAAGTTGGAGGCTACCCAAGGAAAGCCATGCGATGCTTCCGTCCCTCCTGGGCTATAGAGCTGTGTCAGGGTGCACCAGAGGCAAGTGGCTGGGGTGGGTCACGGGCTCTGAGGAGGACCTGCAATGCTTGATGATTGCTTTGCAACATATGATAGTAACTTTTCAAAAAGTGAAGGATTGTCATTATCATTTCATGTCTATCCACTCCCCTATTCATTTAACAGGACAATCATAGAAAATGCAAGCCACCCTCTTCTTATCTTCAAAGCTTTGCACAGGTCTGCAGCCTGGCCTGGCTGCGTTGGCCAGATTGTATTTAGTTCCTTCTTCTCCCTGTGCTTCACTCTTGCTTTCCCACACTGACAAAACTAGGGGCTATACCTGACCACCTTACTAGGAAAATATCCTGATCTGCTGGCCAGATTTTGCCTGTCTAGACTGTATGTGCAACGTGTGCTGATACAACAAACAGGGAAAACACGTCTGAATTTTGCGTGAACAATGGCAGCTTGTAGTAGTGACCATTCATCAGAAGCTTACATCCACCTTCCCTGTGTAATGGTGGCAGGGAGAGCCTGTGTCTGCAGTGGTTATGCCCAGTTACTTGAAACCGGTGAAAATCAGCATGTAGTTTTCTGGCTTTCGAAGCTGAATTGGTATCAACCCCCTTGGAGATAACATGCATTATTAGTTGTACTTCAGCAGTGTTTAGGGTTTTTTTCCTTTGTATTCTCTCTGTTCAGACTCTGATTCAAAATTCCTTCTTTCCCTCTGTTTTGGTTACACTGTGTCTTAGTGCTTAGAGATTTCCTGCCTGTATATTGAACGTTTTTAATGAAGAATTTCAGCAACACTCAGAGTTACCAGTAAAAGCCCTCTGCAGATTTTGACAGAAGGAGTTATATGAAATTACTTCTAATCTCTTTATCCTTGTCACACCACTCTGCTATGCAGTAATACAGCAAAGAATTTCCAGAAAGCGAAGGTTGGCGACTTACAATACCTACCAACTTGGTTGAAAAATAATTAATAAAGGAATTGGGAGGTGAATTCAATCTGCTGCTGTGTTAGCAGGGGGAAAAACGAGAGGAAAAGTGGGAAGAGAAGTCGGGAAAAAATAAATGCTTTCTCAGGATTTTTTTTAAATAAAAACTGGAGGCCAAGTAAACCATTTCCCTCAAAAGTTTAGATCCTGTTCTGAAAGTTAGAAAATGAAGCATTTTGGTTGGTTTTATCATGGCAGCTATCTATGGCATGTTGTTAATCCCTGTTAGGTGGCAAAGCTGCAAAACAAATAACAGTATGTCCTTGAGTGCACCAGTTCTGTGCCTGACAGGTTTTCATTTTTCACCCCATTGCATAATGTTGGCACGTACATCCAACACGTAGTGTATGAAATTGTCTGGGTAGGGCTTGATTCTGCTTCCATTCAAATCAAGGGCAATACTCTTCCGGTTCTCAACAGCAGCAAGGTCATGCTGTGTGCTGGAGCTGATGGCAGCCCAACTGGGAAGCCAAGCAGCAATATTTTTGAATAGGTCAAGCCCAATCCTACCTGCATTTGTGCTAGGACTTAGCATTTGAAGTCCTATAGCAACTAATGACTTTTATCACTTATCTGTTGTTTTCTCAGATTTATTTCCTTATAAGAAAGAGAAAAAAAAAAAAAAGAAAAAGAAAAAGAAACCCCAGCTATTATTTCCTCCTGAAATACACACATACAGAAGACAACACATTGAGTTTCTTACACTCTGTGTTTGTCAGTCTTAGGCAAGCATTGTGTGTAGGTGTTATGTTATTTAAAAAATAAAGTGAAATGTGGGTGGGACTGAAAATGCAGTTGCTATTATTCATCTGTTTATGCCATCATTCACGTGTGATCAGGCTGTGATCTTGTGCAGCAGCCTAGGAACCTACGGATTGCTTGAATCATCCTTCTGTAAAAGGGCAAGGAGATGTGCTATTTAATACTTCTACTAGATCAGCAAGATCTGTATGTACTACATTTGTATTTCATAGCTGCAGCGAGCATCAACCCACACATGTGATGAAACATCAGCAAAGAAATCCATACCTGTACTTTTTCCTTATGATATGCAAGCTCATCAGGATTCCAGCTGGGGTAAAAATGTGTGTAAACAGCATACTTACCAAAAAGTGAAGATTTCATAAAAATAGGACCATTTTTAAGTTTTGGTCAAGTTTTCAAAACAGTCTGATCTGTGTAAAAATAAAAATTCCAAGGAAAATATTTCCACTTTTCAATTTGGGGTACTTTATGTGGAAATTGAAGAAACTTTTAAAGTGCTACAGAAAAAAATTCAACTGAAATTCACTCTTTTATTTGGTTGAGAAAAGCAAGTTATTGTTGTTTCCAGGGTCAACTTGTGATATAAACCAAAAAGGTTGTTTCTACACCTCTATTTTTGATACTTTCAGCTTTCCAGAAGGAGTAAAGATGTGACACTGACCCTTGATTGCCAAGCCATCTTCAGCTGGTTAGAGTAGGGAGTTTTTCCATGGAAGTTCAATCCTGAATACTCCTTCAAGTCTGTGAAAACTTACTTGTGATGGTCACAGACCATCCAAAAATATTAGGTACAGATCCGTAATCACGTTTTTGCAGGCTCAACCACATTCCTGTTTCCACAGAGAACAGTTCTTCTAGCTGCAGGCAGTACAAACGTGTTGCAGTGCTAATTATTTGATCATCTGCCTCAAGATTTCTTTGTTCTGGTTGTTATAGGAGGGGTTTGGTTTTCTATCTCTGTTCCCCATTAGCTACATCTCTGCTAGTAAATCAAACGCGCCCAGAATCACTCTCTGGCACAGAAGCTTGTTGCCTTCAGAGGAGGATGCTGTCTTGCCTGACTGCACCCAAACTCTGTGCTAGGAACAATCCAGAGTTCACCCTAACCCTCAGCCTCTGCCTGGGAGAGTGATATCTGACTTCTGGTTTGGGCAACTGGTATTTAAATGACATGGGTCCAAAGTATGCCAGGGGCTGTTCTGGGCCTTAAAAGGTGCAATTGGTTTCCAGCATCCAGGAAAGCTCCCTGACATGATTTAACTTCATTTACTTCTGTGGAGGCAGTTCTTACATCTCCCCCTTCCTTACTGGCACTGATCAGCACAACAGCCTTTTTTCAGAGTCTCCAAAATCAGGTGTATACTTAATATGTCCCCAAGGAAGGTATTTATGTTCAAATAAAAGTATAATTAGTGCTAGCAGGTGTTCTAGAATGAGGCTGGTAGGGGAGAACAGTCATCAAGATAAAAACCTGGGATTCATGGGATGTTTGCCCAGAAAGAAGCAATGAAACAAGGCAGAATGACAGGTAGCAGCAGATGCTGATGGAGAGGGCTGCTGGCTGCTGCTGAACCGAACAGTTTCACTGGGAATAAAGTCAAGAATTTCTAAGCAGGCATAAGACATGAGTCTGTTTTCAAAGTGGGAGGAGGAGGCTGAAGGCTCTAGTAGCATGGTTTTGGTGGGATTTTTTTGTAGGGAGGAAACATTTGTTCAGCACAAATATACTGTTACTTTAACTTCAATTTTCCCTAATCCATCCTTACTGGGGGTGCTATTGGAAGCAGTTCCTTATCGGAAGAAGAAAACTGTTGACTTTCGATTCCCATGGAAACGGAAAAGAAGCTGATTCTTTATGACTGAGACACCCCTGAAATAACAGGTAGCAAGTCATTGAGAGGCACTGACTCCTCAGCTGGTCAGCACAACAATAATAATGAGACTCAA
Organism: Pachyramphus minor; assembly: GCA_013397135.1. Lineage (NCBI taxonomy): Eukaryota > Metazoa > Chordata > Aves > Passeriformes > Tyrannidae > Pachyramphus > Pachyramphus minor. The sequence goes on from VYXB01002306.1 coordinate 195,266, forward strand.
CCAGTGTCCCAGTTTAGTAGCAGACAACTGTGGAGTTGTGTTGTGCTTAGCCAGATTCTAGCACTATTGGTATAAACCTGTACAGTTGATGGGCTATGGTAGTAAACCCACAGAATAATAGAAAATACCCACATTTCCTTTACAGGAAGAATACGGGAGACCAAGGCCAATTTTAATTAATTCTGGTTTTGCCATCTTTTTGTAGAATAAATATATATTACCCTGTTACATGGTAATATCGAATTCAAGGGAGCACTATTTCTGATGGGATATAACTGATTTAACTGTCATCTGAGACTTTTGCTTCACAGATTAATTTTGTTATCCACTCCTTTCACTCCCACACACTAGGGTAGCATTTTTTAGAATTAACAGCAACAACTTTGTTTCTCAGTTATGTCTAGTTTAACTAACATTTAATCCTCTTAGCTCTTATACCCTCACAAACAGGGATTTGTTTGGCTAAAAACTTTTCATTAGCCCAATCACATGGAGCAGGTATTTAATAACCCTAAGGCAAACCCATTTCAGACATCAGAGGTGTCTCTCCACCAGACTGAGCTAATTCTAGGAGCCCTTTGCTGTAGGCTGCAGAACTTGAATAGCAAGGTCGGTGAGTGGCTGGCACCGAGTTTTTCTACATAAGTGGGCAACATTCTTTAATGGTAATTTGCTGCCTCCAAACAGTGTTTTGTGATCCTTCACTAGCCCCTTGTCTCTGCTTTCCCTCCAAAGCAGCCCCTGAGTTTGTGCTTGCAAAAGTCAAGCCAGCTCTGAAGAGAGGCAGGGATCTTCTCGTGGGATTGGAGAAATTAGTGAAGACCTGGCAGGTTACTGAAACAAATAAACACATTAACAGCTGGGGATTGAACCTGCTGAACTTTTGATCTTAGTAATTCGAACCCAGAAGAAATATGGCTTGAGCAGCATACAGGTTCTAACCCAGGAAGCACGGGGTCACTGCTGCAGGACAGGCAAGGCTGGGGGAAAAATGCTGATGCTAATGAGAACTGCGCTCCTCTGGTGCATGAAGCCAGTGAGAAAAGGAGTGGCTATCACAAAGTGAAAGAATGGACATAAGTGAAAAAGCAAGAGTAAAATGCTTGCATAATATGCTAACCATGTAATTATTAACTTGAGACTAGCTCTTCCACAGAATCAGGGCCAGGCTGTGCAAAGCCCATACATGAGCATCCATAAGTGATTCTTGGGTCCAAGCTGTTTCTCTGGCAGTCTGTCTCAGAGGCATCTGGTGGGGCTTTGTGGAGCGTTTAGCAATGCTCCTCAAGCAAATCTCTGGGGAAACAAGAGCAATATTGTGATCAGCTGAGACTGGAGAGAAAGACCATAAGTGGTGACACAGAGATATCACTTCATTGCACTTTTCCAGCAGTATTATCTTCCTCTGCTGTGTCTGCCACTGTGGAGTTTTTGAAACATCTGTGTTAGTAGGAGTGATGTTGACCAAATCATCCCCATTGAGTGTACTGCCATGAAGTTATTTTTGGCCTATTCTCACGTTACATTTGCTTTGGAGAATCTTGAAACATAGTAGACATAAATAAGTAAACAAGTGAGAAATAATATCAGCATCTTTCATTTAACTTTAAAAGTTGCAGAGAGTTGAGCCCTCCACATCTATCCTTTACAGCTTGACTTTGTAATATCATGAGACCTTTCCTGGGCCTCAGCTTTAATTGATTGCCAATTAACCTGAGGAATTTGATAGGTTTGTCCCAGCATTCTCCACATGCTTGTTCCTGGCTCCAGTTGCTCCTCTTTAGGAAGCCAGTGCTTACCCTCAGAGCTGGGTGGCCCTGCCTCAGCAGGGGAGCAGATGCCTGGAAGGCTTGCATAGTCAGAAAGGTACAATGGGATGTGTTAGCACCCACAGACCCATGTGGAATATGGCTGGCCAAGCTATTTTTACAGATGTGGCTATGATGAGCTGCCTTTGCTGTCATCATGGCTTGGCTTTGCAAACAAAGATTTCGAAGGGCTCTACCCGCGTTTGCTACAGGCTCGCTGTTGGCTGAAAAGGCCAATGAGCAATAGACAAGTCCGGTTGCAAAAGGCACAGCAGAAAGATTCCCCAGGTGGTATCGACTGGACGCGATTCTTTCTGTGTTGTCTTTTCTCCTCGAGAGTGATCCTGTGTGAGTTCTCAAAGGAGGCAGCAGCATTATAGATGGTTTGTCTCCAGACCTCCCAATTAGAGGCCAGAGCGGACCAATGGTGATGATCAATACGGCTGAGGTTGAGATGTTGTTTCAGGGAGTCCTTGTATCTCCTTTTCAGGGCTCCTGTCTTGCAGCAGCCGGTGACAAGTTCACCATAGAGCACGATCTTGCCTTTCCTGTAAACAATGAAAAATGTCCTCCTGTCCCAGTATGGGAGGAAAACTGGGTAGGCACATTGTGCACATGTAAACACAAGATACCTGGTTTAAATATATTTGTCCATGTTCTAGCTAGGCAGAAAATCAGTTTTTAAAGCAAATCATTCTGATGAATGGATGAAAAATCAATTGAAGATGTGTTGTCTGAACAAGCCTGCATGATCAGGCAGGATTTCCATTACAGACCACTTACTGAGAGAAGTCAAAATGGCAAAAACATGAAGTATTCAAAATTGTTCCTTAGGAAGCCAGATTTTAAAAAGTCTGCTCTCTGACTTCATTGCCTTATCACTTTCAGAGGGCAACTGATAAGCTTACAGAGTCCAGTCAGTTGTGTTATTTATCTCAGTAGCATCACATGCAGAATTTGCAGACAGTAATAAACATCTGAGTGCTTGCAGTGTTGATGATGTTCATACCATTAAAAAGTCCACTTTCTGCCTTACTCAAAGCAAGCTGTAAGCCAAATGAAAATGTGGCAGAATGATGTGATGGAAAGGAAATATGAAGCCAGTTAGTATAATTAAAAGCTACTGAGTGCATTTAAATAATGAGGGGATCTCTAGCTTTGATAGCCCAAGTTTAGTACACCAAGTAAAGCAAAATCTTGGTATTTCACAGAGTACTATGAAGAGAGCAATTGTGAGAAGAGAGTAATTTAGCACTTACACACAGGTGATTAAATATTTGGGTTCACTGGCCCATACCGAGCTTTGTGCGGCTGCTGTGCTCAGCATGCTCAATGTCCAACCAGCGAGTCTGAAGTTTTGCAGCAAGGATGTGCAGGGACCCTGGGCAACAAGAACATTTTAGTAAATTCCCTAATCCCTTCAAACAAGCAGTGAAAACATCCATGTGATACTCAGCTTCTGGCTCAGGCAGAGACCACCATGCGGCATTTCTCTGATTCGGGTCTATAAGATCCAGGGTGGTAAGGAGTGAGTGAGTGGGAGTGAGCTGTTCATGGTCTCTTCCAATACAAGAGGTAGCAACTGTTAGACAAAGCTTTAGGAGTCATTTCCAGCATAAAAGGAGATATTTCTTCATGCAATAATATTAGAACTGTGAAACTCTTTCCCAAAGGGTTTGACAGTTGCAGCAATATATCTTAGACAATCAAAGGAAGACTGGGCAAGTACTTGAAAGAGAGGCTCACCACTGGGCAAACTAGATCAGGCTCAAGAAGTCCCCTAAGCTGAAAATGGTTGGAGGCTGGAAGAGGACTCACAGACAAGATAATTTCTGTTCATCCTATTTTTGCTATTCTGCAGGGATCAGTTTGTGGTCACTGCTGCAGATAGGTTACTTGGCTACGTGAGCCCCAAAAATCTGAAATAATAACATTGATTGTATATTTTTATTTGGATGATGAGTCAATTTTGTACCAGTTTTCTGCTGTGTAGATGAATTCCAGGTATTTTGTCTTCCCATCTGTGCCTGACCTGGAGGGGGCAGCACTGCAGGGAGCAGAGGTACCACAGTAGCTGTGGGGAAGCAGGTTATTCCCTCAGCCTACACCATGGCTATAGGTACTAGATGCATAGGAAGAGAGTAGGAGTAGGGCTCAGTGGCAAGAGCAGCATTGCATGGTGGTGTATTTTGCCCAGGAGTCCAGTAAGATGCAGGCTGTGCTTTGCAAAACCATGCTGCCCACATGTGCAGTAGTGCTCCCAGTTATTTACACCAGGAAGATTTTTTTAACCCTGTTAAACTAGCCTGACAAGACTGACCTAGCCAAGAGCACCTGTGTCCTCTGTCCCATTTTGTCCTTCTTTTTCTGCATAGGAAGACTCAGAACTGAACTCTGTGCTTTCTTTTATGAAACTAAAATAATTTTTTAAAAGTTTGTGGGTTAACAAATGACCCCAAGTTCTTCCTTTGGCCTCTAAATAAGTAAAACATACATCACAGCAATACAGCAAAACTTGTATTGCCCTTGTGCTTGAGAACATACAGCAAAAAACATTGTACTCAGTAGTTTAAATTAACTTGCTTATCTTCAGACCACCAGAAAAAACAAGCATTATTTATCCTTCTCTTTTATACTGCAGCAATGATAAATAATTTTAAAGCATCAGTGCAATTCCATTGCCTTAAAGTCTGAAGCTGTGAGAAGGGAAAACTGACAAGCTGTTTCTGACTCACTGTGTTTTGGCGTTTATCATCTGAGTGCCAGTGTGGCACAGTACAAGCAATATGTGTTATGAAATTCCTGATATTCCTCTGATATTCCTATTGCTTAGTAATTAAAAAAATTATTTAAATAAGCATTCTAAGATTCAAAAAATATAATGAATATTTTTAATTCACAAACACCTTTTAAAAAAGTGATACTGCGGTTTCTGTGCACATATACTACACAAAATCATGAGCATTGTGTCAAATGTGAGCACAGATACGTCATCATAAGCTGTGAGTTTCCTTTCTGTGGCTGCAGGCAGTTAAGGCATGTTTTCATCTGGACTTTTTTTGAGATCTGTACATACGTGTACTCTCTGGAATACAGGCTTTTATAAGAAGTTTTATAAATGGTATCTGCATTGTTTAAGTTGCGTTAACTGCTGTAGCATTTTTGGGTTTCATCTCAGAGGGGATGAAGCAACTTATTCCTGATATTAGTCACATCGTTTGAAGCTCTGTTGTGAAGCCCTCAGATGATAAGCACAGTATAAGAATGTATCTGAAATAGTACAGATACCTTGACTCTAGTAGAATTATGCTTAATTTGGTTTAACAAAGAAGCCAGACTCATTAGGTTAAAAGGTGTCTCAAATTATAATCTGATATCGCAGAGAATTCAGTGGATTCTGACTGATACGTTAACTTGCATGACTGAGCATGATATCATTTTTTTTAGGTTAGAAATGCAGGCATTTAACTTGAACATTCCTTCAGTATCTTATTCACAAGGCAAAAAAGATCTTGGAGACATAGGTTTCTAAAACAATGTCAGCAATAATATTAAAGGGTTGAAACCTCTTTTTAAGTGACTGCCATAGTCCCACTGTCTCCTTCTTCACTCAGCTGGAATGAAATCAGTAAAAAATTTAATTTCTAGAAATCCATTTCCCAGGAATATATGCTTTTGATGAGGTTGTGAGAATTCCTCTCACCTTCTTTGGCACATCATTTATCTTCTTTCCTTCCTTGAATATACTACTTCATTTGGGCCTACAGATTGCAAGGGAGGGATTTTAGCAGAATTAAGGCAATACAAACCCCTTGCCTCCATTTCCAGTTATCGTATAGAAGGAACAGAGCCTCTAAGACTAAACAGACATGGATTCCCTGTGTTGGCTTATCCTATACAGCACTCAAAGGATGGGGCACAGACTGTTTGCTCACTAGAAATAAATTCCTTTAGAATACCCACCAACAACTCTGGTGGCTGCAGAAGTCCAGAACCTTGCAGAGCTTGTGACAACCAACACCATCATGAGTAGTGAAGGGATGGAGTGAGCTTTGTGTAAACAGTGGCAATTCCTCAGTACAACTCTGGGGTTTTATGTCTGTCTCTCCTTTGTTTCTCCCCCTCAGAGATACAGCATCACAGGTGGCAGATCTGCACACCAAAGGAGTTATGAGCTACCACTTTATTTTCTTTCCTTAACAAAGAGTGCAATCAGCAAGATGCTAACACCCAAAACACTGACTAACATGCTGATGAAAATGAACTTTCAGCAAGTCTTAGACCATGTGCCAATTTTTGCAAAAGGTCACTACAGGCTTGCCACCCAGTCCACAGACTGATTCACAGCCTGGAATTTTAGGCTCATAAACAGTGTGATCCCACAGGCTTATATGCATCAACACTCTGCCTGGTACATGTTTTTAGTAAGCTTAGTACTGTATACTGATGATTTACTTAACTGTAAGCAAATGAAATTCTGTTCAACCTACCAATGAAGTAGCATCAGCCAAGAACTAGAAGTGGGCTCAGAAACTGGGACTCCAGCAATAACTGAGCATCCATTGTAATAGCATATAAATGTTGAATGTGCACATGAAGAATAGTAGGAAATCCAAAAGGTGCAATTTTTCCTCCCTCTGCACTTCTCTGGGTTTATTTAGATTGGCTGAGTTGCCCTCACTTGAGTGACGGTGTTCCAACATGCCATTGCCTTCATTCCTGAGAGAGGCCTGTCGTGAAGAAATACCTTACCTTTCCCCTGAATGTGTTGGGGTTACAGCTCAGCCCAGCCGGGATGGCAGGCACTCCCCAGCTCCTGGCTGCTCTCCCACCCTTCTCCTGGCCATGCTGGAAGCAAACGCCAGGGTGGGAGACAATCACAAGAGATCTGTCTGGTGGCAGGCTCTCAAGTCCAGGTCCTGAACCAGTGTCCCTGCCTAGACATGGACTCGCTGAGAGGAGTGAGGCTGGTCAGAGGTAGTGCCAGCTGGGAGGGAAGCTCGTGCCAGCTATGCACTGTACCTCTGCACAAGACACTGCAACAGCAGTTCTTACCTTGGCTCAAACCAAAGTCTGCAGTGTCTTGAAGGAGATAATTTATTGCTTTTAATGAAGCAAATATAAGTGGCAAATAGGAAACTTTCAGGTGTAGCCTTGGCTGACCCCAAACCAGACATAGCAGAGACATTGCTCTCTGTTGTGTTGGACCTGTTCTTGTCCTTTGCAATTCTTTGCTTTTGTGCAGTCTCATGCCCAGGCTGCCACTCTGAGCAATGAGTGAGGGTATGAAAACACTTTTCATGATCTAGATCTGTTTTTAATTTTAATTATTAAATAGATGAGAGTATTCTGACTTTTCCTAGGATGAGTGATGCTTGCTGCTGGTACTCTCGGAGACAGTGCTGTACTTCAGTAAGAAGAAATTCTTTAGAAGTGGCTAAGACTCCCAGCTTCCCATCCCTACATTTTTAACAAGTAGTTGACTATGTGTGAGATCAGGCAAATGCATTGGATCACTCAAAATGGTCACAATAACCTTAGTGAAACCAAGCATTATTTTTTAATTTCTGACTTTAATTATATCAGAGTTCTCCTTCCTCACTGGTTAGGGGACCATTTTGAAACTACAAAGCCAAGGAGTGCACCCTCAGCAAATTTGCAGATGGCATGAAGCTGAGTTGTGCAGTTGTGCAGTTCACATGCCTGAGGGATGGGATGCCTTCCAGAGGGATCAGGCTCAAGAAGTGGGTCTATGGGGACTTCATGAGGCCCAGCAAGGCCACGTGCAAGGTGCTGCACCTGGGTCCGGGAAACTCCCAGTACCAACACAGGCTGGGGGATGAAGGGATTGAGAGCTGTCCTGTAGAACACCCCACCAGGGGTGCTGGTGGGTGAAAGGCTGGACATGACCTGTCAATGTCCTGTCAAAGACCAGCAAGCCAACCGTATCCTAGGCTGCATCAAAAGAAATGTGGTCAAAAGGTTGAGGGAAGTGATTCTCCCCCTCTACTCTGTTCTCATGAGACTCCACCTGGAGTACTGCATCCAGCTCTGGAGTCTCAGCACAGGAAGGACATCAACCTCATGGAGTGAGTCCAGTGGAGGGCCATGAAGATGTTCACAGGGCTGGAATATCTCTCCTCTGGAACTGCTGAGCGTTGGGGTTGTTCAACCAGAAGAGAAGGGTCCAGGGACAACTTATAACACCTTCCTGTACCTAAAGGGGGCTTAAAAGAGAGATTGGGACAGATTTTTAGCAGGGCCTATTGCAATAGGAAAAGAGGTAATGGTTTTAAACTAAAAGAGGGTAGATTCAGACTAGATATTAGGAAGAATTTTTTTATGATGAAGCTGGTAAAAATGCTGGAACAAGTTGCCCAGAGAGGTATATGCCTCATCCCTGGCAGTGTTCAAGTTTGGACACAGGTCTGAGCAACCTGATGTAGCTGGAGATGTACCTGCTCACTGAAGGGGACTGGACTTGATGTCCTTTAAAGATCCCTTCCAAATCAAACTATTCTGTGATTCTATGATTCTAAGATCTGCCTCAATTATAGACAAAGCTCAACTCAAATGCAAACTGCTGTCCTCTGAGAAGCTTTGTTCTAAGCAGAAGTCTTGCAAGAACAAGCTGATCCTGAGAGTCTTTCCATCTTATGCAAAGATTAATGAGAGCACACTGTGTAATTCCAATTTTAACATAAATCAAGTCCAAGCCGCAAAGCTGAACTGTAACCTGCAACTAAACCAGATTGAGACCCAGTCAACCACAAATATCCATGCCTGTGTTTGTAAGTAGATAGCACTTTTTTCACTGAAATACATGTATCAATCAGCTCCTGATTTCATAGTAGTGAGTAGAGCCAGGTTCTGTATGTCACCTCTCAAAATACAGTATCTGCTTAAACCGAAATGTTACAATGTGAATTTTGCATAATCTGGTGAAAGGTTTTTGAATTCTAAAATCTTAAGCAGGAGCAAGATGGCTTTTGTAACTTGGGAGTTTGAATCAAGATTTTCCCACTAGCCATGCTGCGAGCCTCAAGACAGCCAGATTGAAGATCGATTTGGCACTGAGCTCAGAAAATGCATCAATGTGCTTGCCAGAGTATGCATTACAGATTATCTCTTAAATCATTCCTTCACATGTAAAAACAGATCCACTTTCAGTGTTAACGGAAGATTTAAAAAATAGAAATACCACAAAACTGCTCTGGGAAACTGATAGACTGGCTGAATGCTGCAGTTTTCTGGTACAGAACATTGTGTTACTCAGTTCTCCAGTTTTAATACAATAGACAGCATACAAGCTACTCTACAAGCATAAACTGTTACTGGTTGTGTGTGCATAGGAGTAAATGATATCTGGTTTTAGTCCTTACGTAGGAAAAAACAAGTTTAGCAACATATTTTATTTGCACATGTGATGTAGCTATTGTAGAGAGGGTATTGCTGGTTCTCCTAGGCTCCTTTTATGTGAAGATTTTTAATAAGTATGAAAATCTGCTTGGGGCTATTTTTATCATAAACAGTAAAAAGATTCATGGTTTCATTTTATTTCCTCAACCGTTACCCCTCCAGTTCCTGCTCCTCCTTTCACCCTGTCAGCAGCTGGCCCAGTCCTCCCCCAGCTCTCCCTGCTGCCTCATCAGCAGCCCATCCTCAGTAGCAGCAGCAGCAGCAGCAGCAGCAGCAGCATCTGTCTCCGACACTGCACCATTGTTTGTCAACAAAGAACTGCTGTGTCCTTAAGCCCTTTAGCCTGCACCCAGCATTGCCTGTCTTTCTTCCCTCTGGATAACCACCTGCAGACACGCTGCTTCCTATTGTTTTCCTCCCCAGATTTTGCACTTCAGACTCTCTCCGACTGTTCTGAGGATCTCTCATTTCTCAGCAGAGTGGCTGTCATTGGATGTCCCATGTCCCTGGTAGCTTTCTGCCTTCTCAGCCTCAGTGTTTTGCTTCACTTCATGAGTTATCCTGGACACAAAAATGCCCACCAGGTGATCAGGCCCCCATAGGTAGTTTATTTTATGATTTGAGGTCTCGTCACTTTGGTTTTCCCATCAGTTCTTCCTCTTGAATGGTTTGCATCCCTCCAGCTGTCCCAGGACCAGCTGCACCATGCAAGTAATTTTGTCCCTAACCTCCTTTTTAATATGGTTGGACTCCGTTGCACTGTCCCCTCTGGCTATTTTCTTTTTGTCTCTCTCTAGATGGACTCCATCTCTTCCACCTTTGAACCAGTAAGGCTTTCAGCACCCAGTACAATGGTGCCAGATGCCTGGCTTGTAAGCAGACTATCCACCAATTCTTCCTTCACCCAGAGACTAAATGTCCTTTTGGTTATGTTCTTCCAGTACTCTATTATTTTACCTGACTCACATGCATTTCTTCAGAGCCATCATCTACACATCCTGCATTTACTACTTCCTCTTTCCAATTCAATCCTCATTTTCTCCCTTCTCACAAGCATTACTATGTCTCATCAGTTGTCCCTCCAAAACAATTTATCTCAACCCAGAAGCTGGGTTGTTTCCTACTACTTTTTATTTCCCTCTAGAAATTGTGGATTTCCTCTTATCTCTTCTACATGCAAGACACCTTCCAGTTCTACCCTGCCTTCCTTTGTAGCTATCACTCGTCCTACGTCTTGAGCTCAACTCCTGTTCTTCCTGAACCATGTCTGTTAATCTCTGTGATTCTCTATTAACTTCCTTTCAGACAATTATAAAGTTACTGACTCTATTCTAGGCATCCTCAATCTAACCCATGTTTCTGTGGTAACCCATCTACCTCCAGCTATTGTCTTAGCCATGCTGCTGTTTCTAGGCACCATCCTCCCTTCAAGCTGTTTCTGTTTCAGGAACTCTCTGTTGGGTTCCCCCGAAAGAGGGGAATGAGAGGAAGCCAGACACCTCTCATGGACAGATGATAGGAAAACCACAAAGCATGACGTCCATTGTGTTGATCAGACCTTCGGACCTTCATCCCACTCCTCTACAAATGTTTTTTCTTGTGCCTTGAATTTGGTGATGAGGTGGATGTGCTGTAAAAGGCATCTGTGTACAGAAGCTTAGGGATATTTTGAGTTGCATGGAGATAATTAAGCAGTAAATAATAGCTTCCAAATATGTAAGTACAGTCTTCAAGAACTGGTCTCACAGAGACCTGTATCAAAATCTCCTCTGAGGTTTTGAGCAGAGCAAATAAGAACAAAAAATATTTCATTTATGAATATAAGTAGTATAAGCAGTATGTTCTGGAAAGGCTGATTCAGACCCAGCTTTTCCGTTCAGCTACAAAATATCTGTATGTACTATCTTCTTAAGTGTTATTTTAAAATAGAAATGTTACTTGTCTCCTAGGGTTCATTCAAAGCAACTAGCTGCACTTGTGGAGTCTAGTGAAGGTGTTTCATGTTATCAAATGTTAGGCATTGAAATTGATGGCAAATATTTGCTTATATTCAACATAAGGTCCTAAGGACAGTGCTAAGAAGACTTCTTGATGCTGGAAAGGCTACAGGTTACAGGCAATGTTAATACCCAAGAAAGTAAAATTAAGGCATTGCTAGCAACACATTTATTCTCTTTTATTAGAAGTTCTTACTTTTTAGAGCTTCATATGCCCAGTCAGCTCTCACAAAGCATTTTAAAACCTAATGTATCTTGACAGAAAGATAGATGATAATAAATAAATAGATAGATAGATATAGGCAGACAGTCCACAGAGGTTGATTCAAATACTCCCCAGTATAACATAAACACTTTTATTCCTATTTTAAAGGAACTACAGGGTGAAAAAAAATGTTATGTATCAAGTGTGCCTTATAATTATTTAATTCATATGCATAATGAGTGTATTTGACCAAATAATTTAAAATGTCTTAACTGAAATGTAGGTGGAAGAAATCTCTCTTCCTAGAAGTACCCATTTAAAGGAAAAATTAGTAAAGACACTATGCTGATATTAGGATTGTTTAATTTTTAAAAGTTTCACATTCTGCAGGCAATAGTCACAGAAATCTATAAGGATGTGCAATACTTTATTGCACTGCATAGTCTATCTGGCAGCACATTTGTATGGCAAGTGGCACCACTGTGAGAGAGGTCCTCATGGACCCTGCCTGGATGTTGTGGGACACTGGGAATTCAGGACGCCTAATACCCTGGGCTGGTGTTTGCAGTGCTTGAGCACAGGCTGAGAGGTACTGGCTGCCTTGCCAGCCCTCCTGGCAAAGGATCTTATTTATAAAATGGCTCTACTCTTCATAACTCCTCTTGTGGCAGGTGTGTGCCCAGGTAACTTATGGATCTCCGTTTTCTGGGCAGACTTATTTTGGTAACTAAAGTGAGAGTTGGGCTCTTCTAAAAATGTGGTTTAATGCACACTGGTTTTCCCCCTGCAGTAGTAATGATTTTCCACTGCAGCTGAAAAGCTCTCCAGCTTTGCCAGGGTACTTTTCTGTTGTGCTCCCTACACACCAATGCACTTACAGACACTGCTACTTGTGCCCAGTGCCATCCTGATGGCTGCCAGACCAGGTGTGCCTGCCAGGCGATCCTTGTGCCATGGGTGTTCCTGGAGGCATTTACCTGCAGACTACTGACAACCTGTCCATTTGTTCCTCTGCAACTGGTCTCCACAAGCAGACACAAGGGGCCAGGGATGTGATGGGGACATTGCTAAGGCACTCAAACTACACAGACCCCCTCCTGACTGCCCAGTGAAGATCCTTACTAAATCAGCACCACTGAAACTGAGCCTGAGATTCTCCCTGTTCACACAAAATTGTCCCATCAGGGAAATCCCAGAAGCAGCTTAGCTGAATGACATTTGCATTAAAATCAAACCCATGGGGAATGCACATATATGATTTTAAACCATTTTGTTTCCAAGATCTTTTCCTAAGAGCGACTGTGGGTGGCATCATGCAACGCAGCAATACGTGTAAAAGTGGCTGAACAGCTGTGAAGAAGGGAATATTTTGAAATATTTCTCTGCATTGTGAAGTTGCTAAATCATTAGTGTAGTCTGGTCTTACAAAACACAGATAGAGTAAAAACAGGCCATTCTCCCTGAAAGCTTTGGATGATAAGGTTTTGTGATACTGTTTTGAAAAAAAGCTGCAAATAAGGGAGCGAACAAGAAAGGTGGGATGTGTTGGTTTGCTTTTTAAATAAAATCTTTTTTTAGGAAGTTTTCTAGCCTGACATATGATTTTGTATCAGCATTGCATATTCTTTGGTAGCAACTTTACAGAAACTGCTTGTAAATAATGCTTCCCATCAACATTGAGTTTCCCTGTGAATCATGAGCAAGTTTTCTTACATATCTTGAGTATTTTGCAAGGTCTGTTCCCTCTAAGGGAATAGTGATGACTGAAACCCTTATCCAGTGAAACCAGTAGCCAAACAACTCTGTGATCAGCTAGCAGTGGCATTTCATAAATAGTTCCGTTACTATCTCTTTTATAATCTGGAGGAGTACTTTGTCTGTCCAGTGAAGGACTCATTCTCCAATAGATGAATATGTACAGAGCATTTTGCTGTGAAAGCTCAGCATAAGATACTAAATTATGGACCAAAGGGATGAGTAGGTATGGCAGGGCTGTAGATCTTGCACTGCTGGCATGGCCAGGTAGGATTTCCAGGAGCCCAGACACCCAGTCAAACCCACAGCTGCAGAGGTGTCCTCATGTGTGCCATGTTCAGGCCACTGTTGAAAGAGCCCTCTCAATTCACGCTTCAGATCTCTTCTGTTTTCCTGTATGATAAAGATCTCCCACAGCTCACAGCAATTATTTTTCCCCTCCCACTTGTTTTTTTAGCAGCAGGTAGTTGCTAGTCCTTCTGCTCCAGAAGGAGGGGATGTACCTCCTCCTGTCGGAGGTGATCAGTGTTGTACAGGTATTTCCTGGGGAGGTGGTTTCAACATGTTGCTTAGGGATGGGTCTGAACATATTCCTGATAGCCCCATGTGCTCAGATGGTGGTTCTTTACTGGGACTGGAAAGTTTTCAAAGCCTCCGCAGTAGACCCTCTGGATCTGCCTGTACTGTCTTCCAAAGCAAGTGTTACCCTGCAGGATGAAATACAAATGCATCTGTTGAAAGAGAACTGGAACAAAATTAAACCCCACTTAAGATTCACAGAAATTTCCCCTGTGTTACCTGATCTCCAGATTTTAGTTTTGTTGTTTGATCTCTGTGTTGTTAAGGTTGTTGACAATGTGAAGGTAAATCCATGTTTCATTGAAAGTGCTTTGTGAATTTTAGGTACTTTTTCACTTTTAACATCCATGTCTTTTACTTACTCCCAAGCCAGTCTGCATTTATATGGTGTCTGTATTAAATTAATGTTTGACTTTACAGTCTGTGTGCTGTACCACCCAGCACCTCCTCCATTTGCAGTAAGTAAATATGCAAGTGTTACGTTGCCCTTGAAACCTGTGCTCTGTGACAAAGGTTGTATGATGAGAAGAGACTGAAATGCCAAGTTTCTGTGGGTCACAGACCCTCCTGCCAGCCATGCATGAATCAGAAACCCACTCCTAGTGATCTGCAAAAGCATCGTGTGAGACACTTTGGACGAGGTGACACAAGGGCAGACTCGGCCACCTGAGAAGCATCCACCTCTCTCTGAGACCTCAGCTGTGAAAGACTCATCTCTGAGAGAAGAAAATGTGTGAATGACAGACTGAGTTTTCACAAAGTAGTAGCTATACAGGGAAGAATTTTTTCGTTGCTTGTGCAACAATGAAAACATTTGATTTCTGCTGCTTTATATCAGCTTATCTACAAGAGCAGGTTTAGTGGGAGGACCCATTAAATTTTCCACTGGTCTGTTTGCCCAGGGTGACATGATACAACTATAGATGTGTTGTACTAAAGCCATCACTTTTCTGTGGTAGCTACACCTGGCAGTTGCAACTGATAACTGAGTTTCTTTGAAGTCCTTTGGCCTTGGGGGGGGTCAATACTATTTGACTCTCTTAGTACTGTACCAGGCTAACATGATTTGTAGAAGTATTAGCACCCTGGAGAAGTGAGTATTTGTACAACCTTCCCATAACAGGCAGTGACCTTGTCTATGCTGCCAGACAAACTGGATTTGAGCTGGCTCCATAACCCAAGTACCAGTGTGCCATTCTTCCACTTCAAAATCTCACCACTGCAGCCTCAGTTTTCAAAGACGGGACCATACCATGCAACATGGCAGTGATAAAAACTATATCTGAGGCAGATGCATGGGCAGCTCTCCTCCAGAGTCTTTTGCTGAAATGCTACTGCAACCAGGAAACAGCAAGTTGGCACAAGCAGACCTTTTCACAGAAACATGGTCTCTTCCACCCAGGTTTTTCTGGGAAGATCTGAGAGATCTTGAATTAAGTCCTTATCCAATCAGAAAAGAGAAACAGCTTGGCTGGACCTTCTTCTTCCTCACCTAGTGTATTTCTCGGGGAGCAGCTGTCCTTACCAGGTGGAGCAAGGCTGCTATGAGAAGCTTCTGCTCCCTTGAGCTGGTTAGGCAACGTCTTGAGCTCCTTCAGATAAAACCCCTCTTTCTGCCTGGGATCTCAGAGGTGATAGCCATATAGCTGAGACCCAAAGCAGCTCTGTGGATTAGAAGGGTGTTCTTATTTCCACTGGGGGATGAGCAAGGCACCAAAAGGCTAACATAGAACAACACAGATTATGCCGAGTTGGAAGGGACCCACAAGAATCATCATGTCCAACCCTTGGCCCTGCGTAGGACCATCCCCAAGAGTAACATCATGTACCTGAGAGTATTGTTCAAACAGTTCTTCAACTCTGTCAGGCTTGGTGTTGCAACAACTTAACTGGGTAGCCTCTTCCAGCACCCAACCACTCTCTGGGTAAAGAGCCTTATTCTAATATCCAAACTAAACCACCCCTTCAGGCCATTCCCTTGGGTTCACTGGTTACCACTGAGAAGAGATAGTGTCTGCCCCTCCTCTTCCCCTCACAAGGAAGTTGTGGAGTGCAATGAGGTCTCCCCTCAGTCTCCTCTTCTCCAGGCTGAACAGATCAAGTGACCTCAGCTGCTCCTCATATGGCTTCCCCTCAAGGCCCTTCACCATCTTCATTTCCCTCCTTTGGACTCTTTCTAATACCTTAACATCTTTCTTACATTGTGATGCCCAAAACTGCACATAATATTCAAGGGGAGGCCACACCAGTGCAAAACAGGTCAGGACAATCCCCTCCCTCAACCAGCTGGCAATGTTTTGCCTGATGCCCCCCAGGACATGATTGGCCCTTCTGGCTGCCAGGGCACTGCTGACTCATATTCAACTTTCCATCCACCAGGACCCCCAGATCTCTTTCCTCAGCACTGCTTTCCAGCATCTCATTCCCCAGTCTGTACAAACATCCAGCGTTGCCCAATCCCAGGTGCAGAATCTGGCACCTTCTGTCACTGAACTTCCTCTGGTTGGTGATCACCCAGTCATCTCATTTGTTGAGGTCTCTCTGCAGGGCCTCCCTGCCTTTGAGGGAGTCAACAGCTCCTCCCAGTTTTGTGTCATCTGCAAACTTGCTCAGTGTCCCTCCCAGTCCTGCATCCAAGTAATTTATGAAGATGTTGAGGATCACAGGGCCTAAAATGGAGCCACTACTCACCACTGGTGACAGATCATCAGTTTGATGTTACCCCATTTGCTATTACCCTCTGTGCTCAACCTGTGATCCAGTTGCTCACGCACCACATGATGTGTTTTTCCAGCTGTGGGCTGGACAGTTTGTCCAGAACGATCCTGTGAGAGACAGTATCAAAAGCTTTACTGAAATCCAAAAAGATTACATCAACTGGCTTCTCTTGATCAAGTAGGTGGGTTACCTTGTCATAGAAAGAAATCAGGTTGGATAAGCAGGACTTTCCTCTCATGAAGCTGTGCTGGCTGTGACCAATGACTGTGTTGTCTTTCAGGTGTTTTTCAATACTTCCCAGAACAATCTTCTCCATAACTTTACCAGGCAGTGAAGTGAGACTGACAGGCTTGTAGTTTCCAGAGATCAAGAAACATTATGATTCAAGAAACATTTGCCAGCTTCCACTCAGCTGGGACCTCTCTGGATTCCCAAGACCACTCAAAAATCAACGAGAGAGGTTGTGCTATGACAGCAGCCACCCTTTCCTCCTCGGGGAGTGGCAGAGGCACCTTGTCAGCATTGTGCTTGGCTGCCAGCCCATTTCGTCTGCCCTCTGCTTGTAATCGTTAACTTGTTGGAAGTAGGAGAGCTCTGGTTAGCACAGGTAGAGCTTTAACTCTGAGACACTCCTGAGAAGCCAAGACACAGGAGTAGAGCAAGGTAAAATGTCACAGATTACCATTTCTTTCCTGTTTTCATGTTTAGGCTCCTTTTGCATTATTTCATCATGCTGTTTCAAGTCTTTTTGTTGTCATTTTGAAGTTTCAGCTGTCATTTGAATGATTGCTCTCCTATGCCAAAGATTTACTTGGAAATTTATGTACTCCCACAAATTAAGCATTCCCTCTCAGCTCCCAGCAAGGCACGCCTAGGCTTGCATGTAACCTTAGAACAATATGGAGAAAGGCTGTCGTGACTTACCCGCCACAAATTATCTATTAATAGCACCATTTATGTACTTTTTTTCCCCCTTCATGGCATGCTTTCTCTAGATTCCACTCTTAGTAGGTTTCCCTTTTTTTTGTATGCTTTGTTTTTCCTATGGTGGACAGGGCAAACAGAAGAGGGGTGATCTTTTCAGTACTGGCTCTGCATCCGCGTCCCGGCACTGCCTTCCCCCACAGGTGTTTGCAGGGAGGGTGGGACATGTGTTGTTCACAGCCTGGTAAAACATTGACCAGTGCAGGCAGACAAGGCCGTTGGAAGCTCAGGGCTGCCCAGGGAGGAAGGCAGGCAGTGGGAGCCCAGCAGCAGCCAGCACCCACAGGAACACTCCAGCTTCTCCCCAGGTACTGTTTTCCACTTTCATTTTCCCAGCTTTGAAAAGCAGAAGGGCAATGGTGCTGCATTATAAGGTTTGCCAAAGTTTCTGTCCTTGGAAGTCGGAAGAGGAGTTAGCCTTGTTGGTTTGCAATTTCTTTCATGAGCTGTAGTTGACTGCATGGTGTCATCTAAAGAACAGGTTGATTAACCCACACTTGATTAGCTACTTGTTTGGATTTTGCTATATCTTTAAACAAACAAAATTAGTGCATAATTAACTCAAACCAGCTGGCTTCTGCTCTTCTTCTAACTGAAGAGTAGGAACAGGAGTCAGATTCTAATGAAAATGTGTAAACCAATTATTGCAACAGGATTGTGGGTGGTGACTCATGCTGAAAAATAGGTGCTGATTTTTGAACGAGCTTTGCAAAAATAGGCAAAGTAACTAATTTTTTCAAGATTTATTTTTCATTTTTCAAGATTTTTTTCCACATTTCAAGACAGTAGACACAGAAAAAATACCAGGATTTAAGTTTCAAGAATGTATATGCTATTGAGAGAGGTGAAGATGAATAGATTCAATAATTGTTTTAATTTTGCTCAATGACTGACAGTTTCTACCACCCGCTGGAAACTGACTCGTTCATGCATGAACAATCCTCCATGTGTGCTTTGCTGATCTGTATGTGTTTTTATATAAGTACATATGGTTAGTCACTCCTCAAAAACTACCTTTTACAACCCAAGTAACTGACATATAATCCTGAAGAGGGCTCAGTATGAAGTGACATGTAGTCTGTATTCACAATTCACAGTATGTTTTGTGTGCAAAACAAAATGCAAGAGGTAGATTAAAAAGAAAATCTGTTGCTTTCAATTTATGAGTGTCTGTCACTTGCTGTGCTTGCTGCTTGCTTCAGTCCTCCCTGATGTGATACAGGTTGTCTTGATGTGTTGGCTAACTGGACTTGCACATGACATGATATTTATACTTAGTAAGTGCTCAGTGATGTTAGGTAGTAGAGAAGTGTGGTAACACATTTACTTTATTAAAAGTAGTCAAAGTGTGGCTCCAGCTCTTAGCAGTACTAAAACTCCTATAGCAAAGTGCAGGGGGGAAAGTGTGGAGAACAAAGAAACTGGATTCCCACAAGTTTCTGCTTTAAAGGATTGAAATATGATTCAAGAAAAACTTTGGTTAAGGCTGCACCATAGTTTCAGTCTATTGGTGAATGTGTAGACATAAAGCATGACTATGATTAAATCCTGTGATTTTCATGTGTGTCACAGTGATGTGTGATTCTTGTCCTGTCCTCCCAGGAACAGTGGTTCCAGTATTTGACAGTAAATTGGATTGATGTAGAAGTTTCTTCCGCAATGACTAAAAAAAAGCAGCAAAATCTTGTCTCAGAGTTCACAGAGACTGAATTTTAAAAAATAAATGTGTAAAATGAAAGATAGTGATGACAATGTTATCTTGTCTGTTTGCATACAGAGATAGGGCTCTAGCTGGTGCCTATAAGAGAGATTATGTGACTTAAATGTAGGGTATAGGACTGTTGACAACATCTGTTCAGTCTTTGAGTCCTGTTTGCACTACAGAAGACTTCTTTTAGAGCACTACCAATCCCTTTCTGTCTCTAAATCCAGGACTCAAAAAACCCCCCATCACCAGATAGGCAGGTTTCACGTGAAGGGGGCCATAACCATCTGGAAATTATGAACAATTTCATTTATTTCAGCAAATAATAACATATTGTTGTAAGCTAAAATGAAGCAAATTGTTTTCATCCCCTGTGCTTCATTCTCAGCACAGCTGTTTACCAAGTTTCAGTTGGTTAAGCCTGTGTACATAGACTGAAAGGAACAGGGCTGTGCAAGGGATCATGAGGACAGCCCGGTCTGCAAAATCTTTCTGTGGATATGCGAGGCAGAAAGGCTGAGAATTATACTTAGCCTGGACTAGTTACAGAGAGTTGCTAATTAAAAAGATGTCTCTTTTCACCCTTAAAGGCAGTCCCTGTGACACAGGCATTAATGCTAGACCTATATGAAATAAAATGTCCTGGATCCCATAAAGATTTTCACTTTTTAAAATTTCCTATTTGTATTTGAACCAGAAATTATCATGTTAAGGGGCTATATTAAAATGGGAATGATGTCTTCAGATACTTTATAAGGGACTGATGCCCTCAATAGAGACGACAAAACGGATAGCAATGGATTTTTGTCTTTTATAGGAGTAACAGTTTTCTAAGGGAAACTATTTACCTTTTCAGAGACAGTTGCAGAAGTATATTTTTGTGTCAATGAGCTGTTTCTGTGAATGAAATTATCACATAAAATGCAAACCTTAAAGTGATCAGAGACAAGCAAACTTACCCTTGCACATTTCCATCTGACAGGAGTACTAGCAATGCATCGAAACCCCAGCTTTTCAGTTTTGCTAAAATAACACAAAGTGTTAACCCATGAATTGCAGCTGAAAATGAAATAAAATTTCTGCAAAATGAAGTAACTTAAATTATTTTAATTTTAAAAATTCATTTGTGCTGGCTGCATATACATATATATGCATTTCCCAGTGATGCAAATGAGAAATGAACACTTAGGCCTTGATTAAGTTTTTCCTTCTTTGCAACGTGTACTTTTAATGCGAATATTTCTTTATGCAATTTGTTGTTGACTGTAATAACTTTCAGAACTTCTATGTTCTCAGAAGTCGGATGTTGCACAGATCAGAGTGCAGCATATAGTTGATGATTAAACATATCTATCCAGATGAATGGCAGCTCTACCTTCCCCTCCCCAGTGCTGGGTCACAATGTTTCCTTTTACTTCCGATATTAAACAACAATTGTCAATATCAAACAGTACTGACTTACACTCTGGAAGGCAAAAGTAGAAATAATAACAAATAATTATAGCAGAAATGTTTCTTTTTAATGTCTGACTTAAAAAAGGCTTACTTCTCATACCACAGTATCCCAACTCATGTGGATTTACTGCTCTTCCAGGAATCTCCCAGGCTATAAGGGTGGAAAACAAAAAGACAGAAGTGATACAGTGCCATTCAGCTTTGTATTTGGAAAGAAACAAGTTTGAGAGGTCAACAGATTACCTCTCTTGTATCTAATGAGCATTTAGATTAAAAACAAAAAGGCTTTGTTCAAACCAAAACTTTTTCATGCAGAACTGCAGAAAACAGTCATTATTCATTATTCCAGTCTTTTTTATCTCCTGAAAAGATATTATCAGACAAATGCTGTGGCACTATAGCAGTGATGTAGTTTTTAATGGTCTCCAGAAAAAATGCACATCTTTCTTGGCTCTTCTTTACTATGGGAAGTGTCTGTTATTGCAACAGGAAGCAGCCCCTGCAGCAGCCCTTAGACAAATTGTCAGCTGGGATCATGCTAAGCTTTACTGAACAGAATACTTTCACCTGAAAAAATGGAGATGTTTTAAAAGGAACATTGCTATATAAATATTCTGTAATGCACAGAAACAGCTTTTTCTAACCTGGTTTATGGCATTTTTGTTAATGCTTCTCCAAGCAATACTCAGGGCAGCCACTCTATCATGAAGCTCTTCCACTTGACTGGCTCCCAGAGATCATCAAACCACACCTATAGTTAGTTGTTCATGGGCAGACAACTTTAGAAAGCTGAAACTAAGGGCTTGACAATAGAAAATGCATTGATAGGCATCTTCAGGATGAATTTATCAGTATTACTTGCTCCATTGGTGTTAATTGGTGGGATTAATAGATAAAATTTTGATTCTGCAAACCCCTCTCTACCTGGTATCATGTTTATATATGCTAACTTTATCCTTGGGACCTACATTGACACTACATACTGCATACTGAAGGGGCTTCACCAGGGTATGCTTATGAGTAAATGCTATGTCTGAAAGGGCTATGCCTGCTTGGCCCGTTAAACAGACATAATGTCAAGGACAGCTCTGACTGGATTTCCAGGGAGAAACAGGCTGTAGTAGTGAAAAAGTTATAGGATGCACCTTTGAACCTCTACAAGCCCATTCAGGCACCACACCTGCATGAAAATGTAGGAAGGGTGTCTGGGATTACTGCATGAATAGCTTGTTTGGCTTGGTAGTGGGTACCATCAGTACGGATGGCAGAGACTGGGTACACTGGAGGTTACTGGAGGTACTAGAACAATGATTTTACTTAAAACTTCTTGTCAATCAATATAGAAACATAAAGCTTAGCTGTGTCTCAGCAGTCAGATGGGAAACTCTTAGCAAAGGGTACATTGTTTGAAACTATACAATGCTGTAAATACAGACATTATCATATCACAGTGACTGCAAAACCAGTATCATAAGGAGAAGCTGAGATGATCAAGCCCATCTATCCAAATGAGTACCGCTGATCCCAGAGGTCTCAGTGGAGAGGACATGCTGCCCTTGGTTGAGGGAAGGCTGAAAGGTGGGAAAGGAGCTCTGGGCACCTGGTGTATCAGGAAAACCTTGTAAAAACATTCCATGAAAGGGAGCAATGTCACAGAAACAAACAGGTAGAGTGGTGGGTGAAGGAAGTGGGGGAGCCATAAGATTGTCCAGATGCCTGGACTTCAGTGGAGCTGCCTTTTTCAGAGGCTTACCACACTCTATAGTAGAGAGGGGTCATCTGGGTGGAAATCCAGGACAAGAGTGCTGAGGAGCAATAATAGGGGTCTAAACAAGACTGTTTCCTTGACAGTAGGCAACAGTCTCCTCCTTTTCACAATCTGGAGATAAGGGAAATGATCAGTACATCCAAGGAAACCTATTTTGGCAGGCTCAACAGGCTACAGTCCTCTTCCTCAAAGCCCCAGTGGGGTTTTCACCCTGGACTGAAGTCAATGAAGACCTTTCTGGTCCATTTTGTGCTGTGCAGTTGCTACAATGAGGCTGAAGAAAATTTCTTTCAGATCAACTACCACTGTGATTCTGTACAACCACCATCATTACAGATAACTCACATTAAAACTAGAGTCAAGCACAGCTCCTGAATATGGTGCCGTTCTATAAGTTTTTTCACTCTAAGAGGTAACCTATTTTCTGCTGCAGAATATTTTTATATAAATGGTGAGTTAATGCTGATGTTGCATACAAATGCTATGACTCTAACTGAATAATGTACATGTCTGCAACTGAGCATTTTACAAAGTGATTGCTTTCTGCACAGACATAGAGGATATGTTCCTTTTAGTTGGCTTTTAAAATGGCAAATTTTAAAAATGGCAAATAGAAAGGTGAGCAGCTATCTGTAAATAGAAGCAGGATACATAGAGAGCTTTCTTTCAAACTTCATGATGACACATCTACCCCGAAGAAGAAGTGAGGGAAGACATGGAAATTAAATCCAGTTAAGGCATTTCGCGTTGTGTTCGTTCAACACTGTAGGCTCAGCTCTGCTCTTCATTTGCATTTAAACAAGGAAGTTTCAATAAAGAAATTGTTGAATTACCTGGGAGTGTCTTTTGGGCAGCACGAAAACACAGTGAAAATTCTTCTGTTCATTAACTGCAGTGGTAGGGAGTTTACTGAGACCTCTGGCTACATTTTGTTTGAGGCAGTTGGGGTTTACCCCAGACAGCACATGTGTCATTTTAGACAGTGTAAATGTATTAATGTAGATGAGATTTAAACTGTTTTCACTTGCCCAGATACTTTGCTGCATTGGGAGTCTAATTAGAGCTTTGTTTTATGAAAAACTAAATAACCAGGTTAAAAAAAAGTAAAGAAGCAATTATCTCCAAACCACATGTAACATCATTCTTAGTCAAATCTTAGAATTTCTGTTGGACATTAGCAAACCTGGTAAACTCATGCTTTCATGAATTCTTTCATTTCTTTCCTTACAGAGGTTGGCATCGTTCTAAACTCCTACTTCATGAAGGAAAGGGACTCTGTGCTAGCACCCCATAATAGCACTTCATGGTGCAGATCTTCATTAGCTCTGGATATGTAGGACTTTCCAGTGACCTCAATAGACTTTGTGTCCAGAGTCCATGATTGTTCCACTTGGCAAGTTATTAACTGGCACTTAATCTTATAATGGTGCTGAACTTTGAGGCTTGATGGTTTTGTTCTTGAATACACTGGAGAGGTATGTTAAAAAAAAAAAAAAAGGCAGGAAAATGATTGTTTTGAAGAAGTGGAATTTTGACAGTGTTTTGAGAATAGAGTTGTGCTAACATGCCAAGCTATGGGAGACGGGATCTCTGTCTTCTCTTTTGTTTTTCTGCTTGTCCAATCCAGTTCCAGGGAGTTTGCTGTTTTGTTTAAACTCATGTTTTCCAGAGTTGTAATTATGTAAATAACTCAAAGTTAGTGTTATGCTTCTGTCAGTGAAATCCAAGTAATTTTAAAATTTTAAAATTCTGGCTTATAGATTAGTTTCTGTGTCAAGACTGCAAGAACTGAAAATGTCTCTGGTTTGTGTCCTTCAGACTGTTAGCACGCGAGATCTGTGAGCTTGTGTAAGGGGGGCATCCACAAGGACCTAACAAACAAATGTTTGAGCAAATCAATGGGTGCAACCTCCCACTGCTCCTCCTCTTCAATGCGTCTATCATCTGGCCTCTGGAAGGGAGTTGATACTCAATACTCCAATATCTGCAGGTAGAGTTTTGATATTAGAGAAGATAGCAATTCCTGACAGAAAACCTATTGCACATAGCTCAGAAGCTGGCTTTTGGCCATTCCAGGTCTAACTTTCATCTGATTAAGAAAGCAAAAAACATGCTAGTTTTTTAATTAAGCAACTTTATAAATGTGAAATATTTTAACTGTGAGGGCAGCTTTTTGAGACCTCAAATTAGCATTGGTGGTGTTCTTATATGCAATAGATTTTGGAATATTAGTTTTTAGGCATATAGTTGATTTATAGTGTGTATGAGTCTGCTGTCAACTCTATCAGTAAGAGATGGGTAGGGTAAAGTTTTTTTGGTTCGTTGTTTTTTTTTTAATGTGGGATTGAGTAAAGAGGCTAGCAGGTGAGTTTTTTTAAGAAAGCCATCACTAGAACAAACGTACCAATCTGGATCATCTGTTCAAGTCAGCTTTCAAACAGGACTTATTTCTGATTCACAAACATGCTTTATTTCTCATTTATTCCTCTGACTGCTCATGTGAAAAAGAAGAGACACAAATACCAGGAAGATGAGATCCCTTCCCTAGTCCTAAAAGCAAGGAAAATACAGAGCAAAGGGCAGGAGAGCTGCAGACCAGCTCCCAGTCCCAGCTATCTCGTAGGCATGTGCATGGTGGCTCCATGCCTGGGTCCATGACCACACAGGCCCAGGGGAGAGAGAGCAATTTTGCCTTGCTGAGGGGGACACAGTGCAAAAACATGATGGGTGTTGACTGGGCAGATACTGAAGGGGGAAGCATTCAACCTTTCACAGCTTCTCAGACTATTATACAGCAATTAAAATAGTTCCCACCATGCAAAAACATGCCATCAGGTAACAGGACACTCTGACTCATTAAATACACCCTTGCCAAAATCGTTTCTGGAGTGTTCCAGTTTCTTGCTTGGGTCATGATGTTAAATCATTACTTGCACTCAAAATCTATGAGCCAGCTACTCACTGGATGAATAGACCCATAAACACAGCTGTGCTGGCGGCTCCCTTTTAAAAGCTTTTCTCCAAGCATTTGGCTTGACTTTTAGAAATAGCTTGTTTCTTTTGCACAGCCTCTGATCTCCAAAATACTACCCCCTTGCTGAAATCTGGTTGTGAAATATGCCTTTTCCATTCACCTGCTGGTGGTGGGATGCTTTCTGTGCAAGCTGGGTGTCATGGCACAGTATTTTATTCCTATTGTTTGGTGATTTAAGGCTCTCAGAAGCAGGCTGTGCCATGATATGTCTCTGTCTTCTCTGCTTGCCTGTCTCTTCCTAGCGGAAGATTCCGTTTCCATTTGCGTAGGGTTTTTTTTAACCACTTGCACTGCAAATGTCCATGAGAAGGGGGCAGGCATGGAGATGTCTGTAAGAGTGTTTACACTTCCCTTAACATTCTCCAATGATAGATACAAGTTTCTTCACATTTATAAATTAAATAACCTTTTAGCTGTAGGCCTACCTTTCATACAACTACTCCACTTCTGAGAAACCAGAACGAAAACAAGTTTTGCCTCATCCGAGCCCAGGGTAGGTTTTTCCTGGCAGATTTCAGTAGGATCACAGAAAGTCATTTGGAGGTACATTTGCAGCTTGTGCCTCAGATTTTAAAATTAATTTTGCCTACTGGACATTGTTTTGGTTTAGAGCAACTTTCGTAACCAGCAATTTTTATTTATGTTCACTAACTATGCTGTGTTGCTTAAGGGAAAATAAAAAGTAGGTAGCAGATATTTTATTAATTTAAATTGATATAAATTTATTACTTACATAAGAAACTGTGGGTGCTCTGCTAACTCCTGCAGAGCAGGCTGGCTCATCCACCTAACATGTGCCCTGTGTCTTCTCTAGTGCCTGTCACGACCCTCCTAGTATAACTTCTCATATGCTTTTAGTTTGCTGGCAGCTCCTGAAGTGTAACAGAGGGGTGTCATGAAACTGAAGGTGTGTCACACGGGGTCACCGCTGAGTGCGGCAATCCTCTTGGAAGACTTTTTTGCATCAGCCCAGGCAACCACACCTGGCACTAGCTAATCCATTTTGTCTGTTCCTGGGGCCATATTTGGACTTTGTTCAGGAAGCATGGGTTGATTCCCTCTAACAGAAGACCCAAAAGTGAGTATTGATACAGTGTGGATGCTCAGTAGACCAGGACAGAGAATGACCTGTATAATTGAGCTATCACACAGTGCTGATGTGCAGAGGGCATGGGACTGCCCTGAGCTGCTCCAGGGATCAAAGTGGGCAAAGGATTTCATCGGCTGGGAAGGGACAGGACACATACTTTCCCCTGCTCTCTCACAGAACAGATGGAGGTGCAGCTCAGGCAGTGGTCCAGCACTTCCTCCACGAGGAACCTCCTCCCTCTAGGAGCATCTGCAGCTCCTCTTCAAGAGACAAGACCTAAGTAGGGGTTATGTGCTTATGTTACAGCTTGTTGAGATTTTTTTAAAAACAAAACCCACAGTTCTGGTGGAGACCATACATGATTAGAACCAAAAGTGTTCTTTTAAGAACTCACATCTTAAATAGAACTTTCATGTCCAATATGTAATTTATAGGCCAAACCAAGAAAAAGAACTGTTCCAAAGCAAGGCAGAGAACCCACCTGAGTTGTGAGACCCCAGCAGCCACCTGTGCCCCAGCTACCACAGGTGGGGCTCGTATGCCACTCTGTAGTGAACTGCAACATGTTCCTTTTCCCCAAGCCACATCTCCAACTGTTGGTTCCCCTTGATGAGCTGAGAACTGACACCAGCTTTTATAATACATTGTGCTCCCAGTTTGACAGGCACTTACAGAAAATCCTAACAGGTACTGATGGGTTCCCTTTGCTCCTATTATAAATTTTCTTTGCTTTCATGCTATTCCTTATGTTCTTTGGTAAGGTCAGTCTAACTGTGTAATTATATTCATTCTGGCTGTGCAATTGAGGAAGTGTTGGCTTTCCTGTTCTGATGAGAAACAAGAGTATTGTTTGATATTAAACAGTACATTGTTTTGGTGGTTTTTGCTTCTTTTGAGTGTGAGGACATCAGAAACAAGCCCTATAATGGGATAATAAATAAAGTGGGTTTTCCCTTTGCTGAAATAAAGGCACAGTAGTGTGCAGTACATTAGCTGTCAGGAGTTGCCAAAACACCAGGCAGACAACTACTGGGATTGTTCCCTTATTAAAAGACATTGTCTACTCTTCAGATTTCTACCTGTCCTAGGTGTCCCTTCCTTGTTTCATTAGAAGGTCAGCTCTTCCTGAATATGTCTCTTACGTTACTATTGCCTTTAAATTAGGCATTATTATAAGGAACAACTGAAAAATGGAAAAAGATAAGAGAAAAACAATTTCTCCTTCAAGCTATTCCTTCTGTGCATTGCCCTCTTTTTGAGAAGGTGGTGAGGAAAGAAAGGTGCTCTCTCTGGAGACAGTGCTTCTATGAACAAACTGAGAATAGTGAAATCAGCACCCAGGATTTTCCCTACCTCTCCTCCTATATCAGAAGCATAAAAAATCCATTGTTTTCTCTTTCTGCTCTAGGCCACACTTTTAGATGTTTTCATTATTTCTTCTGTGGCATTCCATTAACTTTGCATTTGTATCTGTAGTATACTTAAGGAAACCTAAATTTAGTATTCTTAAAGACAGAAGGACCATTTTAGGTCTAGGTCAAAAAATGTTATGTGTTTAATGAAATGAAAGTGCAACATAGTCTCAGAAAATTGATTTTTACTCAGGGTTAGAAAGTAACTCTGCTTTTTTTGATAAGGTTTCTGTGACTTGGGCAATATAGTAATTAAAGTTTGTGCCTGAAAGGCAGAAATGGTTCTTTATGTTGTTGTTTTAAGACCTGGGTATTTAAAATCAGACCTCCCCAGGCCGGTATCTAGGCACCCATATAGTCTTCAAAGGCTCTTGAGCATGCTGTAGTTCCTACATATCTCAGTGTGAATTTGACAGACAAGGACTACAGGATTTAATATCATAGCTGACCAATCTATGAATAACACAACTTATTAAATCTCCTTTTCTACAATATTGCCACAGGAATGCAGAGCAATTCCAGCTCCAACCCATGTACCCAGCAATTCCCATCCTCCCAGCCTTTGCATTTCTCTCATGCTCCCCTTTGCACCCTGTTCTGCAGGCTGTGTGACTTCTGGGGGCCATGGATGCCCTCACCTGCGCGGTGTAGAGCACTGCTGGCCACTGCTTCTCAGAGTGGAGGAAAAGCTCGGCTCTGGCTGCCTCTCCCTCAGCTGCATACAAATATAGTCTCTCTCAGTCAGGGCTGCATGAACTCTCTCCACCCTCAAGTGGCTTGGAGGCGGGGAGCGGGGGGCATAGTGTGGGTGAGTTTTTAGGAAACCAGGATGGGAACACCACACATTCAGCAAAACCAGGAACAGCATGTAAGTGTTTGGATGTGCAAACAGGGAAATTAACTTGGGCGAAGACAACGAGTCTATTTATTGCCTGTTTGTTCAGTTATAGCAGCAAATGCTGTTTGTCTTCTGTGCCAAAATGCACTCCCTTTCCAAATTTTACAGTATTTTCTATCTGTGAGCTTTGAGTATCACAGCAGCTGTCCTGTTGGAGCTCCTGCTATAAGCCAGAGTGCCTTTAGCCATTTAACAATGAGCTACTGCTGGACTTTGCTCACTTCAGCATGCTAACCTTTGGCCAGCTGAGGTAGGAGAGGAGCTGGTTGCTCTTGGCAAAACATGGTCACAAGTGTACCCAGGGAGGAACCTTTTGTAAAGTGCCCTTTAGTCAGTTCCAGTCATCATTAGGGGTTGTAATGATTTAGATTCCCTTGATAGTTTCAGTAAAAGAGCATCTGAAAACACAAGGTCTGTCCTGCTGCTTCTCCGTGACCTACGAAGTCCCTGGCTGAGGTCTCAAAGGAGTGGACAGCTGGGGACGTGGCGTTGACAGTGGCACCAGGTGTGTGGTGGCTTAGCAGGGCACGAGCCTACTTCTGCCAGGCGGCTGAGGAACAACCTGTAGGTTAGTAACGTACCTCGCGGCAGTATTAGGGTCATGGTTGTTTATGGTATTTAGAAGGGGTCAGAGGGAGCCTGGTCAGTGAGACACCAGTTTTAGCCTCTTAGGAAGGAGTAGATGCCCTAAAACGCAATGTAAGTGTTCACAGAGGAGGTGGTTGTGGAAGATCCTGTTTCAAAGAAATCTGTCTTCTTGGTCACTAAATGCAGGAGACCATCTTACGCTTTAGATGGGCAAGTTTTTCCCTTTGTGAAGCTGACAAGGCTCTGAGCACAACTGAGTATCCCTATTACAAATGGGCAATCACTGGAGGGTTCTGTTCCTCCAGGTTGCATTCTCCTGTGCTGCGGAGGTGTACATGGCATGTACAGCAAGCCTCACGCTGTACTTAATTGCTCTTTTAATGTTATGTTTAATCTTCTAAGGCAATCAATAACAGACCAAAAGTAACCTTTTCAAGTCTATAAAATGGTCTTTTCAGGAGTAAATGCACAAAGTCAAAATATTACATTTTTTCCTCTCTGAAATGATGTCGCTCAGTGACTGCATAAAGAAATTACTTTTATTTTGTTGGCATCATCAATATACTCTAGGAAATTATGTGAAAGGCAATTTTAATCCACTTAGACTTCACTTTTAGCAAGAATTGTTCCCAAAAGAATTGAGAATATCCAAAGAAAAGGAATCTAAAGCCTCAATATAGCTTTACTACTCTTCATTGTTCTTGTGGCACATCTTCAGAAAAAGGTTTTGCTTCATTTTTCAAAGGCCAGGAATTAAAACAAGGCAAACCTCACCACCTGATAGCTTTACTTGCATGTTTTACAATGTGCTCTCTTGTACATAACACCAGTTTTGTACCATGAAACATATGAGAAGTCAAATTAAATTCCTGATGTAACATTGTGCATGTCAAGCCATGATGATGTGGCACCAAGAATTTATTGGCTTCATTCAGATAAACTTATATACCAACAAAATTTCAACCACCTCTGTACATACATCCCTAGACACAAACAGAGCAAACAATTCCTTCTACAGACAGAAAATTCAGACCTCACGAGTGATGTGGCAGTCTAAGTATTTGGACAGGTGAAGGACAGGTAACAACCTCGGTGTAGTCACATTAATCTATGTACTAGACAACAATATATTACATCTTCATATTCAGAGATTCTGTGCTAAAACATGTACTGGTGAAACAAGTGGGTTAAGACCGATACAAACTGCAAAAAATGTCTTCACTTTTCTTGCGGAACACTCTCCAGCAATGTAGTCCTCAAATGTGGGTCTCTGCTTACCTCCAGTGGTGTTCTGAAGACATCACACAGCGCTAGAAAGGTCAGATTTCGACCATTTTAGCTTTCATGGAGATTGTAGCAGCTCTTTGTCTGTATGTTTGGTAACGCTCTTACCTTTAAAATGTGACCTATATGTATTCCCACCAATTAAATGTACTTCCTTTAAGAATTTACCTTGCTTGTTTTTAAGACAGGCAAAGTCACTGTCCTTTTTAAGTTTTGAGAAGATTTTTAATCGTTTGCTTGTTTGGTTTTTGTTTAATTTTGTTTTGGTTTGTTTGGGTTTTGGAGGGGTTGTTTTTGGTTTTGTTTTCAAAAAAAGGGAGTATCTCTGCAGGATTATGTCATTCATTTAACCCATTGACTAGCTGCAATTTCCTGTTAATTGCAGATGTCTCCTTGCAAACAGCTCATATCTCAGGTGCATGGTGAGCATTATTTTTGCTCAACATTTGAGGACAGTAGTTCCCATGGGTTACATCTGTGCTAAAAATAAAACATGCTGGGATGTCTTCCCTGAACCCAAAGGCAGCACAGCAGACAACCTTTTAGATGAAGTTTTCTCCTTCCCCCCCAAAACATGGTAGCCTTACCCACTACAGTCCCTACCTCAGGCAGTTCCAGGGTCTGCATGTATCCACCCCGCAGAAAATAAGAAATCTGGGAGATAAACTGGACAGGGCTGAGAGTGCACATACTGCTCAGAATGAGACAGTTTGTGTCTCCAGCCCCTCCTTTAGCCAAAGTAAAAGTACCTTCCTGTCTCAGGACCTTTTCATGCAGCTTCTGAATGTGAACTTAAGGATTTAATTATCGCCAGTTTGGAAATGTCCTATTGAAAATACAAACCTTCCCTTAGAGATAGGAAGTGTGGGGCTTAGGCACATCCTGAATGAGACACACCTCCCATTTAGGTGATGTCAATGTCTCAAGACATTTTCTTTACTGAGAAAGGGAAAGAGCAATTTAACTAATGGATTTAATAATTACAGCCATTCAGACCATTCTTCTCATTCCCAAATATTTCAGCTGTTGTGGTCCTTCAAATCACAGACACTTTGTCTGTTTTATCTTGTCAAATATCTATTGAGCTAAGTTATATCAACAGTGCTCTGAGATCTTTCATCAAGAAAGAAGAGTTATATAGCGAAAGTGTAGTCCTTTAAAAATCACCTTCTTGTGATTACTGACAGCTTCCCATTAACACATCCCTTGAGCACTTTCAAGTTTAATTAGGCTGGCTTTACCCCACAGGGTGACCTGGGCAGCTTTGGCATTCAGGGATGCTGCCCAAGAGCCCCACACCAGTGGTGGGCCCCAGCCCAGGTGTAGCCGCAGAGGTGTAAGCACTTTTACTATTTAAGCATATTTGGTTAGGGCGGGCGATTTTACTACAGGGTTTGCAAAGTTCCTATCAACAGTCACTTATTTATAGTTACATATGTAGTTACATAATAGTTACACTTCTGTTTCTGCACTGTGCAAGTGGCTTGGTATAGACATAGCTCTAGAGCTTGCCTGTGTTGTAGATAAAATGTTTGGTGGAATAACAGTCAAATCCATCCTGTTTCCCACACTGCAGAAGCACATCTTAGACTGGCAACATAACTTATGTCACCCCAAACCGGGGTGGGACACAGTGGCTTGGGAACAGCATGCCTACAGATGGTTTCTGGTTGGCTACTGAGACAAAAGCTCAGCTGAAGGCAGGTTTGCAGCCTCAGTCCTGCCTGCCCATAGCAAAGGTGAGCAGTGGAGAGGAGCAGACAGGATGCAGACACTGGCAGAGGAGGAGCCGGAGGGCTGGGCTGAGGTTAGGTAAGGCAAGAGCTTGTGACAACATTGGGTGAATCCGTGGTGGACCACAGGGACAAAATCTGCCGTGCCAACACATGGCTATGAGCCAAGAGGTGTGGCCACAGTCCTGACTCACGGCAGCACCCACCACCAATGGGTAACTCAGTCACAGCAGCTTTTTTCTGTGTGAAGTCCCATCACAGGTGTTCTGACAAGCATAGGGCTGGTATAAAGCTTAGTCTGCTTAACATAGACTTCTCTGATAATGATGCCTTTGCTCTGCATGGCAGTTCAGGCTCCGCTGACATCATCAAAAGCTGCTTTTTCTAATCCTGACAATAAATCAGTTTTCTGAGAAGTGGAAGTTGTGAAATGTAATAAAATATAAGAGTCTGTCAGGACCTTCAGCCTTTCAATACCTACAGAACTAAAATTCACCAGCTGCATACAAACTTACAAAGAGTAGCAGTTTACTGTTCTACCCTCTGGTCTCTCGGAATGAATGGTTCAGTAAGCTCCTTGGTGTTACAGAAAGGCTTTCATCTACCCCACTGTGGAATCTCATCGGCTTCTCCAGAGCAGGAGCTGTGCTGTGAAACTAGATTCAGCAGGTTTCAAAAGAAGCCTTTCCCCTGTTTTCCCATGAATTTGCTCAATGTTGTGACCCAACAAAAGCTTTAAGCCAGAAATGCTGACAGAAGGACAGGTCCCACCCTCTTTTTCCCCTCTGCCAGCACAGGTGCTCAGGTGGTGTGGGTGCATGGTGCAGCCACACAAGCACTTGTGGCAGCACAGGCAGAGTATGCCGAGTGGCTGCAGGAAGAATGGAGTGCAACCCTGCTCTAGGCAGCACCAGTTTAGCATGTTTGTGGGACTGTGGTGTGAAACAGTGGTCTTGAGCAGCCACATCAGGCTAGTGAGGGCAAAACCTTTTCCTTGTAGAGTGTTTTATTTACCCTAGGACTGAAAGACAATTATAGTATTAACCTCCCTTGTAGATATGTCTATCCAGAACCTTCTCTATATTTATTACAATGGAAAGCAAACATGCCACAGAAATGTAATGGCTATGGTTATATAAAAAAACTTTTGAATTTGCTGATTTCTTTCTTTTTTTATGTGTTAATTGAAATCTGTTCCACTCCATTGGTTTATTCAGTATTTGTCTTCTTAGATTTTGGAACCTAAAACCTGCTTTCAGGTTTAAATAAAAGCACAACATTGAACATGGGGAAACTGAGCCTATTCTTTAGGGTGATCCTCTGTGCTGACTTTCCTTGCAGAATGACAATAAGGTGCTTGCTAAAAATAAAACCAAAACTTTGCCTAATGACTTAAAAGGTTACTAGGGCAAATCTCACTGCCTGTGAACC
This sequence comes from Pachyramphus minor, assembly GCA_013397135.1. NCBI lineage: Eukaryota > Metazoa > Chordata > Aves > Passeriformes > Tyrannidae > Pachyramphus > Pachyramphus minor. The sequence continues at coordinate 229,129 of VYXB01002306.1, forward strand.
AGAGAAGCCTAGGATTAAAAATGAAAAGGGTAAAGCCCAAGGTGTCCTTGGACAAATTTTCCCCTGTTGAGACTCAGCCTTCAGGGCTATGACTCTGTTATGTCCATGGTCGGATGGGGTATTTGGCGGGCTGGCAGAGCCGGCAAGGAGTCCATCTTTGAAAGGGCATTTGCTGGGAATCTTTTATGATGTGGCAAGATAAAGGTCAAAGCACTGACATAGGTTATGCATAGAAAGGGCTTTGGTGTGAGAGAACTTGTAAAGCTGTTTCCTCCAGGTGTTTATCTGGGTGCCTAAATACCTCTTGAGACAGTATAATAAAGCTGATTTGAGACATACAATTAGATGTATGTTTGTTGTATGCTATCCACCCCCCAAAAAATGTGGTATCTGTTACTGACTCTATGTTCTCCAAAGGATTTCCCCAGGTTTTGGTCTTCAGTAGCTTAGAAAAGTCAGGAAATGACAAATTCTGCTGTTTCAACTCACATTGTGTAAGAACAGGTGTAAAATAACATGTTGTTCATTTACATGAAGTGGTGGTGTCTCTTTAAACCTTCAAATAGGCAAAAAATGGTTCTATAAATGTGTGGGAACCTGTTCCACCAAATACAAAGTGGTTTTGTTAAAGAGAGAAGGAAATGAAAGAAAGGGGGGAAAATGCTGTCTGTTACATGATGAGATCCTAGTTTTTTTGGCTGTGTTGTGCCTGACAATGGCTTATGTGTTAATATACTGACAAACCATGCAGACTTCCTGAGATTGAGATTAGAGACCTTGCTTGTCACTCGTAAATTCATGTGTCCTTTCTGTGAGATATTTTACTTGACACATTCCCTTCTCCTTACACTGCAGTCTCTCAGTAGTTTTTGAAGACCAAATAAAAACATAAAGGCCAACCCACGGCTCATTCCTTACTCTCCCTTCTCCTTTCACTCGCTCATGTCTGCACTGTCACATGATGCTAAGCTGCCATCATGAAATATTTACAACCATGATCATAAAAAATACTCACTCTCATCCAGATAATGACATCACCCCAATAAAACGATGAGGCTGTGGTCAGCCTCTGGATCTCTCAAAGCCTTTGGGTTTGATCTTTCTAAAAATCTCAGAAAGCAGATCCAAAGCTTTACTAGTGCATGTCATCACAATGAGGGACCCAGGTGCACCCCATCAGCAAAGGCACTTCATGTGTCTGCATGTAGAAGAGAGACAGATGATGGGAAGCACATCAACTCTTTGGAAGTCTTTTCTGCATCCAGGAGAAGGTTCCCATTGACAGGCATTAGCATATTCCAGTGAATCTCACTTTTTTCCTTAAAATATTCAACTTTTCCTATTATTGTATTTGGCAGAATAATTATTTAGGAAAAACCTTTCACCTGCAATCCCACCATGAGAACAAATAAAAGGAAATGGAAGGTTTATGGAAAACACGGGCATGATCTGGACTGTTCCCTTTCACTTCTCTTAGAATTTGGCCCCTGCTTCACTGCCAGTAATCAAAAAGATGAAACATTTATTTTCTTTGTCAAAAAGATGAAGCTAAATATTTATGATATTATTGTTACATAGGGTGAGTTATCACCATTGTAGCCAACCAGTATATTAGGAGAGAAATTGTGTTTATATTCTTACACCCAAGCAGTGGATGCTGTATGAGGAGAGGAACATGTGTTGTACACAGAATTCATCATTCCTGCTACCTAAATGGCTCTTCCCTTTACACTTTTCCACTCTGCCTTAGGTGTCATCATAAAGAGGTGCATGAAGAGTCCTACAGTCATTATGAATACAGTGTGCATGAAGTTAAAAGAAACAAGGTGCCTAATGTTAGGGAAAGCTGGGAGAGGCACTTTACAGAATTCTGCTCAACTTTCTTAGCTTCCTTATAAAAATACAGCCTGCAGAACAAATACATATATTTTTAAATTCTGCCACTGGGGATACTAACACCTCAGAATAACCTGCACCTTGATCTGCTGAGGTTCATTGCTTTAAACAATAATGGGAAAATAACTTGGATACTAACAACAAGCTGCAGCTAAAAGTGAAAGTACAAAATGAAAGCCAAGTGTTTGAGCAGCCTCCTTGTGTGATCCTAATTGACATGGTATATTGAAGAACCTTCTAAAAATAAGCCCATCATCTCACTAGCATCAATGCCTTTTCATTCCACTTTCACAGAATAGTCTTCTCTAGACATTTAAGTACAGGCACAATTGCAGCTCATAGCTTTCCTTTTTTTTTTTTTTTCCTCTTATCTGCACAGACCACATGCAACACAGACAAGCTCACTTTACAATGTTTATGGTTAAAAGTTTGGTTTGTTTTCAAACAGAAAAATGCAAAGCAAGAGAAAGATCCTGATTTTAGAAATCAATTAATCTGGTCAAAATTTGCAATTTCATACCTGCTACATTTTTTATACTTACTTCCCTATAGAGATCAATGGGATTGAGACATGGATCTGATTGTGGCAGAATGTTCTAGATTTTATCCTCAATTTTGAGATTGATTCCTTCCATAGTCTTGGGCAAACTTCTTAAATTTCCATGCTGCAGCTTCCCTGCCTTTAGGGAGTACCTGCTTCTCTGCAGCTCTTGTAGCTAACGTTTGCAGAGATGATTTCTAAAGCTGAAAGACTTCAGTAGACCAAGGCTTCAGGCACTTTGGGGCTTGGATGCAGGCTGCAGGTGTGTTTGTACAGTGCCTAACACAGCACAGCCACAGTACAGTGGATAAACAAGTATAAAAAGCCAGAACAGCAATCACCTGTTGGTTTGCAGTGTAAGTAGAACAGCTCTCCTTCCTGTTCGCTCTCAGAAACTGGCACAAAGATATTTCTTTTGCCAGTCCTCACCATCTTCTTTCTCTAACTTGGAGCCTTCTAGTTTTAGAACTCTAATCTCTACACCCATTGACTCCCCTACCCCTCTTCCCTATTGGTGAACCTCTGACTTAGCAGCATAAGGATGTCTTTTATGTTTTATGTGCCCAGACTAAAGCACTCAGAGGACAACAATAAATTATTATGTAGAACCATCTGATACAAACTGCCAGTGCTTCCTCTGCAGAATCCAGTCCAGTTTATGGTTTGTCACTGAGAGGTTAATACACTTCTCCTTGCACATGGGGTTGCCCTCAGGTTGTTGGCTGTGTGCTGCTTGGATGGAGGTTTGGACTAAGTTTTGCTTTATGAAGGTAAAAAGAAAAAAAAAAAAGAAGATAGGAATGGCAACACCCATAAAAACAACTGGAAAAGGACTGAAAGCTGTAATTGTTTTGCTTCTGCAATATGTTGTTTGCTTTTCACCTCCTTTAGGCATTGTCTTTTCCCTGAAATTAGCCATCTTCCAAGGCATGCCCTGCTCCCTATTCTCCCGCCGGCTGGCTATGCACACTTGCCAACCGGGCAAATCCATCAACCAAAGAGTGTTTCGGAGTGGTTCCTCCTCTTGGCTGCTTGAGAAGGTGTGTTGTTTGCTTTGCCTAAGTGCTCCCGGGGCCTAATGCTCCGTTGTTATGTACAGACCATTTCTGCTGCCATGAATCATGTTTTACCACCCCTGTGCTTTTACTTCTGCACCGGGTGCTTTTTTTTGATTTCAAGCAAACACATTGGAGTTCCGTGTTTACCACTGAAACAGTGCATGACGGGTACACAGCACAGCCTGAGTTACTCCTACCATCCCACTGCTGACATGATCAGTAAATATACCTCTCACTCCAGGAGCTGCAGTCCCTTTATTTTTCTCACAATCAAAGGTAAATTGATTCAGTATAGCCTGAAATAATTTTGCCAGACACATATAAAGAAACAAAAAAATATTTCACTGAAAAAACCTCATGCCATCAAGCAAAAATGCCCTTTTCTTATCTTATCTGTTGTGAGTAACCCAAACTATTTGCACAACGCCTTGTGCTAGGAAGGAGTTGTTTGTACATGTTTCACTCCCTTTTTTTCCAGTTTTGAATTTTGAATGAAATCTTTCTCTTTAAATTCCTCCTACCTGCAAAAATGTTGCAGTTTCTCTTTCCTGTGCTTCCCTGAAGGTTGGACCTAGCCCTCCCTTCAAAGATCCCTTCATTGCAGATGGTTTTCTATTAATCTTCAAACCACTTTGGAGAGCTCTCTGTGTCTGGCAGCACTACCATCCCCTCTCCCTCCCGTCCCACCCACTTAGCCTCAGCCTAAGAGCCCTTAACAAATGACTCCCAAGGAATTTAAATGGCTAACGCTCGCTGGCCAATAAAGAGATGCATAAACTGTATAACCAGGTTACACGGCTTTTGCCATTAGGAAGAAAGATTGCTCGGGCAAAGGCGCAAGTCCTCTTAACCTGTTGCACTTCGATCACAGGACCAGAGAGGTAAGGGAAATCTTGTTTGCTCTGTAGGGCTTTTTATCTGGTTTTTATTTGTCAGGGAGTTGTGACCAAAAGTATGTCATCAACAAGGTATTGGTTTGGGGTTTTGCCTTCCTTCAGAGGGTCCTAAGGAGAAGGAAGCAACTACTTGTAAGCTTGAACTAAGAGATCAACATGTGAATATCTAAAAGAATTTGCATAACAAACACCAAAGAAAACGTCTGAACAATGAAAATTAAACCACTGATATTTTAAAGAGAAGAAAACAAAATCATATTTCAAAGATATTTTTTCTACTACCTCAAATTAATGAACTGAAAGGTAGCCAATTACAACTGCTTGCTGCTGTGTTTTCAGTCAGTCTGTCTCTGCCATTGTCTGTGCTGCCTAGTATTTTGTTCTGCTTTTTCAACAGATTAACATTAAAAAATCAAACTTTAAAGTGGATTATCAGTTTCTGGTACAAAATTTGGGGCTTGTGGATTGAAGGTGTCTAGGAAGGTTAAGCAAGCAGGGTATGTATGCAAGTATTATTAATACAAATGAATCTATATAACTCATTCTGCATATTGAAAATTTGATAGCATTTTAAGAATATCAACTTCTGATATTATTCTATTCACAATCTGCTTAAGCAACATGTGAAAAGTGTAAGACTTGTATATGACATTGGACACGTGACACTAATCTGTTCACGCTTATTTATTTATTAATTTATTGTTTTACTGGGGCCAGTGCTGATAACAATAATGAATTTTGAACTTAAACTTGGGGGGAAAAAAAAGTAGATGTTGTAAGTAAGATTCAATTAAAATCGATGACAAAAATGTCACTTTGCATGTGGACCAGATGCAGCAGCTGTATATAGTGGTGTCCTGTCCTGAGCTAGGTGGGATTTGAAGCCATGCCTCAAAATGTGTGTGTAAAGGGCTCCCTCACTGTTTGCACATTCAAGCTTGCCACGGATGACAGCCGGTGCTCAGAGCATGTGAGGGATGTCATGGCAAAATGTTACTGCCATCCCTTGCAGTGCTCCATGGACAGACAGGCTGGGTTGCAGAAAGGGTATCTTTTTCAATAGTGTTATCACAGCTGATCTCTGAAAGCCTTCACACCCAATGCACAGTCCACAGTGGTGCATGTTGGTGTTAGCTGATGATGGTGGACCAAGGACCTTGCCGTTGTAAGAAAGAGGTGAGAGAGGTTTTTAATTAAATTAATGCAGTTAATCTAACAGAACTGCAAAATACGTCCTTTTTGCTTGTCAAGGCAAGGCCACATGACTGTCTATTAAGAGCTTGTTGTAATATTGTTGGTTTGATTATTTTTCCATGTGTTTCTCATATACTGTATAACCAAGATTAGATAGTGTGTTGTATAAAAATAAAGTTAACAAAAGAGAAGCCATTTTGCTACTCTTTTTAATAATTTCTATTCAATTCTGCATTTCAGCTCCATTCTTTGCTGAAGAAATTATATTGAATCAAATGATCCTTGTCTTCTTTCTTCACCTTTTAATTTAAAAAAAATAATCCCAATTAAGGTCAACAAAAGGTGAATTTCAAATTATATCTGTCTCAAATCCCACTCCTTTTCTGGAGTGAACAAAAATTTCATTTCCAAACCATAGGTATTTGCAACTGAGCTGTAATTTCAGTAGACTTATGTTGTCTCGAATTAACCCAGTGCAGGAGTGGTGCCCCCTGAGAAAGTTCCTGCCTCGGTTAAACATTTTTTTTTTAATTTATAATATTAACCCTGGGCACAGGTAACGAGTGCTGGAAGCCTCTTCCTTGTACTTGTAAATCTGGTTTCCTAATTTCAATCCAACGTTCAAAGGTCTGTACAAACTTCTTAGATCAGAGGTCAGGTACAAATTGCTGCACTTTGCAGCTCCTTTCTGCCGATACGGCAGAATTTCACAGCAAAGACGACTGACTTCCATCCCCCTCTCCTCCATGCACGGGCAACGCCAGGCAGTTAAAAGCGTGATATGTACAAGTCAGCCATTGGTACCTGAGTTTAATTAATAACTAACTGGGTTTCAGTGGTGCAAGGTGCATATTATAAAAAGGGTCAAATGTCAGTGCACAAAGGAAAAAAAAAAAAGAACAAAAACCCCAGCCACGGACTAAGGCAAATGCTTTGAGTTTAATGTATTTTCAGCAGCCAGCATTCATATCCCAACTGTGGTTTGCTTTATGTTGATTTTAATTTCTGTGACCTCAGGGGGAGGGAACATATTGAGCCACTTTCAGCTTTCCCTGGAATCTTGGCCTCCTGCTGAATGCAGATTTGCAGGTTGGGCCCCCCATTGTTGCAGTGTTCACATGGTATACACAAAACTAAGAATGTTGTAATAAAAACAGTGCATAAGGTTAGGGCACACTGAAAAGTCCAAAGCTATTTTTATTGTAATAAATTTGACTAAGCAAGTAGACTTTATATGAACAGGCAGGATGTGCTCTGGGATCTCTGGAAGACTTATCCGAAAAGGTTTGATCAGAAAAGCTGAAAAAGGAACTGTAGTTTGTGAACTTTTTTAGATACTATTGGTTCCACTGCAGGGTGGAACATATTACTGTAATGTTTATGTAGACAGACAGATAGATAGAGTGTTCTGTGTTATAACAACAAAGAAGCGCATGCAAACATACCCCTACTCCAGAGTTCAGCAAAGCTTTTCACAGATATTTTCAATGATAGAATTAAATCACTGTGTTCGTATGTAAGATTTTTCTTCAAAGGGGCAAGAAGTGAAATAGGTGAATGTCTTATCTTTCCTGTGTAATAATTAACAGATGAGTCTAGTTGTGGTTTTCTTTTTCAGTTGCAGAACATTGTTCTTCCTATCTTTCTTATGGCAAAAGCTTGTGAACTCGTAGTCCACCCTGAGTGAAACACTTCTTTCTTTCTAAGTAGAATGTTTTTTAAAAATTAATAAAAGGAGGACACACTTATCTGTATCAGCATCTCTGCTGAGAACAGAGTTTAATTGCTTTGTGGTAAAGAAACACCGCAAAAAGTTTTCCATCAAGTATGGCTCATCCAAAATAGGAAAGACTTGTTACATACCAAGTGACTACAAAGAACTTTATTTATATGTCACACATTTTCCTGTCTGACCATGGTAATAATAGCCTATGCTGACTAGACTGAAATATGGGAATTTGGGAAGAAGGGAAGTGTTGTGCTGTTTCCTGATTTAGATGATAAGAGTGACTACACAAACCATCTCTCGTCTTCTAGGCTTTCCTCAACATGTGGCTTCAACGCCTTGCATTGAACTTCAGCCTCAGCCAGTGACCAGTCCTATCAAAATAGCTGAGAGTTATAGAATTATTTTGAAATAACTCAGTAAAAGATGGAGCTGGGGCAAACAGTACAACATAGGGGTTACACAACTTGTTGGACAAAGTTCTAAATGACTTGCAGTGAAGTGCATTATAAAATTAGGGAGGAGACTGCATTTTGCTTACCCAAACTTCCCTCAGAAGTGGTATAAGCTGAGGTGGTAGCTTGGCACTGCAGTAGCATAAGAATACTCAAGAAACACGCTTGGCATTGACAGAATTCACATTGTAGAAGCAGGGCCATATTGGTAGGATGGTCTAGGTATTGGTGGTGCTTTGGTACATAGATAATTTTTCACTCTAATAACAGGAAAACCATATATGCATGAACAAATTTTCACTTGTGATCATCAAAAAGCAATGGTAAGAAGCACAGCTAGGCTGAGCAAAGTTTTCTTACTTCATTATTAGAGATGCCATGGGAAGAACATAGAGATTCTGCTTGCAACTGTAGGGAGAAAATTCAAGCCAAAGCTTAACTGGAGTTGCAGCTGACCAGAAATGTGGGGGACAATAAAAAGAGGGTTTTTTCTAATACGTTGATGGCAATAGGCATTATAGAAATATCATCGACCTGTTACAGGATGAGGATGGTCACCTCACAAACAGGGCAGAAACAAGGCAGAGGTGTTTAATGCTTTCTTTGCCTCTGTCTTCAACATGGATGATGGACCAAGGGGGTCTCAGTGCCCTGAGCTGGAGGACCATGACTGAGAGAATGATCAACTCCCAGTCAACCCTGAAAATATGTGGGATCTGCTGCTCCAGCTGGATTCCTACAGATCTATGGGGCCTGGTGGAATTTAATCCAAAATCCTCAAAAAACTTGTTAATGTCACGGCACAACCTCTCTTGAGGATTTTTGAGTGGTCCTGGGAATCTGGTGAGGTCCCAGCTGACTGGAAGCTGGCAAATGTTGTCCTGATTTGCAAGAAGGAGGACCCTGGAAACTACAGGCCTGTCAGTCTCACTTCAGTGCCTGGTAAAGTTATGGAGAAGATTGTTCTGGGAAGTATTGAAAAAACTTATAAAACTCTGGGAAGTATTGAAAGACAACGCAGTCATTGATCACAGCCAGCATGGCTTCATGAGACGAAAGTCCTATTTATCCAACCTGATTTCTTTCTATGACAAGGTAACCCACCTACTTGATCAAGAGAAGCCAGTTGATGTAATCTTTTTGGATTTCAGTAAAGCTTTTGATATTGTCTCTCACAGGATCTTTCTAGACAAACTGGATAAACACATGATGTGGTGGGTGAGCAATTGGCTCGTGGATTGAGCACAGAGGGTAATAGTGAATAGAGTAACATCAGACTGGTGACCTGTCACTAGTGGGCTTCCACAGCACTCCATCTTAGGACCTGTGATCCTCAACATCTTCATAAATTATTTGGACACAGGACTGGAAGGGATACTAAGCAAGTTTGCAGACGACACAAAACTGGGAGGAGCTGTTGACTCCCTCAAAGGCAGGGAGGCCCTGCAGAGGGACCTCAACAAATGAGAGGACTGGGCGATCACCAACCAGAGGAAGTTCAATGACAGAAAGTGCCAGGTTCTGTACCTGGGATTGGGCAATGCTGAATGTTTGTACAGACTGGGGAATGAGATACTGGAAAGCAGTGCTGTGGAAAGGGACCTGGGGGTCCTGGTCAATGGAAAGTTGTATATGAGTCAGCAGTGTCCTGGTAGCCAGAAGGGCCTGGGAGGCATCAGGCAAAGCATCACCAGAAGGTGGAAGGGGTGATTGCCCTTCACTATTCTGCACTGGTGTGGCCTTCCCTTGAATATTGCGTGCAGTTTCAGGCACCACAGAATAAGAAAAGTATAAAGCTGTCAGAGAGTCTCCAAAGGAGGGCAAGGAAGGCAGTGAAGGACCTTGAGGGGAAGCCATATGAGGAGCAGCTGAGGTCACTTGGTCTGTTCAGCCTGGAGAAGAGGAGACTGAGAACAGACCTCATTGCAGCCACAACTTCCTTGTGAAAGGAAGAAGAGGGACAGACATTGGTCTCTTCTCTGTGATGACCAGTGACAGGACCCGAGGAAATGGCCTGAAGTTGTGTAAGGAGAGGTTTAAGCTGGATATTAGAAAAAGGCTCTTCACTCAGAGAGTGATTGGGTGCTGGAAGAGGCTCCCCAGGGAAGTTGTCACAGCACAAAGCTTGACAATGCTATTGGGCACATGGTGTGACTCTTGAGGATGGTTCTGTGCAGGGCCAGGAGTTGGACTCAATGGTCCTTGTGGCTCTGATATCTCATTGAATACTATTTTTGCAATTTTGAAGCCAGGAGGTTGGGTTGTTGAGGGACCTTCACAATGGAAATATTCACTGCTGGGCCTTGATAGTGCTTACACATAATGCAAGGTGAATCACACACTAGATTAAACATGCCATAGAAGGATGAAGAGAGGGCTGATAACAGAATAGGCAGGAAGTTTGCACAATACGAGGTGACTTTATTTTGTATGGGAATAATAATTTTCGCTTCATATTTTAAATTGCACATAAAATTGCTGTGAGATAAGATTAGTAGGCTAAGGGAACTGGTATTATATGACTGAGAGAATTTGATCTGTGATTCTTATTGTTCTTAATGACAGTGATGAAAATAAAAAGTTTAACCTTAAAATCCTGGTTTGAAGTTGTAGCCAATCATTGAATGTATAAATTCCTTATTGAATCATCTGATTAGCATTCAAACTTTAACCTGGGAAATTCCAGGATGTTAATTTACAGAACAATTTCATGTGTTTTCCTCTTCGCCTTAGCAAGAAGCAAAAGAAGAGATATCTAATAATTTTGTTACAGTTTTTTAAGCCAAATATGTTGCTTTTGATTGGTTCATGGAGGACATAACCCATCCCTGCAAGATCTTTAAAGCAGAATTTTCAGTAGTGCTCGTCACTGTCTTAAATATGACATTATAGCAGCCAATAGAGTCTTGTAACTGATGCCAGAGGAGTTTTGCTCTCTACTGAATATTATCTGCTAAGTCCTGTTGAAAATATCACGTCATTTTCATTTCTTTCTTTGAATCTAATACTATAAAAAGACAAAATCAATAGGTTTTGGTGAGTTTTAAACCAAGCATTTTTTAAATGCTTAAGCCACTTAGGACAAATTTAAGCAACTGAAAACTGTGCACAGACCCTCTCTGCAGTAGATCCACCCTGAAAACTGCTTTTCAGGCCCAGAACATTAACTTTCCCCATATAAGGGGATCTCGACTAACTGACCAGAATAAAAACGAAATTTAAGCATGAAATATGAACTCTTGCAATTAAATCAATGGTCAGAACCCTGATGCTAGGCCTTAGGTTAGGATGCAAATGTCACCATTAGCAGAGGTGGGAATTTCACAAAATCATAGAATTTTTAGGTTGAAAAAGACCTTTAAGAGTCATTGAGTCCAACCATTAACACCGCCAAGTCCACCACTAAACCATGTCCCTAAGTGCCACATCTACATGTCTTTTAAATAACCCCAGAAATTGTGACTCAACCACTTCCCTGGGTAGTCTATTCCAATGCTTGACAGTCCTTTCAATGAAGAAACTTTTCCTTCCTTGGCGCAACCTGAGGTTGTTTCCTCTTGTTCTAATTTCAACAACTAGCCTAAGGATATAGAGAGCTGGTCTTATCCTATCCCTCAGGTACTTTACACTTCTGCTCTACATATTTAAGTATAGTATTTCTAATGGGCAGTGAGCCCCTGCTGTAAATGTTCTTGCCTGAACATACATGGGAAATGATTCAGTGCAGCAAATGCATCTCATTGTGTTCCATGCAGCATTTGAGCCAGAAGATTCCTTCCAGGTGACCCTGGCTGGAGAGGGACAAGTTTGATGACCTAATTCAGACAGAGAGATGATGTTGCAAGTAAGCAGTGCTTTAGAGGTGCTGGCAGCTGAATGACTTGCACAGCAGACAGACATGTCATTATCAATAACTAGTGCTGATTTGATCTTCAAGATTACTCTCTTCCGAGCTGCTCATCACAAGCTACTCATCAAGTCTCTTGCCAGCTAATGTTCCTGCCCCTTCAGGTCTGCTGATGCAGTCCACCACTTTCTCCACAGAATTTTGCCAAAATGACCCAGATTAAGAAAATCCACCTTTTCAAAGTGTTTAATCTAGCCTGAGGCAGCTTCTTCACCCAGTTCAGCTGCAGGCAACGCAATATGTCTGACACACTGCAGACATGGTCAGACCTTTTGGTACCTCAGGTACTGCTTTTCGTAAAAGTGTGAAGATTATCCATCCCAAGTAACCTTCCCTTTCCTATATGAAAGACCTTCAGAAAAGGTTCTTGGCTAAAAAGCTGTGCTGAAATGCTGCACTCTCTTGCAATGACCCTCCACAAGATTTAACTTCAGACATTGACATTTCATTAGAGGTAGCAGGTAGGAAATCAAGACGTGGTCCAATTCCTGTTGAAAACCACTCTGAGGACTAGCCTTTTACACTTGAAATATAAATTAATTTGGAGTCAGGCAAAGGCTCTGCATGACTCCATGCATCAAAAATCAGACCCTTTTTTACTTTACCTGCTGCCTGCTTGGCCTTTGTTTGCACTGTGCATGGAGCAGAGCCAAGGACGCTGCCTCCAGCAGGATGTCTCCTAAACTAATTGCAAACAGAGGGCAAAGTGTTCTGCTGAGAAGCACATGGGATGGCAGTGAGCACTTGCAGGGCCAGTGGCCATGTTAGACCCATTTGTAAAAGAGGTGGGACATCCTATTTCACCATTAGTTTAGGAAGGAGCACCTTGCACACCAGCTCCCTGCCACAGCTGCAGCTGCAGGATTGCTGGGTCCTGCAGCTAGACACACCATGGCTCAGCATCGCGAACAGTCTCAAAGATTTCTGCTTTGTTCAGCTCATTTATGCGAATAATGAGCAGGAACAGAGTGACAGTCTTGCCAAGAAAAAGAAAACTGTTGTATAATGATACTTTAGTTATCTTTCAATGGGAAGGTGACTGTCACATTACACTTGAAGCAATGCTCAAGTCACTACTGTAGATAGAATTGACAAGGCTCCTAAGTTATTCTGTGCAGCCAATAATCTTTAAACAAGCAAACTGGGTTTTCAGCAGGAGCGTTTCTGTGGATATCTGATGTTTGCGATAAAGTTACACAGTTGTTCTTAGTAAGCTGTTGTTGGTTTTGTATACATTTTATGTATATAAAGTTGTCATATAAAGTTGTCATGAAAATAGAGTCAGATTTTGCAAATAAAGAACTTTAATGACAGCCATGCTTTCAGAGCTGCTGCCTATCATCAGCAGCAGAATTAACATTTTCCCTTATTATTTCAACTAAAAAACTAGGAAGGTCATATTTAAACCAGTAGCTGTTATTTCCCTCTGCCAACAGAGTGTATTTAAAATTTCAGCAACTGACTTTCCCTCTGCAGCAGCTGTGGTTTAAAATGCAAAACTGTGGCAGTTTCTTGAAGGAAGTAGGTGGCTGTGCAGTGTCCATGAAGACACGCCCTGTCAGCTCAGCCTGAGTTTGTTCGGTACATGGTCTGCAAGTGGGGGATGGGTGTCCCTGGCAGTTATCACAGAGACACAGGTCTCCCTAGTCTCTCCTGCTATGTGAGTGCTGGAGGTTGTGTCACCCACAGAAGGACACATGATGTACTATGTAGTACAAAACTGGAGGGATTAATTAAGTCCAAACATAAACAGCCTAATTTTACAGGAGCACATGAGTGAAGTGGACACACAGTTACTGCCCCAAGGACACTGCTGTGTCCCTGTGTTTGTAAAAACCTATCTGACCACACCGGGATCAACAGAGGAGCACGTGACTGCCTAACTTCACAGGGCACTGCCCAGATCTAGACTAGCTCAAGGATTAGTTGATATATGGATTTAGGGCATTGCTTTCTCACTGGGGCCCCAAGCTGCCTTTGCCCTGGCACAAGAGACATCAGCATTTGGCCCTTTGTTTTTATTAATCAAGGTGTGGTATTTCTATTTAATGAAAGATCTGCCTCAGTCAATCAACCTGCTCATGGTATGCTTTAGGTCACTCACTGCCAACATGCTAAGTTTCCCATTTAATATTCTGAACTATGATGTGAAAAAAATCGGTTAAAAAGAAGGTAATTAATGTTTAAGGCAAGAACTATTTACACCTGTTCTATTGGCAGCAGGGAAGGAGTTTTGTAAGCAAGGGAAAGTGAAATTTGAATGGTTTCAGTGAAACCTCTATGTCTGATAGTTCACCTGTGCCAGGAAGGAGCAGATGCTGAACCAAGGGGCTCATAAGCCTGGCTCCTCATAGGCTGGCAGATGTTAGAATCCACCTAACTTGGCGTTGAACAGTCAAGCAAGGTTTACCTTTTTTTGAGAAGAAAAGAAGACGGTCTTGTTTCAATCCTGCTAATGAGTCATTGTCTAGTTAGTTGTCTCCATAACCTTTCTCATTAGCAATATTTTTGTCTGTCTCTCTTTTATGAATCTATGTCATCGAGATCAGGTTTACCTTCTTCCTCAGAGACTAGAAATCAGGCAAGACACTATATTTGAATGTAGCTTAAATTTTTGCCTCTACTAGCATTAATCACAGCTAGTGGATGTACTGAAATCAGTTTGGCTTTACGAAGGCCACTAGGCCCATAGTATTAGCTCATGTCTTGTTGTACACCCACAAGATATGATAGCAAGTTTTCACAATCAGTTTACCGTGGACTAAAAAAAGTGCACAAGTAGGGTTGAACACTTTGAAAACTGGTATTTTTAGAAACCATTTTCTAGGGAGGGATTGGTTTTCAATGTGAAAAGGTTGTATTTGTAGCCCATTTTGTAAGGCAGTAATAACAGGAGAGAAGAGCTCTCAGACCAGACATGCCTGTGTTTTTTTTCTCATGAACATAGAATCAAAGAATATTCTGAGTTAGAAGGGACCAACAAGGATCATTGAGTTCAACTCTTCAGTGAATGGCCTGTACCCATTGGCATTATTAGCATTAATACCACTGACCTTGGCATTATTAGCACCAAATTTTAACCAACTAAGCTAATCCCAGGGTATATGAAATCTGAACTCCGTGATGGTGTTGATTGTGACATGTGGCAATGAATAAGTTGTTAAGTGTATATTTAGTTACATCAATTGGGGCTACATGGGCTAACTTTCTTGGGCAGTATCTACTTGTGAAACCCAGCTCTATGGAGCTGCACAGGAAAAAAAACCCCAAACCACATTTGGTCATAAATCTTGATTCCTAGTAAATTAGATAGGGATAAATGCATTTTAGGTTCACTAGGAATTTGTAATTATGCACTATCACAAACGGTGTATGACAGCATCTGTGGCAAAGGTGGCCATCAGCACTTAGGAGCAGCTTCAAGAACAACTTCCAGTACTAGAAATCATACTGCTGGTGTGATGTAAAGTGCTGGAGAACATGCCAGTTCCTGCATGGTCACTGAATTACCAGCTGGTTTCTGGTGGTCAGGGGAGGCTTTGCTTCCTGTCTCCTCACTCCACAATCCCAGCACTCACCTGTAGTTTTCTAGACTATAACCCCAGCAACCAAGCCCTGCAGATAATCTGAGGTGGAGACTTTTATTTTGTAAGTTGACACAAAACTGATGGCAATTATTCATTTCTAAACTTAGACAAAGTTGGGGTGATAAGTACTTCACTTGCCAACAGGTGGCTGATGTAAAGGTAATGATTATTTCCCCTAAAGTGTTTGTATAACGAGCTTTGCTTTCATTCCAGGAAAGGTGAAGTTACATTTTTAGTAATAAATGGTCAAGTGACAAATGAAACTGTTTTACTCTGCCTTAATTTTCTTAATTATGTCAAATAATTGCCAGGAATAAAATTGAAATGTCTGACTGCTACAGGGGAACATTTGAATCTGAGAGAAACATGTTAATCAACAGCATTTTAAAGCAAGAAGCTATCAAAACTGAGGCAGTTCTGTGAAAGACCTTACTTCAAAGGAATTATATTTTCTAAAGTATTGCTGAGCATCAGCATCACTATTACTGCCTTCCATCTTCTTTATC
Source organism: Pachyramphus minor (assembly GCA_013397135.1). Taxonomy (NCBI): domain Eukaryota; kingdom Metazoa; phylum Chordata; class Aves; order Passeriformes; family Tyrannidae; genus Pachyramphus; species Pachyramphus minor. The sequence goes on from VYXB01002306.1 coordinate 244,895, forward strand.
TTCCCCTCTGTCTCCATATTTTTAAATTAAAATGACTGAGAAGCATCAGTGTGTAACACTCATGGTCCAAAAACACATGCAGAATAAGGTCCTACCACAGACCATGGTTCAGAGGTTTGGTTTCCCAATCCCAAATGCATTTAGGAGCTGAACTAAACACAGTGGTGCTTGCCCTGGCTAGTGCAGAGGCATCTCTGGGTACTGACCAGAACAATTCTGGGCAGATCAAGAGCTTTATTGAAAAAAAAAATCTGAGGTGCTGAGGTTACTAGGATTTAAATGGATATTTTGGACCATACAAATCAGACCTAGGTGCCTAAATCTTGTGCCCATATTTCTGTGGACTTGGGCTTGCTGTCCTAGTGAGGGACCTTCCTGCATCGTTACCAGTGCAATGGCCAATCATTCTAATGAAGGGCGTATATATATATCTGCATCCTGAAGGACAGAGAGAAACCTGTGTCCCACTGAATAACAGAGCTACATAGAACAAATAAATCTGGCCAAAGCTTTGCCCTTTTTTTTGGAAAAGAAACCTGTCAAACCCAGATTGGGAGCATTTCTTATGGTGGTTTGCAGAGTTTCCTACAAGGATCAGTGTATTTTGACAGTTTCATCCACAAATTAGTCATGAAGACAAAACATGACAAGTAAATCAGTGGATGAAGCAAAGGCGGGTGGAGTTGTAAAAAACAACTAGGAGGAGCCAATCATGTAGCACTCAGTATGTGGGATCTACTCAAAAGGCAGCTGCTACATGGGACATAACACCAGCAAGTGGTGCTTCTATAAAGGATTTGAGGTTAAATTTGAAGGCGAGAAAAAAAAACACAACTCCAGATGGTTCGTTAGTGGGTGTGAAGAAACAGCCCTTGGCAACACAGAGATGTGGGGAGAAGGAGGGATGTTCTTCATCCCTGTATGTAGGAAAGGTGAAAAAACCTGAAACTCTAGAGAACTGCCCAAAGACCCACAAACAACAATTTTAGGTGAAAAAAGACTAATTGTGAATGAATTCAAGAGTTCAGCCTGCAAGTTTTATTAACAACAGAGTTGTGACTTGATTGCACAACTTAAATATTGATATAAGACAAAAGCTGAAGTCTTGAAAGACACTTTAGTCTATCAGAAAAAGGTCTAACAAGTAATCCTGTCTGGAAGCAAAGCCACACAAATTCCCATGAGAAATGCAGCACACTTGCTTGTCTGATGGAGTGATTAGCAAACATGGCATATGGGGAGGAGTTGAGTCTACAGCTATTTGATTCCTTAAAGCCAAGGTCCCTTTGGAAGATATGATTTACTCAGATAATCAAAATAATTCCCAGTGTGCAAATAACAATAAAATGTAATGGTCCATGTCATATACAATCACTCATATTAAATAGTCTAAAAGACTTTTCCAGCTTTAAACATCAATGAATTAAAAACTCTCAGAGTCACAGAGTGTGTTATTTAGTTGTGCTCAGAGAGAAAGCCCATTGCCTTGCAGCTCAGGTTAATAGCATGGTCCTCTCCTCTGTATATCTGCATTTCTTGCTCTTCACCTGTGTTCAAATGCTCGGAATCGGGTTTCTGAGATTTGCTGTCCTCTTGCTGGCTTAGCTTGCAGGTCTCTGCTGGCTGCTTGGTCTAAAGCAAGTTGCCTGTCATAAGGGAGTGATTCTCTTGAGCTTTTGTGAAGTCCTTTTGTAGTAATGGAAGACACAAACATGTCAGACATTGTAACACAAGCAGCAGGCAACTCAGAAGCTTGTGAGATCGCCCTTTGCACAAGAGAACAAGAATTGTCCTCCCCTGAGGCTAATATGTAATGTGATGTGTGAACTGTGCTCAACTATACTCAAAGGTCTGGAGGAGCAAGGGGCTGTTATCCAATGGAAGTGTGCTTCTCGTGCATTTGCCATCTTTCACCATGGAATATGCCACCTGGCACTTGCGCTGTTCAGGAGTAGATGGATTAACTGAGGAATAACTTTGGGATCCTGTGGCAGCAGCTCTTGATGGCAGGGCATCACAGACAGGTGATCCTCAAACTCCTTCCTCAAAGAGGGGCTGTGCTTATGTCCAGGGTGCACTCCCTCGGCACTATCACTCCTCAGCCTAGTGTGGCTAGTTCCTCCACTTTTCTGCAGCCTTAGTCACCAAACTTTGAAAAACAAACTTGTAGAACTATAGGAAAACAAAAGAGAAAGATGGAATTCTGAGGTAGCTAACAGATTTTAACAAGTGTCCTTTTCTTCCTTTGCCCAGGTTTTATCAGGCTGTGAATGAGTTTGACACCATGACTGCTGAGGACTCCACTGCAAGGATGAGCAATGATTCCACCAATGTGTCTACCACAAAAGTCCCGGAAGGCGTTGCCGGTGCGCCCAATGAGGCAGCTCTGCTGGCTCTCATGGCCCGCACTGGATATAACATGATCCAGGAGAATGGGCAACGCAAGTATGGCGGCCCTCCTCCCGGCTGGGACGGCCTGCACCCTCCTCGTGGCTGTGAAGTCTTTGTGGGCAAAATCCCCCGTGATGTCTACGAAGATGAGCTCGTCCCCGTGTTCGAGTCTGTTGGCCGCATCTACGAAATGCGCTTGATGATGGACTTTGATGGGAAGAACCGTGGGTACGCCTTTGTGATGTACACACAGAAGCACGAGGCGAAGCGTGCAGTCAGGGAGCTGAATAACTATGAAATCCGCCCCGGCAGGCTGCTGGGTGTGTGCTGCAGTGTGGATAACTGCCGGCTCTTCATTGGAGGCATTCCCAAGATGAAGAAGAGGGAGGAGATCCTGGAAGAGATCGCCAAGGTGACAGAAGGCGTGCTGGATGTCATCGTGTATGCCAGTGCTGCAGACAAGATGAAGAACAGAGGTTTCGCCTTTGTGGAATATGAGAGCCATCGAGCAGCAGCAATGGCCAGGAGGAAACTCATGCCAGGAAGGATCCAGCTGTGGGGACATCAGATCGCTGTTGACTGGGCAGAACCAGAGATAGATGTGGATGAAGATGTCATGGAGACTGTTAAAATCCTCTATGTAAGGAATTTAATGATTGAGACCACAGAGGACACCATTAAAAAGGTCTTTGGTCAGTTTAACCCTGGCTGTGTAGAGAGAGTGAAAAAAATACGTGATTATGCCTTTGTGCACTTTACAACCAGGGAAGATGCCATTCATGCCATGAACAACCTTAACGGTGTCGAACTGGAAGGCTCGTGCCTGGAGGTTACCTTGGCCAAGCCGGTAGACAAGGAGCAATACACTCGCTACCAGAAAGCAGCAAAAGGAGGGGCTGCAGCAACGTCTGAAGTAACTCAGCAACCTAATTATGTTTACTCTTGTGATCCGTACACACTAGCATATTATGGATATCCATACAATGCCTTGATTGGGCCCAACAGAGATTACTTTGTGAAAGGTTAGTAAGCACAATTAGGGGATATGATGGGCAGGTTTGATTTTCAGGCTGATGCAACCCAAGGTCTGCCTGAGCCAAAGGACAGATGGTGCTATGCAATTTTTTCTTAAATACTCTTTTATAGGTATTTTTGCCATATTTCTGTTTGGTCTCACTTTAGTTTGTGACTACAAAAATTGTATTCATCTATAAATAACTGCTAGTGTACAGGCTAGTAAAAGGGAGGCATCAAAAATATGGTAAAGAATGAGATAATGGACCAAGCATCAGATGGGGGAAGGGGAAGAGAGGGATCTGGGTGTTATGAGTGCTGTACTAAGTCTGAGTAGGTCTAAGGATTCCAGCTTCTGATGTCTCCTTCCAAAGAAGGAAGCTGGATCCTAAGTTTTAGCTATCATGACATAGTGTTCTGGAGTGCGAGTATGATGACCGGGTCATCCAAAGGGAGGGATGTCAGGGAAAGCCTTAGCTAGGAGCTCTCTAGGTATCATTTACCCACCACATTAAAATGACATTCATCCTGTGTCTTTTATAGAGTACTTTGAGACCTACAAGCAAAAGGAATCACATGAGTGCAAAATAATTCTTTTATTGTGTATACTTTCATTAGTTATCAGTTACAGTCATTAAAAATTAACCAAAAATCTGTTATTCATAAAAACCCCTATCAGCTATAACTGGTGCTATAATTACAATTACCCTGTACTGACAGGAATTAGAGTTTCTTGAAATTTGATGTGTATTTCCATATAACAGGCAGTTAACATGAATATATTCTTAAAGTACCTATGTAACCAAGAAGTATTTTTAACCCTAGTTGATCAAGAATTTCAGCTTCTCCTCAGTTTCCAGATTTGTACTTGCAATGAACTATGAAGGAGTTGACTGACAACCTAAATATTCAATTAGGCCATCATCAAGTGCATTAATACTGCAGTGTTCAAAGTACTGTTGTAACACGTGTTGAGTTAACAAGATAAATAAAAGCAGTATTTTTGGAGATGGGGTATATTCACATTTCTAATAAAATAGAGAGAAAACAAACAACACTAGTAAAAATATATGCAGTGGTGGGACAAATTTGGTTAAAGACTAGGTAGAAGGTCCAGGTACCATCTCTGTTGTGGCCAGTTGAAAGGTTGGGTCTCCTCTGGAGGACAGGTGAAAGCAGAAGCTGTTCCTAATGCACAGAAATCAGCTTGAGGGTCCTCTCTCTTTGCTGAGTGCATTGAACCCTTAACACTTGCCACAAGAGTTGCACAGTAAAAATGTGCACCAGTATAAATGCTCAGAAACATCGAAAGCAAAACAAGCGTAGGCTTACTGGATGCTTCTAAGGCACTTCTGTTTTCCTAAGCAGGTTCACTAAGACTCAGATCATGCTAACTTCAACAGCCACATCTCTAAGCACGTGCCTCTGGATCTCAGCCTGGGGTAAATCGTGCTCCCCATGGGGCTGTTGCTCTCCATTATTCACCATCCTCTTCTATGTTGTTATCATAAGCAGGCAGCATACGAGGCAGAGGGCGAGGTGCAGCTGGCAACAGAGCCCCGGGCCCCAGGGGTTCCTACCTGGGGGGATACTCCGCCGGCCGTGGAATCTACAGCAGGTACCATGAAGGCAAAGGAAAACAGCAAGATAAAGGATATGAGCTGGTTCCCAACTTGGAGTTACCGGCCGTCAATCCAGTGGCCATTAAGCCTGGTGCAGGTTAGTATGTGCAAGGAGGGGAGAAAAGCAGGGGTGGTGGGCAAGTCCCCACTCCAAACTCTCTGTCAGGCATGCAAGGGCCTCTCCAGGGCCAGCCCACCGGTGCAGACGGCCCCAGAGCTGTGGCTCAGCACTCACCTGTGCTAGATGTTTCCTGGCTCTAGCCAGACTTTCTTCTAACAAGCAGCACATGGCAGGATGGGGGGCAGGATCATCTGGGAACTCTTCAGGACAAAGAAAAGAAGAGCTGAAGCAATGCCCACCCCTCCTGTCCCCTTCTGCACCTCATTACGAGAGAGCAGACTTTCCTCTCCCTCTAGTCATTACATTAGAGAATGGTTTCTAAGAGCAATCTTCCTCCCTTTTAATGTCTTCAATGCTAATTTCACCCTGGGAGACTCCTATCCTAGATTTCCAGCCAGGCCAGAGCTCTCCCCTGTTAAATTTGTATTTCTCCAGCACTACAAGGCTGAGAGAAGGACCTGGGGCTTTCCCATTGCAGGAAAGTCCCTGACTGAGGCAAGCTCCTCCATCACCATGAGCAACACGGGGAAGTAGGAATGTAGGGACCCCTCAGGGTCCAGCTTGCAGTGATATAGTGCCTACAGGAGAGCCCTCATCTCTGCTAGGCTGTGGCAAGCCAGCCCAAGGGCTGGGGCAGGGGTTGACCACTTCTGCCACTTTGTCAGCTGACTATCCAGCCTTTGCCATTCCTAGGTGAAGAAGGCCTGGAGATCTGCAAATACTCAGGATCCTGTTTGGAAAGATTTTTATTTGGAAAATTAGCCTGAGAAAGAAGGTCCTTGCAGGTGATGGGGACAAACTCCCTTGCAGAAGTCCTTCTCCTTCTCCCTTGCATGTCTTCTCCTCATTCCTCTTTCCATGTAAACTGTAACTGCAGGATCTAAGCAGTGTTTAATAATAGAGCTACAGTAGTTTCCCAAAACATGCTCCATACTGTCAGTGAAAACTACAGCTTGCAGCTAATGAATCATAGAATCATAGAATCAAACGGATTGGAAAAGACCTCTGAGATCATCAAGTCCAAGGCTGTAAAGAGTTCTTCATAACAGCTGTATGAGACAATGTGAGAAGAAGTCTAGAGACAAAGGAAGCCTGTTAAGATTAGAGTTATTTCCAAAGACAGATCAGATTTCCTGAGAAAACTACCCACTCAAAATCAGAAAATATTACCACTATGTGTGTTTGCAAAGATACTTCAGGAATTCCAGGTATTACTAAAGCATACTAAAGGATGCTGATTACTTTATCATTGAAATGCATACCTATTAGTGGTGTCTGTATTTCATCTGACTGACAAACAAAACCTCAAGTCTAAATGTTTCTACACTTTAATCATGTTGAGATTCAGACTTTTTTTTATCAGACTTTCCCTGCTTGTATGGTTCCAGGACTGCCTTTGAACACAGAAGTACCTGTTCTGTTTTCTCCAACCAGATCAGTTGATCCAGTAAGAGGTACCACATGCAAGACTTACCTCTCTTATGAAGAGGGTATGACTTTGAAAGTACATTACCAGAGCAGAGGAGTAAAGATGTACCAACTCTGCAAAGTTTCCTACCTACTGTCTAGAACAGCCTTAAAGCTCATTTCTTTCCACATGGTTAGAAAATTCCTGAGATGTCACCCCAATAGCCCAGCTGCCTGTTCCTGCTTTTCTGCTAGAGGTTACTGCAGAATGGAGCATGTGAATTCATTGCCTTTGCCTTGGTGAGAAATTATCCGGGATATTTAAACCAGAAATAAAATTGGTTTGAGCTGACCAAGTGCACTCGGTGTAAAAGAAGAACTGGAAAACCTCACGAGTGGGGGTCTCTGCTTGAGGAAATAATACTATTCCACTTGCGGAGGAAACATCTCTGCTGGAAAGATATCTGATCAGCTCCTTTGTCACAGTCTCCAGGATCAAAACAAGAGTACTGCTTTTGGGCACCTCCTTCCGGCAGACAGAATTGCACATTTCCACATTGCAAAGTTTCATCGCACTGAAAGAAACCCACATGAATATTTGGCTTCATTTCTGACTTACTGGCTGCACCTCCCATACGTGCCAACATCACCTCTTAGTACATCACCTATTATTTGATTACTTTGTTTTCTTTGTTAAAAGCCTTACAAGCTGAATGCTGCTTGAGGTGCCAATGAAGTGCTTGGACCACTAATCCAATGTCCCTGCCATGGGCAGGGATGTATTTCACTAGTTCAGGTTGCTCAAAGGCTCATCCAACCTCAACCTGAACACTTCCAATAATGGGGCATCCACAACTTCTCTGGGCAGAGTCTCATCACCCTTATCATAGAGTATGCCTTCCTTACATCCAATCTAAATCTACCCTCTTGCAGTTTAAAACTGTTCCCCATTGTCCTATCACTACAGGCCTTACTAAAATGTCTTTCATGTAAACCCCCTTTAAGTACTGAAAGACTACAATAAGGACTTCTCAGAGTCTTCTTTTCTCCAGGCTGAACAACCCCAGCTGTCTCAGTCTGACTTCACAACAGAGGTGCTCTAGCCCTCTGAACATCCTCTGGACCTGCTCCAACAGGTTCACATCCCCAGAGCTGGACACAGTACTCCACGTGGACAGTCACCTGTGCTTCGTAAAAGGGCAGAATCACCTCCCTTGACCTGCTGACCGTGCTGCTTTTGATGCAGCCCATGCTACAGCTGGCTTTTTGGGCTACAAGCACACGTTGTTGGGTCGTGTGCAATTATTGTGATTATTGGAAATGCTTGGCAAAGAACATTTCTTCCCTTAAGCAATGCCATGAAGCTCTGCTTTGAACCACGTACAAACTCACCATCTCTGAACACTATCATTCTGACCAGAGTGTTTTCCCTTAGAGTGGTTTCCCTTCCCATAAGACCATGGCTCCAATTATTTCACATTGTCCAATTTTGGCATGATGGAGACTTCTGTAAAGAGTAATTTTTTGTTTTGTTTTGTTTTGTTTCATTAAATAGATAGATCTTTTATGAGACAGATAGGATAAAACATATTTAGCCAAGCCAGTCCTGGGAAATGCATAATAGTAAATCAGTTGATATTTCACAGAGTTGCCCAAAGGAGGATATGTAAACCAGACCAGTTGCTGCCTGTAACTTCTGCAGTACAAACCATGTTTCTGTTTTGAAGCTGCTCTTCCTATTGATATCAATAGCTGGAGTGGGGACCCCACTGCAATACTACACACTCCTACCCATCCTTGTGCTCAGGCCACACTCTCGATCTGGGGGAGTACAAGAGGTTGTCAGAAGGGGCTGTGTAAATCCGGGTCACAGCTCACAGTGCCCAGCAGAGCTCTGGTCCTAGAACACCCATGCCAGGAGCATGGGGAAAATTCTGGACCAAGCAGTTAGCACCAAGCCCCTGACTATGCATCAGCCATAGTGCTCCCACCCATGGTGAGGGCAGAGGTGCCCCAGATCTTCTGCATGCACGTGAGGCTAGCTGCCCTGGTATGAGCAGCACAGGACCACTGCTGGAGAGTTTGTATATCTGGGAGGGAGAGCTCTTTGATTTGAGGTCATGGTAACTCTCTCCCAATGCATCTGATATGTCTGGTCTCTTCTAGTGGCCATCCCTGCCATCGGTGCCCAGTACTCCATGTTTCAGGCTGCACCACCGGCCAAGATGATGGAAGATGGTAAAATCCACACTGTTGAACACATCATCAACCCTATAGCTGTCCAACAGGACCCAGCTAGTGCGGCAGCTGCTGCAGCAGCCGCAGCTGCAGCTGTAATACCAGCGGTCTCAACGCCTCCTCCCTTCCAGGTAAGTTCAGCACAGAAGTCCTGCTTCCCAAACATCCCACTTCCAATACATCCTGCTATGTATACCCAGTGTGAGAGGAAGACTAGTCTCTTGCCCTTCTTCTTTTCCGGAGATGCTATGGTGATGGTAGCATCCTTTTCCGAGGATGCTATGGTGCCCAACAGCCCTGCAGTTCATCTGACCTGTCTTAGACATCTGCACATTGGGCGGCTGCTTTCCCAGATATTAGGGACCCAAATTTAGCGGGAGGGAACAGCCTCCCATGATGGCATAATTCTCAGTCAAGAGGGTATGCACTGCCTATACTCCCAGTATCTGCTTCCCTTCTAGGGGGTTTACAATTCAGGATGTGGAAGCGAGATGTAACAACAAATGAGGCACTTCTTTTGAGGTCTTGACCCTTTCCTTTCAGGGTCGCCCCATCACGCCAGTGTACACCATGGCTCCCAATGTGCAGCGGATTCCCACAGCCGGGATTTATGGGACAAGTTATGTGCCATTCGCAGCGCCTGCTGCAGCAACAGCAACAATAGCCACGCTACAGAAGAACGCAGCTGCTGCCGCTGCTGCTGCTGCTTATGGAGGGTATGCTGGCTACATCCCCCCAGCTTTCCCAGCTGCCACCATCCAGGTGCCCATCCATGACATCTACCCGACGTACTGAGACTGCCAGCAGAGGAGGATGGCAGAGAAACACACACTGAAGGAACACTTTACTATTTATGAAGAAAGAACCGTCTGCGAAAGAGTAAATATTTGGGCTTGGTAAACTGATGCAGAAAGTGAAGAATGTCATAGAAAAATGTGTTTGAAATATTTTCTATGCTTGAAGGTTTCACTAACTTTTTTAGGCTATTTTTAAAATTTAATAGGCCTATATTCATACATTTCCAAAGGACCTCAATGCATCCAGCCCACCGCTGACATGCATTTATATGCATTGTAGTGGGATTGCATAGGGTCTTTTTTTTTTTTTTAGCAGTTATATTTTCAATATATTTGTGGTATGAAGGTTATTTTTTAGTAATTTCTGCACTCCAGAGTTGTCTATTTTGTAGTGCCTTTAATAATATATCAGCTATATATTAAAAAGCACACCTGAGCAGCTAGGGAAAGTTTTAACAATATATTTTGAAGAATATATTCAATATTTAAGGAATACATGCTGTAGTGTTTTGTTTTGTTTTGTTTTGTTTTGTTTTATTTTTTAAGAAAAAAACAACAAGTATCTTATTTAAAAATTATACTGGAAAGTGCAATTTGAAAAATGTGCAAGACCTCTGCACTTTTGTGCTGGCATTAATACAATCTGCTCTTTCTTATTTGAAATCACAAGTAACTAACACTGACTGTTTGGGAGAAAAAGAAAAAAAGCCTTCTCACACATACCTCTTCAGAGTGTGATTTGCAGACTTGTCTTAAGCAAAGGAAAGGCTCCAAGTTTTCCTTAACAACTGGATTTTCTATTTATTGAAGCTACTTGTAGTTGGAGCATGTGCAGAAATGAGTAGCTGATATTTTACGCAAGGTGTCTTGACTTAGATCTTTATCCAGTATAAAGCCTAGGCTCTTTTTCAATGCTTTTTATTTTATTCTTTGAAGTATATGTTGTAGTGACTAAGAATGTATGCTGCTATCGGCAAGAGCAGCCACGCTCTCACTGAGAGGATATGCAGCATTACTAACCTATTGCTCCATCATGTTCCATGAGAGATTTCAAAGGTACTAGGGGTGGTATTGATACTAGAATTAGTGAAACAGGGCTAGCTCCCCTCTCAGCCTCCTTTCCACTTTTAATGTCCCTTCTCCACAACTAGAGTTGTACATGCACATCAGGGGTGGGAGTGATTAGACCCAATGATTTTAAGATATAGAGCTTGTAAATATCTTTTAATATACATTTTTAAAGTCATTTTATGTTGCAAATTTACATAGTATGTGGTTTGCCACAAAACGAAAACCTTTTATTGCGATATTATAAAAAAGTTTGTTTTATTAAGAAGTTAATATACTATTGCAGTGTTTTGTGGCCTGTTTAAAGGCTTTTATTTAGTAGTGCAGTGAATGTAAAACATAGCAAAACAGTAAAGAAATATCTTGCCCTTTGTACGAAGTGCATCAGCTCTGCAAACACAGCTCTGGTGACACAAGGTGCATAGCAGGGAGTCAGTAAACAATGTCCCTTTACTTTTTGTGGTATAAGTACCTACCACAGGGATTTCACATTGAGTATATTTTGACAACTGAATCACTTCCAGACTGCATCCAGCTCAGTTAAGTGACCTTTTTAATACACTTCTTTTGCTTGCCTCAAAATTGAGCGGTTGTATTTTAGGTGCTCTTGCTCAGACAAGCTGAGCTCCCCTTGACCCTGTCAACCCGTTAGCAAAAGCACTGTGAGGTTAACCATTAGGTCGGACTCTGCCCCTCCACACCCTTTCCCAGGATACTTTTTTTGTCTGTGCCTGCCCATCTGAAAGCACATCCAGACCTCAGACCCCAGGGCCTGCCCCTGTGTATGGCAAGAGGGGGAGATCTGGGCAAAGCCTGGGGAGCAGGGGTGAAAAGCCCCCAAGGGGAGGTCAGCACTGCCTCCTCCAGTCCTCCAGGTAAGGCTTTGCACAGCTCAGCTGTGGGTCCTCGGGCCATGCACAAACACCCCTGGGGGTGAGCCTCTGCTGGCCTCCTTACAGCCATGGCTGACCCACAGAGGAGGGAGGAAGGGTGATGGCTTCCTTCCCAGTAATCCTCTCTGCCAGCAGGACAAGAGTCCTTCTGCTCACAGAGGTGGCAGGAAGAGAAAGGAGCCAATAAGGGCAAACCCTGACAAGCCCTAGGCCACCACTGGGTGTTGCCTTAGTCAGGGCAGGAGCAGAGAGTACCCAGGGATGGAGGCAGGACCTGGTGAATGCAGGCAGCCAGATCATGCTGAGCCTCCCACCCATGCCTGTCTTTTACACTTGCTTTTAAACCATTTCATGTACACTACTACTGAGGTAAGTCTGATAACTTGAAATGTGAACATCTTTAGGTTAAGAACAAACTACAGAAAAAAAATAAAAATAAAATATATATATATATAAAACAAAGCCAGTGTGCCTTATTCTCAAAAGAGCTGATATTTTAGATATTTTATTGTATCTCTGTTCTCTGTATTGTCGGAAGCCTCTGAGTTTATTTAGTTCTTGCTCCATTTACGGTACATTTCTAGGATGTAGTGAATAAAGCATTCTTTAAAAACAGAGGCTGTTATTTCATTGCAACATCCCGCTCTGCCAAGGCTGTGCTCTTCTCTGAGCTGGGAAGAGGGTGTTTGGGGCAGGAGGTGAGCAGGACACTGCAGTCGGGATCCCCATGAGCTCCTGCAGGGAGTAGAGATGAACTGTCCCATTGGTTCCCCCATCCCACCACCTGCAGAGGACACTGAACTTCCCAGCGAGCATACTGGGTGTCTCCCCATTCTTCCAGCAGCTTCTGAACAGCCTAAATATCTTTTTGCATCCAGTTTAGAGTCAGTGCCTGGATGTGCATGGAGCTGAAGCTGGCATCCCTCTGTGCTTTCCATCCACCCAGCACACAAACACCTGTAGCTCTGTTGCCTGTCCTCACTGCAGGGCAGGAGCACTGAGGACGGGCACATCTTTCTAATCTCAACGTGCTTCTTGCTTCAAATACACAGAAAGCTAGGCTGTTCCTCTTGGCTGTATTTGCAGCTCTCTAGAATCCCTGGCTATATCCTTGGTGTAGGACCACCTCAAGAAAATTTGCTCCATATACTAACTCTGGAGCGAAAAGCAGTGTGATGCAGCAGAGGTAAATGACTTTATGTCATTTTCCAGAATCCCTGCTAACCAGAGAGGTCCCAGTTGCCCAGAAGGTATCAAATCTGACATCCATGGGGGACAGGGCAGAAGGAGAAACCAGGGAACTAACAGGGGTGACCTTAGTGTAAAGACACTTAGTGTATGAAGGAAAAGCTGTGGATGTTGTCGACCTTGATTTTAGTAAAGCCTTTGGCACTTTTCCGCAACATTCTCCTGGACAAACAAGCTTCCCATGACATGAAGGGGCGTACTCTTCACTGTGTAAAAAACTGGCTGGATGGTCACCACAGAGAGTGGTGGTGAACACATACATCCAGCTGGCAGCTGGTCACAAATGGTGTTCCCCAAGGCTCAGTGTTGAGTCCAGTCTTGTTTAATACCTTTGTTGATGACCTGAATGAGGGGATTGAGTGCACCCTCAGTCAGTTTGCAGATTACACCAAGTTAGGTTGGAGAGTTGGTCTGCTGGAGAGTAGGACGGCTCTGCAAAGGGGTCTGGACAGGCTGGGTCAATGGCCCAAGGTCAACAGTATGAAGTTCAACATGGTGAAGTGCTGAGTCCTGAACTTGGGTCACAACAACCATAGCTAGTGCTACAGGTTGAGGGCAGAGTAGTTGGAATCGCAGCCCAGCAAAAAGGATCTCTGAGTGCTGGTCAACAGCAGCTGAACATGAGCCACCAGTGTGCCCAGGTGGTCAAAAAGGCCAACAGCTTGTATCAGCAATAGTGTGGCCAGCAGAACCAGGGCCGTGATCATTCTCCCCCCTAGGCTTGGCATTGGTGAGGCCACACCTTGAATCCTGTGCTCAGGTTTGGGCCCCTTACTACAGGAAAGACAATGAGGCACTGGACCAAGTCCAGAAATGGGCAACAGAGCTGGTGAAGGGTCTGGAGCACAAATCTTATGAGGAGAGGCTGAGGGAGTTGGGGTTGTTTAGCCTGGAGAAAAGGAGGCTTATGGGAGACCTTACTGCTCTCTACAACTACCTGACAAGAGGTTATAGTGAGGTGGGAGTCGGTCTCTTCTGCCAGGTAATAAGCAATAGAACAAAAAGAAATGGACTCAAGTTATGCCTCAGGGGATTTAAATTGGTTATTAGGAAAAATTCCTTCACTGAAAGCGTGGTCAACCATTGGAACAGGCTGCCCAGGGAAGTGGTGGAATCACCATTCCCTAGAAGTGTTAAAAAAGCATGTGGATGTGCCACCTGGAACACAGTTTACCAGTGAACGCAGCAGTACAAGGTCAGCAGTGGGATTCAATGATCTTGGACATCTTTTCCAACCTTAATGGTTCTATTATTCATTTGGATGAGAAAGAAACCCCGAGCAAACAACAGCCCTTTACAGGTGTTCAAACATGAGGCATGCCCTTCACGAAAAGCAATGTTTTCCAAGTGCGATGAAGAACTGTGCCACATTGAAATGTGTTTCTAGCTCTTTCCTTTCCCTTTATCCAATTAAAAATGATTAGATGTAGATTAAAATTAATCTACACAGCTTTTTTTAAACATACACTTCACAAGGTAATTTCTTTATTTTCCTAGACTGCTGATTTCTGACTTCAGTTTTGTAAAATTTTAATTAATGATTAACTTATTGTAAGGTTGAAATATGCAAGTCATTCTTAGGATATTAACATACACAAGACCAGAGAAATGCAATTGTTCTTTCAAGATGACCTTGCTGCCTTGGGAATGTCAGGAGCTCTGCTGAGGCCTTAGGCGCTGTGACAAAATGCTGCCAAGGTGATCCCATTCCCTTTTTGAATGCCTTTCTTGACGATCTTGAAAAGCAGGCGTGGACTTCCCTGGCTGGTATTGTCCTAAACTGCTAAAAACCATCTTTGACTTGGTTCAGGAAACATCATCCATGAACACCAACTGTGACACAACTGCTATATGAACAGATTATCAAGAAATTCAAGTGCAGTAGCACCACTCTGAAATAGCAATATCTCGTTTACACAAACACTAGAGCTCAAAGTGTATGCAAAATGCCTTTTTGATACATCCAAAAAGGAATATGCTGAACCTCAACTCCTTGTTGTGTCTGGTGTTACACCCCTAACATGCCTACTCTGGAAGGGTCCTGAGTACCTACTGTATGCCAATCAGCCACAAAACTAGACCATCATGCTGACCTGTAAAACAAATAAACCTCAGAGCTACCTCATAACAAGAGAACATACCTCTGCTGTGCATCTAAAAGCCAGGAAAAGTCAGGGTTTATGCTCCACTGTGTCAATTAAATTCTGAATCATACTTGCCTGAGTTTTAGGGCCAAGTCCTGCCTGGCAGCAAAATGGTTGAAGGGTATTGCAGTGAGAAGCAGCAAGCTAGGAAATAAAAAAGGCAGTTTTGTGGCACCAAGTCCTTCCCTCTTGGCACAAAGGCAGGCTGTGCCATGCAATTGTGATTGTTCAAACTGCCAAAAGAGGAAAGAGACTATGGAAAGTTTTAGAAACTTGGTACTGTAGAAGTATTTCCACATGAAGTATTTCCTGACAAGCTGATGAATTAGATCAGATTTTTTTTTTCCTCCAGACAGAAGACCAGGACTGGAGTTCACTTGTTTCCTAATCAAAGAAGACAGAAGCTGTCTCACAGTTCTCACTCAGGCAAAACTGCAGTTCACACATGTGGGACGTGAGCAGTCAAGGACTATGTCTGTACCAGAAAACTCCATAGGGAAAAATGTTCAGATGTGCTCATGTTTGTCCCGTGTGCACCAAATGACTGTGTCTTCCCAGCATAATAACAGACGTCTTCATCTACATAGGCTGCACCAGTTCATGTTCTGACCCATGGTAGGCCCCAGAGCTTCACCACCATCTGCCCAGGACTCCCCACAGCCATCTTTCTCCAGGGCATTTGAAGAGACAAGATCACAAACTTGGGTTGTGGTCTGGTGCCCATCCTGATTGTTCCTGCTCTTCTGCATGCAGCTGGTTGGTGGGGTGGTTGCCACACTGAAGGAAGCTGGGTCACTTTTCACGTTCTGGCTGACACCATTGTACTTTTACTTTGAAGTGAGATATGCTTTTGTCTGTTCTCTTTTTTGCCTCTTTCCAAACACACTCATGTAATTTTTTCTAGACAAGTTGCACTTTGAGCCCATCCTTGTGTGTTTTTGCAATGTCATGGAAGTTCAGCCTTTCAGCTCAGCTGCTGGCTGCAATATGTGTACTGGTGGGAAGCAGGAAGCCAAAGGTAAGACAGGATATCTCATGAAGCTGAAATAAATCCCTGCAAACAGCCTACACCAGCCATAGGAGTGACTTCAAGCTAACCAGCAGAGAGAAAGATGCATTTAAATCGGTCAGAGGCAAACCAGCTTACCCTTAGAGCAGGTCCTTTGTTCCAAAACTTTGAAGCAAGACGTACCACAGGCAATTCTCAGTCCTGTAACAAATCTTTAGGATATGGACCAGGGTGTCTTACAGGCATTCAACAGGACATGCAATAGCAAGGGGTTACTTATTAAACTTATTACGCATGCACTGGCTGTACCCAGGACACCCTGAGTCTCTTGAGTCTTTGACTTTTCGGCTGCTGTGCCATGCAGGAGGGCTTTCTGGCCATGTGGATAAGCTATTTCCTTAAAGCTTGGCCTTACTCCAGGTAGACGGATCCTTTGGCTCACCAGCCTTCATGCAGGACACAGAGAGTCACAATCCTGGTGAGCAGCTGAAATGCTGGCATCCAAGTAACAATGGTACAGCTGCCGAGAGCTTGGCAGAGCACTGAGACAGTGAAACCCCGGGAGCTGCTTCCAGCATAGCCAACATGAGCTACTGCTTGTGGAAAAAGAAATCATGAAAATCTGCTCTAATTTGTAGTTGGGAAGAAAAATCAAGTCCTGTTTGGCACTGAACTCTCTCGAGTCCCAAACTCCGTTACACCCATCACCTTTACTCAGGAGCCAAATTCATACATGCTGATTCAAACCATCAGCCTCCCTGGCAGGCAGGTTTTCACCAGGTTCGTCCATCTTGCTTTTCCTGAGCCCCCTACCTGGCTCCAAGGGTGAACAGATACCACAAAAACATGGGGAGCTCTGTTGCTATTTTCAAAAAAGCCTACGTGGTGCTCAAGGATCTCCTGCTGAGCTCACGTAGCATTTCTTAATTACACCAGAGTGGCTGAGACCTGGACCCCCTCCCTGCAGCATATGTGGTGTTTTGAGACACTTGAGTTTGTTACACATTTGGGCTTTTATACAAGTTTTTCTCAGTCTGCTCCTTTTGGAGTTGGGACCAGAACATCACCAAGGTCTAAAAGGATTAGATTTAAGAGTAATAAATGGTAATTTAAATTTTAAAAAAAAGGAATTAATTCTCTGAGTAAACAAACTTCCTTGTCTTTCTGTGGCATCTTTGTGAGCAATAGGAGGGGAGGGAGAATACGGAAATGTACAGCATTTGGCACTGCTTACACCTCAAACTTGTTTTTCAACATTTTACAACCAGCTCTGGCCATGTGATCTGTGTGGAAAGATAAACTGAGACATTTAATCCTACTTTTCTTTTTTCTTTTTCTTTTTTTTTTTTTTTTTTACCACAAGGGAGTGAATTTCATGTGGTTGTGATCATTAAATTACAGTAAATGATTTGCCCACAAGAGGAAAAAAAATGCAACTGAGTGGTTTAATATAGGGAGGGCTGAAACAGGGCAGCTGTTTGTGACCAAGTACCTTTCCTTAGCTTGAAAACTCAGTGAGCTTCACTGTTTCTCCCTGGCTGTGGCACTTAGGGACATGTCAGCTTGTTGCAGGTGAGAATTGCTCACTATTTGCTTTTTAACCAGAGTGTGAATAACAACCTTCTAAAAGCCATTGCTTTTTGAGCTAAAGCAGCGGCGATTACCCTCACAGAAAGTTATTAAACACCATATCACTCTGGAAAGCAACAAGCTTTAAAATTTTTGCTTCATCTCCAGAATATCACTGGCTGTTGAAATGAGAGCTGGGTGCCTGGTGAGCTGGGCACTTGCTGCACTGTGATAGGGAAAGCCGTTTCAGACCAACCAGAGGCAGAGGTCTGCCTCCACCCTTGATCAGGGCCATGCTCCCGGAGAGGAGCATGTCATATAAAGTTGACATGCTCCCGGAGAGGAGTACGTGGGCAGAGGTCGGGGTACGCTCAGAAAGTCCCTCCCTATGAAGCACCTGCAGGGACCACACGCACAAGATCAGTCCCTGCCCCTGAGGCACTGTAGGCTGGCTCATGAGTAGGGGGCATCCTTGGCAAGGCAATGGTTAATCAGTGTTGTCAGCTGAGATGAGGACACAGGCAGGGAAAATGTTAAGAGAGAGACAGAAGACATCCGAGAAACTCTGCAGCCCATGAGTCGCCCCTGGCACGGTCCGGAGGGGACACACTGATTTTTCTGTTAGGACAGAGAACTGCCCGCAAACGACTGATGGGTGCGATAGCACTTGTCACGCTGCCAGGCAGTGGAGATTTTCTCCAGCACTGAGGGTGGCATACTTGCTGATTTCTGAAAACTGTGGCTTTTTGCTTCTGTTTTTTTTCTGTTTGGCTTCACTCCCACATACTAACACATACCAATGTCTTCTTTAGGGCCACATTAGTCTGATTATTTAAACAGCTTTTTGCAACAGTCTGCTAATCCATAGAAACGTTGGTCTAAGCAAGATAACAGCTGAAGTTGAAAAGGACCTTTGTAAAGGCACTAGTGCTATCCCTTGGAACATGCCAGCTGTACAGGCTAAGCAGGGCTTTTCATCTCAGGTGCTATGAGAATATGACATCCAAGTTTCCAGACTGGAGTTGGCTCAGCTTTGACCAGCCCAGAGCAATGGCAGGTGAGCCACACACCACAGGCATCTGCAACCATACTGAGAACTACTGCTGCCAGCCCACATAAGATCCATCAGCCCCCACTGGCCAGGACGGGCCGAAGGGGAGGAGCAAGGGCTTGTGTTTAACCAGGCTCAGCTTCCTGATGCGGTCTGCCATGTCCCCACAGGAACCACTGCACTGGCACAGGCAGAGGCAGAGGGGTGAGCTGTGCAGCCTAAGGAAGCTCCACAGGATCAGCTTGGCATCTCCTCCCATCTCATCCTGCCTCCGTCCACAGGGGGCTGGTGAGGGCACAGTGGCAGAAACACACCTGGTGATGCCCTGGGCAGGTGAGCATGGCACAGCAGAGCAATGTGAAAGCCCCACCTTTGGCACAGAGAACGTCTTGTACATGAAATTGGGCAATGCCACATTGCACTGTGACTCTTCCCATCAGGTTGCTTCTGATACTCAGCCTGAATATTTCCTTCTGTAAGCCATTTTTTGTTAACTGGCAGCTCTCCTGCTCCCATTTATTCTTGTGAGTAGGTTTTTTCAAAAGATAATTCTTGGGCCCAGAACTTCCCCACATTCACTGCCAGCTGTGTTTCCCTTGGGGTTTGCTCCACCTCTCATCTGTTCTCCTTAGTCTTTCCTGCTGCTTGCACAATGGCATTATATATCTCTTCAATGCTTAGGAGGGGCTGTAGGCCAGCAGCAAGTGCCATCAGTGAGAGAAGGATCAAGCACTGGTAGCTTTTCCACATCAGCCCTGCCCCAGCTTTCTCCTGCCATGGTCTCAGGATCCTACTGATGGCAGTGCTCCCAGACACTGCAATCACCTCCTCATCTTTAAGAAGTTTACCTCTAGTTCACTTGAGCAATGGATTTTCATGTCTGCAAATGGGGAAAGCTGCAGGGAGAGCTGACCTAGCCCTTGTGATCCCCAGAGGCTGTGTTGCCTTTAAATAGGGAACAGACAAAAGTATTAATGAAAAACAAAGGATGAACAGGTTTCCTGTAGCATCACTCCTCTGTGGGTCTGATTTGAATGGTGTATCAGACTGCACCTGCGCAGAAGTATTTTCTTCTCATCTTACCACAACCATGGAAAACTCCTACCAAGAAGCATTTCAGAATTTGACTTTAACAAAACTTAGGAATAACCTGAAACTGTATAAGATAAGCGATCACATATGATAATCTTAAATACTCATCACTCAATGACTTTGTATGTTTCTTGACAAGTCTTTAAGAAGAGACTACTAAAACATCCTGGCACGACACATTATGTTGGGGGAAAAAAGAGAACATGCCTGCCAGAAAGATATTTCCAAACAGCCTTCTGATAGTTCAATTATAAACTTAAAAGCATTTTTATAAATTAAGCTTGACAGGCTTTCCTAGAGTCCCCTTGTATTTTCCCATTGTTGATTCCAGTCTTACTAGAACAGTAATTTTTCTTTTTTTTTTTATAATTAATTGTTACCTGGCTATTTATTAATTGCTTAATCAATAAGCCCCAGAATTAGTGGAAGAGATGGAAGTATAGTCATTATCTGACAAAACTGTATCTATGTGCACTTCCAGAAAGTTTTTCCTTGCAGTCTGACATTACAACCCCAGTGTAATGGGCAGGACAGTGTCACAGATTTGGACAGGCTTAGAGGTCTCAGGTCCTGTTCCCAGCAAGTTTTCCACTTCTGTTGAGTTTGATATGAAAGCAGCACAAAAGGGCCAGCATGCCCATGTGTGCATGGAAACACACATCTCCTGAAACAAAAGATGAAAGCTACTCTTTTAATGAAACCAGAAGGGGGAAGGAAAAAAGTGAAGACAGAGTGGAAAAACGTGCAAGAGGTCAACAAGGAAAACAAAGGGCAGCTTTATTCGAGCAGCTGTTTTACTCCAGAAATGGCGGGGCTGGCTAAGGCACTGCTGCCCAGTAGTTTTAATACTGAAATTCAGTGTAATTAGGGCTTTGCTTATACCAAGAAGGTAATGGCAACCCAAACGATAAGATTTAATAGTAGATGAGGCTTGAAAGGGTAGAGAAGAGAAAATAGACAAGGAATAGGACTCTTCTTCTCCCAAAGCAGAGGAATGCTAAGAAAATGGAGGTGATTCTCTATATTTTATTTTTCCACTTTGATCAGATGGAACAAAAGCTTTTGATGACTGTTATAGGATCTATTGATCAAAAACAAAAGCCAGGTCCAAATGAACTAATATCTCAAATTGAAGGGTAAATATAGTAATTACAATTTTCTAGTAAGAAAGCAACTTTTGAACAACTAGCAGCTGGTATAAAAGGCTCAAACTGATGAAAGCTCAAAATAGATACACTGAAATTGACATAAAAGGCTCCGTATCAAGGATGAACTGATACAGGAACTAGGAAATGATAAAGCTGGGCAAACCATTGTAAGATTTCTGCCAAAAAGCTGTTCAGAGGCATCCACTTGAGCTGCATCCCAAACAGGGCAGGCATACACACATTCACTGAGCAGTGCTGCACTGGGCAACCGCAGCGCCAACCCTGTACTGCAGACCTGGCCCATTACTTCTGCTCTTGTGGGTTTGAGCTGCCAACACCTCCCCACTTGGTAGGAGGACTTACCCTGGCAGCTTGCTGGATGACAGCTTGCTAGCAGGCTGTTGCCAAAGTAACTACTCGTGTGAAATTTTGATTTTTGGTTGGACATTCCCACTGTAAGGGGCCTCATGCAATGACTGTTCTGATCCAATGTAATACCGGTGGTTTTTTTGCCAGAACAACAGACAGTTGTCACTACTTTAAACTCCTGTTTCTACACTTGGTTAGCCCAAACTTCAAAGCATTTTGAATTCACAGAACTTGCTGCTACAAGGAATGCTGAGAGAGAATATGGTATTTCAATGTAGACCAAGATGAATGGTGTAGAAGAAGCAGAGTGATGGATTTGTTTCTACACTATTTGCAACCTATATATAGGATATATAAGGATATACATTAATTCTCCAGGAAAATCTTTCCCTCTCTTTAGTTGCTGCAGTGTTAGAATTTACAGTCCTCTGTGCTGACTCTGATGCAGGGTTAACCCAAGATTTATTGTCCAGCAGTGGAAGAAGTCAGTAGCCATGGAAGAGAAAGAACAGGGCAAGTTTATCTATGGTGCCCCAGCACTCTTTCAGCCTCCAGGCTCTTCCAGCTCAGGGGATTTCTGCAGATTAACAGGTTTTCTGTTTATTTAGTACTGTCAACAGACAAGTACTCTCAAGTAAAACTGAAGGCAGCTCAATCAGTCATCCTTCTTTTTTATTTTGCATAGGTACTTTGTACATTCCCCTTTCTTTCTGTCGTACAGTTGCTTCCATTTAAGCTATACATTCCTGGGCCTGAAATATAGAAGGAAAATAATGTCTCATTGTAAAAAGGAACACTCACCTTTGGACACTGTAGTAGTTATTCTGACAACCTGACCTGTCCAACATCAGCTCCTCTGCAATTCTGAAGATTTAGCCCTCATTCTGTCTTGTTTTTGAGACACTAAACTCAGTTTAGAGCAGCGTGCCCTTAAAAATCTCATCTTGAGCACTTTTGAAAATGTTGGTATTTGCTGCCGTTGATTTTTAAGAAAGGAGTTGTGCTACTTTGCACGAGGCAATTCAAGATAAGCATATTGAGAAATAGTCCTCTGTCCACAGGAACAATTAAAGCTTACAACATCACCAATATTGCAGAAAGTGATTTGTATTGGCAAGTAGATGGCAACTTCAGGGCCAGGTGTTGCCACAGGTGCTTAGGCTATTCAGATCATGCCTGAACACTGTACTGCTTAGGAATATAGCCTGACAGCTGGCAGAAATGGAGCAGATGTAATGGACATGCTGGGCATAGTACCACTCATATATCCAGTATGTCCTGCGCACAAGAGGCAACAAAGTCTGGCTTCGGTTGGGAATCTCATCTGTCCAAGATCAAGTATGAGGACATGCTGCAAATGATTTCCAGGTTGAGAAGTGATAGAGAAGAGGAGCGGAGGAGCTGTGAAGTTGGGTTTTGGAAAAATGGTATGTAGTGACTAAGTAAAAAAAAAGGAAAAAACACAAGGACCGGTTGTTCTGGAAAGAGAAGGAAGGCAAAAGCATTTTAAGAATAATTGTGAATGTTGCCTTTAGATCTTGTTTGGAGACCCTTTTCCTAAAGCTGCCTTAACTTTCACCCCATGCTGCCTGGAAAGCTTCATTGCATTCATGTTCTGTGCTAAAACATAATCCAGCAAAGGCACTGCAAACAGCTGAAATCAATTTTTCCCCAGAACAGCAGGACACAGATGTTACACTGTACGTTCCTCCTCCATAAACTCTGCAAAATCCCCACAGGCTTGGACTTGCAGGGAGAAGAGCAGCAGGGGGTGGTCAGGCCCTGGGCTGCAGCTGCAGCACCCTGGCCCCATCCCCACTGCCTGAGCTGGGGTACAGCACTGGGATATGGATGAACTTCTAACTGAGTCACTAACACAAGTACACAAGTACAGAAACACCTACACAGTGCTGTGAAGGTCAAAATATTCACATTACTTATTTTCCTTCAACTCTCGTAAGCATTTTGTGATTCTTACATCCAGCTCTGGGGCCCCCAACATAAGAAGGAAGTGGACCTGTTGGAAAAAGTCCAGAGGAGGGCCACAAAGGCGATGAGACCGGATCATCTCTCCTATGAAGCCAGGCTGAGAGAGGTGGGGTTCTTCAGCCTGGAGAAGTCTTCCAGGAATACCTTAGAGCAGCCTTCCAGTACCTAAAGGAGTCCTACAAGAAAGCTGGTCAGGGACTTTTCAAAAGGCCATATAATAGTAGGACATGGGGAATTGCTTTGAACTGAGAGAGGGGAGATTAAGATTAGATAATAGGAAGGAATTTTTTACTATGTGGATGGTGAGACACTGAAACAGGTTGCCCAGAGAAATTATCCATGACCCATCTCTGGTAGTGTTCAAGGCCAAGTTGGACAGGGATTTGAGCAACCTGATCTAGCGAAACCCATCCCTGCCCATGGCAGGGGGTTGGAACTAGATGATCTTTAAGGTCCGTTACAACCCAAACCATTCTATGAGTCTATGAATGCAATACCTCTTGCCTGGTGATTTATATAGCCATAAGTATACCTTAGTGCCTAGTTTTACATGCATAAGGTACATTTTACAGGTACCACAGTGGCTTGGCTGCAACTGCCTTGGAAATGCTCTTGGCAGGAAAGGCAAGGCTGCAATGCTGGTCCATAGGGACCCCAGATCCCAGAGCATAAAGAGGAGATAGTTGAGACATCTTTGGGCTGATTACCTCTGCAGATAGTGGCCTTCTGTTCTACAGCTGTGCTGGAGAACTTTCTAAATTTCAGTAAGTGTCAGCACATCACCATGACCAGCTATACTGCAACAGCTCCAAAAAAGCTGCGATGCCACCTCTGCAACGTTGTACCCAGCAATAAAACACAGTAAGGACCACCTCGGCAAAGATAAGCAGAGGGGGACAGCATGCAGAAGGGACAGGGGCAATCGCCTCTGCACATCCTCCCTACCACCACGTGTTCCCAACAGCTCACATAAAGAGCTGTTCTGCATGATTTGGGATTAACTCAGCTCTACCTGCCCTGCTGGACTCTGCCAGTGTGACTGTCAGGAATAGCAGCAGAGATGGCCCTGTGCATTTCAATGCAAGGGAGCAAAGGCTGACCAGGAGCGGCAGACGGAAGCAACAGGAAGAGCCCAGGTTTCTATGAAGACACCCTGGTGCTAGCTTGGTCCAGGTTCCCTCAAACAGGAACAGGTTCATTTAGGGCACTAGATCCCCTATTTGCACTTAGATGTACCTTTGGAAAGTGTATCTGACCCTCAGATACCCTCAGATGCCCTCAGTTGTCTGGAGGGGATGGAATGAATGTTGAGTGCTGGGTTGTGTGGCTTTAAGCACCAAAACACTGTCATTTTATTCTCAGGCTTTGCTCCAATGTCATCAGCCTGGAGATGTAGCTAGCAACAGCATGCCTTCCAGTCTCATGAAGCAGGGGATGGCACCAACACACAGTTCAGGATCAGGTTCATGTTTGACAAAGCCGTTTCTACCATCTGATTGTGCCCTGGTAAGGTTAGAGGTTCCTAACCCAATTCTGATATGCAATGCAAAAATTGGATGGAAGTGAACTACAAAAGCAATAGTCTTTCTTTATGATGAAACCTCAGAAGAGTAATTAATTTAATCAGCAGACTTCAACACTGCCTTTCATAACCTGAGATGTACGAAGAGGTTAAGCTATAGAGGCCAAGTTATCTTTATGACCTTTACCACCAGGAAAATTTACAAACGGCAATTAGTAGATTCAGAGGCAAAAAAAATTAACCCAGATAGAAAGCATGTAATAAACCTCTGGCATTTAACTTAGCGAGGTTGAAGGAAAAAAGCAAAGGCATACGCTGGGCTGTGCTACACCCACCAACAGCAGCAAAAGGAATTAGCGTTGATCTTCTCAGGAGAAAGGTTTGCAAAACATCAGTTGTTATGTATTCCAAAGTCATAAAAGTAAACCCTTTTATTTCATGCAGGATCCAGAGTTGTTGGACAGTATTTAAGAGAAGAAAAGCAAACTATAAATGATTGTATAGATCCTTGATAAGATACTTTTTCTCCTAGTTTTGCAATAAACCTTGGAACTTCCAGCTCAGTACCAGAGTAAAACCCTTCTCTCTAAATAGCATGCAATTAGGTGAGTTACTTGGTATAGATAAACTGCTCTTTGAAGAGATCTTACTTACAGTGAGAGAGCATAATCCATAGGAGTGGTAAAAAGAAGGGAAGCTCATGTATCAGGTAAAAAGTAATAAAATTCTAACAAAGCTGCACACCGTCCCCACTGCACCTCTTTCTGGATTAAATGAATTCTCTATTTCCTTTCCGTGCAGATTTAATCCCTTTTAAGAGAAGTCTTTATATCTCTAATACAAATTGCCTGTGTTTGTTTATTCAGCAATAACATCTGGTGCACCTGAAGAGTCAACACTTGAGAACTGCAGAGCTGTAGGTAAGCCCAGCATACTTCTGGGACACCTCCAAAGCGGTGGTCCTGCTCCCAGGCCATCAAGCATTCATGGGTGCCAGCAGCCTCAGAAGGATACAGAGTTTAACCAAAGCAGCTATTCTAGCACAATGCTCTGATTTTAAAAGTACCATCTCTAAACTTGTAAAGACATGCTTAATTTTGAAAGAAAAAAAAAGCTACAGTTGTTAAGTGAAAGGAATAGGGAAATCACTAATGATACACTGTCCTAGATTCATTCATTTCATGGTTTGGCTTCACAAATGAAGATTTGGGATGGGCTCTATCCGCATTTGCTACGGGCTCACTGATGGCT